>JAXFYN010000195.1:0-186000 GCA_036172215.1 Camellia granthamiana
GTTTTGTGCAGTTTATCACTCGGGCTTACTTGCGCATCGCACTGTTTTGTGCAGTATAGCACCCGCGCTTTCTTACGCTTCGCACTGTTTTGTGCGGTTTACCACTCTCGCTGTTTTGCGCATCGCACTGTTTTGTGCAGTTGACACTCGCGCTATTTTGTGCATCGCACTGTTTTGTACAGTTTATCACTCACGCTACTTTGCGCATCGCAATGTTTTGTGTAGTTCACACTCGCACTGTTTTGCGCATCGCACTGTTTTGGGCAGTTTACACTCGCGCTATTTTGCGCAGCGCTCTGTTTTGTGCAGTGTATCACTCGATGCGCGCATCGCACTGTTTTGTGCAGTTTATCACTCGCGCTGTTTTGCGCATCGCACTATTTGGTGCAGTTTCTCACTCGCGCTGTTTTGCGCATCGCACTGTTTTGTGCAGTTTACACTCGCGCTGTGTTGCGCATCGCACTGTTTTGTGCAGTTTATCACTCGGGCTTACTTTCGCATCGCATTGTTTTGTGCAGTATAGCACCCGCGCTTTCTTACGCTTCGCACTGTTTTGTGCGGTTTACCACTCTCGCTGTTTTGCGCATCGCACTGTTTTGTGCAGTTGACTCTCGCGCTATTTTGTGCATCGCACTGTTTTGTACAGTTTATCACTCGCGCTACTTTGCGCATCGCAATGTTTTGTGTAGTTCACACTCGCACTGTTTTGCGCATCGCACTGTTTTGGGCAGTTTACACTCGCGCTATTTTGCGCAGCGCTCGGTTTTGTGCAGTGTATCACTCGATGCACGCATCGCACTGTTTTGTGCAGTTTATCACTCGCGCTGTTTTGCGCATCGCACTATTTGGTGCAGTTTCTCACTCGCGCTGTTGTGCGCATCGCACTGTTTTGTGCAGTTTACACTCGCGCTGTGTTGCGCAGCGCACTGTTTTGTGCAGTTTATCACTCGGGCTTACTTGCGCATCGCACTGTTTTGTGCAGTATAGCACCCGCGCTTTCTTACGCTTCGCACTGTTTTGTGCGGTTTACCACTCTCGCTGTTTTGCGCATCGCATTGTTTTGTGCAGTTGACTCTCCCGCTATTTTGTGCATCGCACTGTTTTGTACAGTTTATCACTCGCGCTACTTGGCGCATCGCAATGTTTTGTGTAGTTCACACTCGCACTGTTTTGCGCATCGCACTGTTTTGGGCAGTTTACACTCGCGCTATTTTGCGCAGCGCTCTGTTTTGTGCAGTGCATCACTCGATGCGCGCATCGCACTGTTTTGTGCAGTTTATCACTCGCGCTGTTTTGCGCATCGCACTATTTGGTGCAGTTTCTCACTCGCGCTGTTTTGCGCATCGCACTGTTTTGTGCAGTTTACACTCGCGCTGTGTTGCGCATCGCACTATTTTGTGCAGTTTATCACTCGGGCTTACTTGCGCATCGCACTGTTTTGTGCAGTATAGCACCCGCGCTTTCTTACGCTTCGCACTGTTTTGTGCGGTTTACCACTCTCGCTGTTTTGCGCATCGCACTGTTTTGTGCAGTTGACTCTCGCGCTATTTTGTGCATCGCACTGTTTTGTACAGTTTATCACTCGCGCTACTTTGCGCATCGCAATGTTTTGTGTAGTTCACACTCGCACTGTTTTGCGCATCGCACTGTTTTGGGCAGTTTACACTCGCGCTATTTTGCGCAGCGCTCGGTTTTGTGCAGTGTATCACTCGATGCGCGCATCGCACTGTTTTGTGCAGTTTATCACTCGCGCTGTTTTGCGCATCGCACTATTTGGTGCAGTTCCTCACTCGCGCTGTTTTGCGCATCGCACTGTTTTGTGCAGTTTACACTCGCGCTGTGTTCCGCATCGCACTGTTTTGTGCAGTTTATCACTCGGGCTTACTTGCGCATCGCACTGTTTTGTGCAGTATAGCACCCGCGCTTTCTTACGCTTCGCACTGTTTTGTGCGGTTTACCACTCTCGCTGTTTTGCGCATCGCATTGTTTTGTGCAGTTGACTCTCCCGCTATTTTGTGCATCGCACTGTTTTGTACAGTTTATCACTCGCGCTACTTGGCGCATCGCAATGTTTTGTGTAGTTCACACTCGCACTGTTTTGCGCATCGCACTGTTTTGGGCAGTTTACACTCGCGCTATTTTGCGCAGCGCTCTGTTTTGTGCAGTGCATCACTCGATGCGCGCATCGCACTGTTTTGTGCAGTTTATCACTCGCGCTGTTTGGCGCATCGCACTATTTGGTGCAGTTTCTCACTCGCGCTATTTTGCGCATCGCACTGTTTTGTGCAGTTTACACTCGCGCTGTGTTGCGCATCGCACTATTTTGTGCAGTTTATCACTCGGGCTTACTTGCGCATCGCACTGTTTTGTGCAGTATAGCACCCGCGCTTTCTTACGCTTCGCACTGTTTTGTGCGGTTTACCACTCTCGCTGTTTTGCGCATCGCACTGTTTTGTGCAGTTGACTCTCGCGCTATTTTGTGCATCGCACTGTTTTGTACAGTTTATCACTCGCGCTACTTTGCGCATCGCAATGTTTTGTGTAGTTCACACTCGCACTGTTTTGCGCATCGCACTGTTTTGGGCAGTTTACACTCGCGCTATTTTGCGCAGCGCTCGGTTTTGTGCAGTGTATCACTCGATGCGCGCATCGCGCTGTTTTGTGCAGTTTATCACTCGCGCTGTTTTGCGCATCGCACTATTTGGTGCAGTTTCTCACTCGCGCTGTTTTGCGCATCGCACTGTTTTGTGCAGTTTACACTCGCGCTGTGTTGCGCATCGCACTGTTTTGTGCAGTTTATCACTCGGGCTTACTTGCGCATCGCACTGTTTTGTGCAGTATAGCACCCGCGCTTTCTTACGCTTCGCACTGTTTTGTGCGGTTTACCACTCTCGCTGTTTTGCGCATCGCATTGTTTTGTGCAGTTGACTCTCCCGCTATTTTGTGCATCGCACTGTTTTGTACAGTTTATCACTCGCGCTACTTGGCGCATCGCAATGTTTTGTGTAGTTCACACTCGCACTGTTTTGCGCATCGCACTGTTTTGGGCATTTTACACTCGCGCAATTTTGCGCAGCGCTCTGTTCTGTGCAGTGCATCACTCGATGCGCGCATCGCACTGTTTTGTGCAGTTTATCACTCGCGCTGTTTTGCGCATCGCACTATTTGGTGCAGTTTACACTCGCGCTGTGTTGCGCATCGCACTGTTTTGTGCAGTTTATCACTGGGGCTTACTTGCGCATCGCACTGTTTTGTGCAGTATAGCACCCGCGCTTTCTTACGCTTCGCACTGTTTTGTGCGGTTTACCACTCTCGCTGTTTTGCGCATCGCACTGTTTTGTGCAGTTGACTCTCGCGCTATTTTGTGCATCGCACTGTTTTGTACGGTTTATCACTCGCGCTACTTTGCGCATCGCACTGTTTTGTGTAGTTCACACTCACACTGTTTTGCGCATCGCACTGTTTTGGGCAGTTTACACTCGCGCTATTTTGCGCAGCGCTCTGTTTTGTGCAGTGTATCACTCGATGCGCGCATCGTACTGTTTTGTGCAGTTTATCACTCGCGCTGTTTTGCGCATTGCACTATTTTGTGCAGTTTCTCACTCGCGCTGTTTTGCGCATCGCACGGTTTTGTGCAGTTTACACTCGCGCTGTGTTGCGCATCACACTGTTTTGAGCAGTTTATCACTCGGGCTTACTTGCGCATCGCACTGTTTTGTGCAGTTTAGCACCCGCGCTTTCTTGCGCGTCGCACTGTTTTGTGCAGTTTACCACTCGCGCTGTTTTGCACATCGCACTGTTTTGTGCATTTGACACACGCGCTATTTTGTGCATCGCACTGTTTTGTACAGTTTATCACTCGCGCTACTTTGCGCATCGCACTGTTTTGTGTAGTTCACACTCGCACTGTTTTGCGCATCGCACTGTTTTGGGCAGTTTACACTCGCGCTATTTTGCGCAGCGCTCTGTTTTGTGCAGTGCATCACTCGATGCGCGCATCGCACTGTTTTGTGCAGTTTATCACTCGCGCTGTTTTGCGCATCGCACTATTTGGTGCAGTTTCTCACTCGCGCTGTTTTGCGCATCGCACTGTTTTGTGCAGTTTACACTCGCGCTGTGTTGCGCATCGCACTATTTTGTGCAGTTTATCACTCGGGCTTACTTGCGCATCGCACTGTTTTGTGCAGTATAGCACCCGCGCTTTCTTACGCTTCGCACTGTTTTGTGCGGTTTACCACTCTCGCTGTTTTGGGCATCGCACTGTTTTGTGCAGTTGACTCTCGCGCTATTTTGTGCATCGGACTGTTTTGTACAGTTTATCACTCGCGCTACTTTGCGCATCGCAATGTTTTGTGTAGTTCACACTCGCACTGTTTTGCGCATCGCACTGTTTTGGGCAGTTTACACTCGCGCTATTTTGCGCAGCGCTCGGTTTTCTGCAGTGTATCACTCGATGCGCGCATCGCGCTGTTTTGTGCAGTTTATCACTCGCGCTGTTTTGCGCATTGCACTATTTTGTGCAGTTTCTCACTCGCGCTGTTTTGCGCATCGCACTGTTTTGTGCAGTTTACACTCGCGCTGTGTTGCGCATCGCACTGTTTTGAGCAGTTTATCACTCGGGCTTACTTGCGCATCGCACTGTTTTGTGCAGTTTAGCACCCGCGCTTTCTTGCGCGTCGCACTGTTTTGTGCAGTTTACCACTCGCGCTGTTTTGCACATCGCACTGTTTTGTGCATTTGACACACGCGCTATTTTGTGCATCGCACTGTTTTGTACAGTTTATCACTCGCGCTACTTGGCGCATCGCAATGTTTTGTGTAGTTCACACTCGCACTGTTTTGCGCATCGCACTGTTTTGGGCAGTTTACACTCGCGCTATTTTGCGCAGCGCTCTGTTTTGTGCAGTGCATCACTCGATGCGCGCATCGCACTGTTTTGTGCAGTTTATCACTCGCGCTGTTTTGCGCATCGCACTATTTGGTGCAGTTTCTCACTCGCGCTGTTTTGCGCATCGCACTGTTTTGTGCAGTTTACACTCGCGCTGTGTTGCGCATCGCACTATTTTGTGCAGTTTATCACTCGGGCTTACTTGCGCATCGCACTGTTTTGTGCAGTATAGCACCCGCGCTTTCTTACGCTTCGCACTGTTTTGTGCGGTTTACCACTCTCGCTGTTTTGCGCATCGCACTGTTTTGTGCAGTTGACTCTCGCGCTATTTTGTGCATCGCACTGTTTTGTACAGTTTATCACTCGCGCTACTTTGCGCATCGCAATGTTTTGTGTAGTTCACACTCGCACTGTTTTGCGCATCGCACTGTTTTGGGCAGTTTACACTCGCGCTATTTTGCGCAGCGCTCGGTTTTCTGCAGTGTATCACTCGATGCGCGCATCGCGCTATTTTGTGCAGTTTATCACTCGCGCTGTTTTGCGCATTGCACTATTTTGTGCAGTTTCTCACTCGCGCTGTTTTGCGCATCGCACCGTTTTGTGCAGTTTACACTCGCGTTGTGTTGCACATCGCACTGTTTTGAGCAGTTTATCACTCGGGCTTACTTGCGCATCGCACTGTTTTGTGCAGTTTTGCACCCGCGCTTTCTTGCGCGTCGCACTGTTTTGTGCAGTTTACCACTCACGTTGTTTTGCACATCGCACTGTTTTGTGCATTTGACACACGCGCTATTTTGTGCATCGCACTGTTTTGTACAGTTTATCACTCGCGCTACTTTGCGCATCGCAATGTTTTGTGTAGTTCACACTCGCACTATTTTGCGCATCGCACTGTTTTGGGCAGTTTACATTCGCGCTATTTTGCGCAGCGCTCTGTTTTGTGCAGTGTATCACTCGATGCGCGCATCGCACTGTTTTGTGCAGTTTATCACTCGCGCTGTTTTGCGCATCGCACTATTTGGTGCAGTTTCTCACTCACGCTGTTCTGCGCATCGCACTGTTTTGTGCAGTTTACACTCGCGCTGTGTTGCGCATCGCACTGTTTTGTGCAGTTTATCACTCATGCTTACCTGCGCATCGCACTGTTTTGTGCAGTATAGCACCGGCGCTTTCTTACGCGCCGCACTGTTTTGTGCGGTTTACCACTCTCGCTGTTTTGCGCATCGCACTGTTTTGTGCAGTTGACTCTCGCGCTATTTTGTGCATCGCACTGTTTTGTACGGTTTATCACTCGCGCTACTTTGCGCATCGCACTATTTTGTGTAGTTCACACTCCCACTGTTTTGCGCATCGCACTGTTTTGGGCAGTTTACCCTCGCGCTATTTTGCGCAGCGCTCTGTTTTGTGCAGTGTATCACTCGATGCGCGCATCGTACTGTTTTGTGCAGTTTATCACTCGCGCTGTTTTGCGCATTGCACTATTTTGTGCAGTTTCTCACTCGCGCTGTTTTGCGCATCGCACTGTTTTGTGCAGTTTACACTCGCGCTGTGTTGCGCATCACACTGTTTTGAGCAGTTTATCACTCGGGCTTACTTGCGCATCGCACTGTTTTGTGCAGTTTAGCACCCGCGCTTTCTTGCGCGTCGCACTGTTTTGTGCAGTTTACCACTCGCGCTGTTTTGCACATCGCACTGTTTTGTGCATTTGACACACGCGCTATTTTGTGCATCGCACTGTTTTGTACAGTTTATCACTCGCGCTACTTTGCGCATCGCACTGTTTTGTGTAGTTCACACTCGCACTGTTTTGCGCATCGCACTGTTTTGGGCAGTTTACACTCGCGCTATTTTGCGCAGCGCTCTGTTTTGTGCAGTGTATCACTCGATGCGCGCATCGCACTGTTTTGTGCAGTTTATCACTCGCGCTGTTTTGGGCATCGCACTATTTGGTGCAGTTTCTCACTCGCGCTGTTTTGCGCATCGCACTATTTTGTGCAGTTTACACTCGCGCTGTGTTGCGCATCGCACTGTTTTCTGCAGTTTATCACTCAGGCTTACTTGCGCATCGCACTGTTTTGTGCAGTATAGCACCCGTGCTTTCTTACGCTACGCACTGTTTTGTGCGGTTTACCACTCTCGCTGTTTTGCGCATCGCACTGTTTTGTGCAGTTGACTCTCGCGCTATTTTGTGCATCGCACTGTTTTGTACAGTTTATCACTCGCGCTACTTTGCGCATCGCAATGTTTTGTGTAGTTCACACTCGCACTGTTTTGCGCATCGCACTGTTTTGGGCAGTTTACACTCGTGCTATTTTGCGCAGCGCTCTGTTTTGTGCAGTGGATCACTCGATGCGCGCATCGCACTGTTTTGTGCAGTTTATCACTCGCGCTGTTTTGCGCATCGCACTATTTGGTGCAGTTTCTCACTCGCGCTGTTTTGCGCATCTCACTCTTTTGTGCAGTTTACACTCGCGCTGTGTTGCGCATCGCACTGTTTTGTGCAGTTTATCACTCGGGCTTACTTGCGCATCGCACTGTTTTGTGCAGTATAGCACCCGCGCTTTCTTACGCTTCGCACTGTTTTGTGCGGTTTACCACTCTCGCTGTTTTGCGCATCGCACTGTTTTGTGCAGTTGACTCTCGCGCTATTTTGTGCATCGCACTGTTTTGTACAGTTTATCACTCGCACTACTTTGCGCATCGCAATGTTTTGTGTAGTTCACACTCGCACTGTTTTGCGCATCGCACCGTTTTGGGCAGTTTACACTCGCGCTATTTTGCGCAGCGCTCTGTTTTGTGCAGTGTATCACTCGATGCGCGCATCGCACTGTTTTGTGCAGTTTATCACTCGCGCTGTTTTGCGCATCGCACTATTTGGTGCAGTTTCTCACTCGCGCTGTTTTGCGCATCGCACTGTTTTGTGCAGTTTATACTCGCGCTGTGTTGCGCATCGCACTATTTTGTGCAGTTTATCACTCGGGCTTACTTGCGCATCGCACTGTTTTGTGCAGTATAGCACCCGCGCTTTCTTACGCTTCGCACTGTTTTGTGCGGTTTACCACTCTCGCTGTTTTGCGCATCGCACTGTTTTGTGCAGTTGACTCTCGCGCTATTTTGTGCATCGCACTGTTTTGTATAGTTTATCACTCGCGCTACTTTGCGCATCGCAATGTTTTGTGTAGTTCACACTCGCACTGTTTTGCGCATCGCACTGTTTTGGGCAGTTTACACTCGCGCTATTTTGCGCAGCGCTCTGTTTTGTGCAGTGCATCACTCGATGCGCGCATCGCACTGTTTTGTGCAGTTTATCACTCGCGCTGTTTTGCGCATCGCACTATTTGGTGCAGTTTCTCACTCGCGCTGTTTTGCGCATCGCACTGTTTTGTGCAGTTTACACTCGCGCTGTGTTGCGCATCGCACTATTTTGTGCAGTTTATCACTCGGGCTTACTTGCGCATCGCACTGTTTTGTGCAGTATAGCACCCGCGCTTTCTTACGCTTCGCACTGTTTTGTGCGGTTTACCACTCTCGCTGTTTTGCGCATCGCAACTGTTTTGTGCAGTTGACTCTCGCGCTATTTTGTGCATCGCACTGTTTTGTACAGTTTATCACTCGCGCTACTTTGCGCATCGCAATGTTTTGTGTAGTTCACACTCGCACTGTTTTGCGCATCGCACTGTTTTGGGCAGTTTACACTCGCGCTATTTTGCGCAGCGCTCGGTTTTGTGCAGTGTATCACTGGATGCGCGCATCGCACTGTTTTGTGCAGTTTATCACTCGCGCTGTTTTGCGCATCGCACTATTTGGTGCAGTTTCTCACTCGCGCTGTTTTGCGCATCGCACTGTTTTGTGCAGTTTACACTCGCGCTGTGTTGCGCATCGCACTGTTTTGTGCAGTTTATCACTCGGGCTTACTTGCGCATCGCACTGTTTTTTGCAGTATAGCACCCGCGCTTTCTTACGCTTCGCACTGTTTTGTGCGGTTTACCACTCTCGCTGTTTTGCGCATCGCACTGTTTTCTGCAGTTGACTCTCGCGCTATTTTGTGCATCGCACTGTTTTGTACAGTTTATCACTCGCGCTACTTTGCGCATCGCAATGTTTTGTGTAGTTCACACTCGCACTGTTTTGCGCATCGCACTGTTTTGGGCAGTTTACACTCGCGCTATCTTGCGCAGCGCTCTGTTTTGTGCAGTGTGTCACTCGATGCGCGCATCGCGCTGTTTTGTGCAGTTTATCACTCGCGCTGTTTTGCGCATCGCACTATTTGGTGCAGTTTCTCACTCGCGCTGTTTTGCGCATCGCACTGTTTTGTGCAGTTTACACTCGCGCTGTGTTGCGCATCGCACTATTTTGTGCAGTTTATCACTCGGGCTTACTTGCGCATCGCACTGTTTTTTGCAGTATAGCACCCGCACTTTCTTACGCTTCGCACTGTTTTGTGCGGTTTACCACTCTCGCTGTTTTGCGCATCGCACTGTTTTGTGCAGTTGACTCTCGCGCTATTTTGTGCATCGCGCTATTTTGTGCATCGCACTGTTTTGTACAGTTTATCACTCGCGCTACTTTGCGCATCGCAATGTTTTGTGTAGTTCACACTCGCACTGTTTTGCGCATCGCACTGTTTTGGGCAGTTTACACTCGCGCTATTTTGCGCAGCGCTCGGTTTTGTGCAGTGTATCACTCGATGCGCGCATCGCACTGTTTTGTACAGTTTATCACTCGCGCTGTTTTGCGCATCGCACTATTTGGTGCAGTTTCTCACTCGCGCTGTTTTGCGCATCGCACTGTTTTGTGCAGTTTACACTCGCGCTGTGTTGCGCATCGCACTGTTTTGTGCAGTTTATCACTCGGGCTTACTTGCGCATCGCACTGTTTTGTGCAATATAGCACCCGCGCTTTCCTACGCTTCGCACTGTTTTGTGCGGTTTACCACTCTCGCTGTTTTGCGCATCGCACTGTTTTGTGCAGTTGACTCTCGCGCTATTTTGTGCATCGCACTGTTTTGTACAGTTTATCACTCGCGCTACTTTGCGCATCGCAATGTTTTGTGTAGTTCACACTCACACTGTTTTGCGCATCGCACTGTTTTGGGCAGTTTACACTCGCGCTATTTTGCGCAGCGCTCTGTTTTGTGCAGTGTATCACTCGATGCGCGCATCGCGCTGTTTTGTGCAGTTTATCACTCGCGCTGTTTTGCGCATCGCACTATTTGGTGCAGTTTCTCACTCGCGCTGTTTTGCGCATCGCACTGTTTTGTGCAGTTTACACTCGCGCTGTGTTGCGCATCGCACTATTTTGTGCAGTTTATCACTCGGGCTTACTTGCGCATCGCACTGTTTTGTGCAGTATAGGACCCGCGCTTTCTTACGCTTCGCACTGTTTTGTGCGGTTTACCACTCTCGCTGTTTTGCGCATCGCACTGTTTTGTGCAGTTGACTCTCGCGCTATTTTGTGCATCGCGCTATTTTGTGCATCGCACTGTTTTGTACAGTTTATCACTCGCGCTACTTTGCGCATCGCATTGTTTTGTGTAGTTCACACTCGCACTGTTTTGCGCATCGCACTGTTTTGGGCAGTTTACACTCGCGCTATTTTGCGCAGCGCTCGGTTTTGTGCAGTGTATCACTCGATGCGCGCATCGCACTGTTTTGTACAGTTTATCACTCGCGCTGTTTTGCGCATCGCACTATTTGGTGCAGTTTCTCACTCGCGCTGTTTTATGCATCGCACTGTTTTGTGCAGTTTACACTCGCGCTGTGTTGCGCATCGCACTGTTTTGTGCAGTTTATCACTCGGGCTTACTTGCGCATCGCACTGTTTTGTGCAGTATAGCACCCGCGCTTTCTTACGCTTCGCACTGTTTTGTGCGGTTTACCACTCTCGCTGTTTTGCGCATCGCACTGTTTTGTGCAGTTGACTCTCGCGCTATTTTGTGCATCGCACTGTTTTGTACAGTTTATCACTCGCGCTACTTTGCGCATCGCACTGTTTTGTGTGGTTCACACTTGCACTGTTTTGCGCATCGCACTGTTTTGGGCAGTTTACACTCGCGCTATTTTGCGCAGCGCTCTGTTTTGTGAAGTGTATCACTCGATGCGCGCATCGCGCTGTTTTGTGCAGTTTATCACTCGCGTTGTTTTGCGCATTGCACTATTTTGTGCAGTTTCTCACTCGCGCTGTTTTGCGCATCGCACTGTTTTGTGCAGTTTACACTCGCGCTGTGTTGCGCATCGCACTGTTTTGAGCAGTTTATCACTCGGGCTTACATGCGCATCGCACTGTTTTGTGCAGTTTAGCACCCGCGCTTTCTTGCGCGTCGCACTATTTTGTGCAGTTTACCACTCGCGTTGTTTTGCACATCGCACTGTTTTGTGCATTTGACACACGCGCTATTTTGTGCATCGCACTGTTTTGTACAGTTTATCACTCGCGCTACTTTGCGCATCGCAATGTTTTGTGTAGTTCACACTCGCACTATTTTGCGCATCGCACTGTTTTGGGCAGTTTACACTCGCGCTATTTTGCGCAGCGCTCTGTTTTGTGCAGTGTATCACTCGATGCGCGCATCGCACTGTTTTGTGCAGTTTATCACTCGCTCTGTTTTGCGCATCGCACTATTTGGTGCAGTTTCTCACTCACGCTGTTTTGCGCATCGCACTGTTTTGTGCAGTTTACACTCGCGCTGTGTTGCGCATCGCACTGTTTTGTGCAGTTTATCACTCGGGCTTACTTGCGCATCGCACTGTTTTGTGCAGTATAGCACCGGCGCTTTCTTACGCGTCGCACTGTCTTGTGCGGTTTGCCACTCTCGCTGTTTTGCGCATCGCACTGTTTTGTGCAGTTGACTCTCGCGCTATTTTGTGCATCGCACTGTTTTGTACAGTTTATCACTCGCGCTACTTTGCGCATCGCACTGTTTTTTGTAGTTCACACTCGCACTGTTTTGCGCATCGCACTGTTTTGGGCAATTTACACTCGCGCTATTTTGCGCAGCGCTCTGTTTTGTGCAGTGTATCACTCGATGCGCGCATCGCACTGTTTTGTGCAGTTTATCACTCGCGCTGTTTTGCGCATTGGACTATTTTGTGCAGTTTCTCACTCGCGCTGTTTTGCGCATCGCACTGTTTTGTGCAGTTTACACTCGCGCTGTGTTGCGCATCACACTGTTTTGAGCAGTTTATCACTCGGGCTTACTTGCGCATCGCACTGTTTTGTGCAGTTTAGCACCCGCGCTTTCTTGCGCGTCGCACTGTTTTGTGCAGTTTACCACTCGCGCTGTTTTGCACATCGCACTGTTTTGTGCATTTGACACACGCGCTATTTTGTGCATCGCACTGTTTTGTACAGTTTATCACTCGCGCTACTTTGCGCATCGCAATGTTTTGTGTAGTTCACACTCGCACTGTTTTGCGCATCGCACTGTTTTGGGCAGTTTACACTCGCGCTATTTTGCGCAGCGCTCTGTTTTGTGCAGTGCATCACTCGGTGCGCGCATCGCACTGTTTTGTGCAGTTTATCACTCGCGCTGTTTTGCGCATCGCACTATTTGGTGCAGTTTCTCACTCCCGCTGTTTTGCGCATCGCACTGTTTTGTGCAGTTTACACTCGCGCTGTGTTGCGCATCGCACTGTTCTGTGCAGTTTATCACTCGGGCTTACTTGCGCATCGCACTGTTTTGTGCAGTATAGCACCGGCGCTTTCTTACGCGTCGCACTGTTTTGTGCGGTTTACCACTATCGCTGTTTTGCGCATCGCACTGTTTTGTGCAGTTGACTCTCGCGCTATTTTGTGCATCGCACTGTTTTGTACAGTTTATCACTCGCGCTACTTTGCGCATCGCACTGTTTTGTGTAGTTCACACTCGCACTGTTTTGCGCATCGCACTGTTTTGGGCAGTTTACACTAGCGCTGTGTTGCGCATCACACAGTTTTGAGCAGTTTATCACTCGGGCTTACTTGCGCATCGCACTGTTTTGTGCAGTTTAGCACCCGCGCTTTCTTGCGCGTCGCACTGTTTTGTGCAGTTTACCACTCGCGCTGTTTTGCACATCGCACTGTTTTGTGCATTTGACACACGCGCTATTTTGCGCATCGCACTGTTTTGTACAGTTTATCACTCGCGCTACTTTGCGCATCGCAATGTTTTGTGTAGTTCACATTCGCACTGTTTTGCGCATCGCACTGTTTTGGGCAGTTTACACTCGCGCTATTTTGCGCAGCCCTCTGTTTTGTGCAGTGTATCACTCGATGCGCGCGTCGCACTGTTTTGTGCAGTTTATCACTCGCGCTATTTTGCGCATCGCACTATTTGGTGCAGTTTCTCACTCGCGCTGTTTTGCGCATCGCACTGTTTTGTGCAGTTTACACTCGCGCTGTGTTGCGCATCGCACTGTTTTGTGCAGTTTATCACTCGGGCTTACTTGCGCATCGCACTGTTTTGTGCAGTATGGCACCCGCGCTTTCTTACGCTTCGCACAGTTTTGTGCGGTTTGCCACTCTCGCTGTTTTGCGCATCGCACTGTTTTGTGCAGTTGACTCTCGCGCTATTTTGTGCATCGCACTATTTTGTACAGTTTATCACTCGCGCTACTTTGCGCTTCGCAATGTTTTGTGTAGTTCACACTCGCACTGTTTTGCGCATCGCACTGTTTTGGGCAGTTTACACTCGCGCTATTTTGCGCAGCGCTCTGTTTTGTGCAGTGTATCACTCGATGCGCGCATCGCACTGTTTTGTGCAGTTTATCACTCGCGCTGTTTTGTGCATCGCACTATTTGGTGCAGTTTCTCACTCGCGCTGTTTTGCGCATCGCACTGTTTTGTGCAGTTTACACTCGCGCTGTGTTGCGCATCGCACTGTTTTGTGCAGTTTATCACTCGGGCTTACTTGCGCATCGCACTGTTTTGTGCAGCATAGCAACCTCGCTTTCTTACGCTTCGCACTGTTTTGTGCGGTTTACCACTCTCGCTGTTTTGCGCATCGCACTGTTTTGTGCAGTTGACTCTCGCGCTATTTTGTGCATCGCACCGTTTTGTACAGTTTATCACTCGCGCTACTTTGCGCATCGCACTGTTTTGTGTAGTTCACACTCGCACTGTTTTGCGCATCGCACTGTTTTGGGCAGTTTACACTCGCGCTATTTTGCGCAGCGCTTTGTTTTGTGAAGTGTATCACTCGATGCGCGCATCGCACTGTTTTATGCAGTTTATCACTCGCGCTGTTTTGCGCATTGCACTATTTTGTGCAGTTTCTCACTCGCGCTGTTTTGCGCATCGCACTGTTTTGTGCAGTTTACACTCGCGCTGTGTTGCGCATCGCACTGTTTTGTGCAGTTTATCACTCGGGCTTGCTTGCGCATCGCACTGTTTTGTGCAGTATACCACCCGCGCTTTCTTACGCGTCGCACTGTTTTGTGCGGTTTACCACTCTCGCTGTTTTGCGCATCGCACTGTTTTGTGCAGTTGACTATCGCGCTATTTTGTGCATCGCACTGTTTTGTACAGTTTATCACTCGCGCTACTTTGCGCATCGCACTGTTTTGTGTAGTTCACACTCGCACTGTTGTGCGCATCGCACTGTTTTGGGCAGTTTACACTCGCGCTATTTTGCGCAGCGCTCTGTTTTGTGCAGTGTATCACTCGATGCGCGCATCGCACTGTTTTGTGCAGTTTATCACTCGCGTTGTTTTGCGCATTGCACTATTTTGTGCAGTTTCTCACTCGCGCTGTTTTGCGCATCGCACTGTTTTGTGCAGTTTACACTCGCGCTGTGTTGCGCATCGCACTGTTTTGAGCAGTTTATCACTCGGGCTTACTTGCGCATCGCACTGTTTTGTGCAGTTTAGCACCCGCGCTTTCTTGCGCGTCGCACTGTTTTGTGCAGTTTACCACTCGCGATGTTTTGCACATCGCACTATTTTGTGCATTTGACACACGCTCTATTTTATGCATCGCATTGTTTTGTACAGTTTATCACTCGCGCTACTTTGCGCATCGCAATGTTTTGTGTAGTTCACACTCGCACTGTTTTACGCATCGCACTGTTTTGGGCAGTTTACACTCGCGCTATTTTGCGCAGCGCTCTGTTTTGTGCAGTGTATCACTCGATGCGCGCATCGCACTGTTTTGTGCAGTTTATCACTCGCGCTGTTTTGCGCATCGCACTATTTGGTGCAGTTTCTCACTCGCACTGTTTTGCGCAACGCACTATTTTGTGCAGTTTACACTCACGCTGTGCTGCGCGTCGCACTGTTTTGTGCAGTTTATCCCTCGGGCTTACTTGCGCATCGCACTGTTTTGTGCAGTATAGCACCCGCGCTTTCTTACGCGTCGCACTGTTTTGTGCGGTTTACCACTCTCGCTGTTTTGCGCATCGCACTGTTTTGTGCAGTTGACTCTCGCGCTATTTTGTGCATCGCACTGTTTTGTACAGTTTATCACTCACGCTACTTTGCGCATCGCACTGTTTTGTGTAGTTCACACTCGCACAGTTTTGCGCATCGCACTGTTTTGGGCAGTTTACACTCGCGTTATTTTGCGCAGCGCTCTGTTTTGTGCAGTGTATCCCTCGATGCGCGCATCGCACTGTTTTGCGCATCGCACTATTTGGTGCAGTTTCTCACTCGCGCTGTTTTGCGCATCGCACTGTTTTGTGCAGTTTACACTCGCGCTGTGTTGCGCATCGCACTGTTTTGTGCAGTTTATCACTCGGGCTTACTTGCGCATCGCACTGTTTTGTGCAGTATAGCACCCGCGCTTTCTTACGCTTCGCACTGTTTTGTGCGGTTTACCACTCTTGCTGTATTGCGCATCGCACTGTTTTGTGCAGTTGACTCTCGCGCTATTTTGTGCATCGCACTATTTTGTACAGTTTATCACTCGCGCTACTTTGCGCATCGCACTGTTTTGTGTAGTTCACACTCGCACTGTTTTGCGCATCGCACTGTTTTGGGCAGTTTACACTCGCGCTCTTTTGCGTAGCGCTCTGTTTTGTGCAATGTATCACTCGATGCGCGCATCGCACTGTTTTGTGCAGTTTATCACTCGCGCAGTTTTGCGCATTGCACTATTTTGTGCAGTTTCTCACTCGCGCTGTTTTGCGCATGGCACTATTTTGTGCAGTTTCTCACTCGCGCTGTTTTGCGCATCGCACTGTTTTGTGCAGTTTACACTCGCGCTGTGTTGCGCATCGCACTGTTTTGAGCAGTTTATCACTCGGGCTTACTTGCGCATCGCACTGTTTTGTGCAGTTTAGCACCCGCGCTTTCTTGCGCATCGCACTGTTTTGTGCAGTTTACCACTCGCGCTATTTTGCACATCGCACTGTTTTGTTCGTTTGACACATGCGCTATTTTGTGCATCGCACTGTTTTGTACAGTTTATCACTCGCGCTACTTTGCGCATCGCAATGTTTTGTGTAGTTCACACTCGCACTGTTTTGCGAATCGCACTGTTTTGGGCAGTTTACATTCGCGCTATTTTGCGCAGCGCTCTGTTTTGTGCATTGTATCACTCGATACGCGCATCGCACTGTTTTGTACAGTTGATCACTCGCGCTGTTTTGCGCATCGCACTATTTGGTGCAGTTTCTCACTCGCGCTATTTTGCGCATCGCACTGTTTTGTGCAGTATAGCACCCGCGCTTTGTTACGCGTCGCACTGTTTTGTGCGGTTTACCACTCTCGCTGTTTTGCGCATCGAACTGTTTTGTGCAGTTGACTCTCGCGCTATTTTGTGCATCACACCATTTTGTACAGTTTATCACTCGCGCTACTTTTGCGCATCGCACTGTTTTGTGTAGTTCACACTCGCACTGTTTTGCGCATCGCACTGTTTTGGGCAGTTTACACTCGCGCTATTTTGCGCATCGCTCTGTTTTGTGCAGTGTATCACTCGATGCGCGCATCGCACTGTTTTGTACAGTTTATCACTCGCGCTGTTTTGCGCATCGCACTATTTGGTGCAGTTTCTCACTCGCGCTGTTTTGCGCATCGCACTGTTTTGTGCAGTTTACACTCGCGCTGTGTTGCGCATCGCACTGTTTTGAGCAGTTTATGACTCGGGCTTACTTGCGCATCGCATTGTTTTGTGCAGTTTAGCACCCGCGCTTTCTTGCGCGTTGCACTGTTTTGTGCAGTTTACCACTCACGCTGTTTTGCACATCGCACTGTTTTGTGCGTTTGACACACGCGCTATTTTGTGCATCGCACTGTTTTGTACAGTTTATCACTCGCGCTACTTTGCGCATCGCACTGTTTTGTGTAGTTCACACTCGCATTGTTTGGTGCATCGCACTGTTTTGGGCAGTTTACACTCGCGCTATTTTGCGCAGCGCTCTGTTTTGTGCAGTGTATCACTCGATGCGCGCATCGCACTGCTTTGTGCAGTTTATCACTCGTGCTGTTTTGCGCATCGCACTATTTGGTGCAGTTTCTCACTCGCGCTGTTTTGCGCATCGCACTGTTTTGTGCAGTTTACACTCGCGCTGTGTTGCGCATCGCACTGTTTTGTGCAGTTTATCACTCGGGCTTACTTGCGCATCGAACTGTTTTGTGCAGTATAGCACCCGCGCTTTCTTACGCGTCGCACTGTTTTGTGCGGTTTACCACTCTCGCTGTTTTGCGCATCGCACTATTTTGTGCAGTTGACTCTCGCGGTATTTTGTGCATCGCACTGTTTTGTACAGTTTTTCACTTGCGCTACTTTGCGCATCGCACTGTTTTGTGTAGTTCACACTCGCACTGTTTTGCGCATCGCACAGTTTTTGGCAGTTTACACTCGCGCTATTCTGCGCAGCGCTCTGTTTTGTGCAGTGTATCACTCGATGCGCGCATCGCACTGTTTTGTGCAGTTTATCACTCGCGCTGTTTTGCGCATCGCACTATTTTGTGCAGTTTCTCAGTCGCGCTGTTTTGCGCATCGCACTGTTTTGTACAGTTTACACTCGCGCTGTGTTACGCATCGAACTGTTTTGAGCAATTTACCACTCGGGCTTACTTGCGCATCGCACTGTTTTGTGCAGTTTAGCACCCGCGCTTTCTTGCGCATCGCACTGTTTTGTGCAGTTTACCACTCGCGCTGTTTTGCGCATCGCACTGTTTTGTGCATTTGACACACGCGCTATTTTGTGCATCGCACTATTTTGTACAGTTTATCACTCGCGCTACTTTGCGCATCGCAATGTTTTGTGTACTTCACAGTCGCACTGTTTTGCGAATCGCACTGTTTTGGGCAGTTTACATTCGCGCTATTTTGCGCAGCGCTCTGTTTTGTGCAGTGTATCACTCGATGCGCGCATCGCACTGTTTTGTGCAGTTTATCACTCGCGCTGTTTTGCGCATCGCACTATTTGGTGCAGTTTCTCACTCGCGCTATTTTGCGCATCGCACTGTTTTGTGCAGTTTACACTCGCACTGTGTTGCGCATCGCACTGTTTTGTGCAGTATAGCTCCCGCGCTTTCTTACGCGTCGCACTGTTTTGTGCGGTTTACCACTCTTGCTGTATTGCGCATCGCACTGTTTTGTGCAGTTGACTCTCGCGCTATTTTGTGCATCGCACTGTTTTGTACATTTTATCACTCGCGCTACTTTGCGCATCGCACTGTTTTGTGTAGTTCACACTCGCATTGTTTTGCGCATCGCACTGTTTTGGGCAGTTTACACTCGCGCTATTTTGCGTAGCGCTCTGTTTTGTGCAATGTATCACTCGATGTGCGCATCGCACTGTTTTGTGCAGTTTATCACTCGCGCAGTTTTGCGCATTGCACTATTTTGTGCAGTTTCTCACTCGCGGTGTTTTGCGCATCGCACTGTTTTGTGCAGTTTACACTCGCGCTGTGTTGCGCATCGCACTGTTTTGAGCAGTTTATCACTCGGGCTTACTTGCGCATCGCACTGTTTTGTGCAGTTTAGCACCCGCGCTTTCTTGCGCATCGCACTGTTTTGTGCAGTTTTCCACTCGCGCTGTTTTGCGCATCGCACTGTTTTGTTCGTTTGACACACGCGCTATTTTGTGCATCGCACTGTTTTGTACAGTTTATCACTCGCGCTACTTTGCGCATCGCAGTGTTTTGTGTAGTTCACACTCGCACTGTTTTGCGAATCGCACTGTTTTGGGCAGTTTACATTCGCGCTATTTTGCGCAGCGCTCTGTTTTGTGCAGTGTATCACTCGATGCGCGCATCGCACTGTTTTGTGCAGTTTATCACTCGCGCTGTTTTGCGCATCGCACTATTTGGTGCAGTTTCTCACTCGCGCTATTTTGCGCATCGCACTGTTTTGTCCAGTTTACACTCGCGTTGTGTTGCGCATCGCACTGTTTTGTGCAGTATAGCACCCGCGCTTTGTTACGCGTCGCACTGTTTTGTGCGGTTTACCACTCTCGTTGTTTTGCGCATCGCACTGTTTTGTGCAGTTGACTCTCGCGCTATTTTGTGCATCACACCATTTTGTACAGTTTATCACCCGCGCTACTTTGCGCATCGCACTGTTTTGTGTAGTTCACACTCGCACTGTTTTGCGCATCGCACTGTTTTGGGCAGTTTACACTCGCGCTATTTTGCGCATCGCTCTGTTTTGTGCAGTGTATCACTCGATGCGCGCATCGCACTGTTTTGTACAGTTTATCACTCGCGCTGTTTTGCGCATCGCACTATTTGGTGCAGTTTCTCACTCGCGCTGTTTTGCGCATCGCACTGTTTTGTGCAGTTTACACTCGCGCTGTGTTGCGCATCGCGCTGTTTTGAGCAGTTTATCACTCGGGCTTACTTGCGCATCGCACTGTTTTGTGCAGTTTAGCACCCGCGCTTTCTTGCGCGTTGCACTGTTTTGTGCAGTTTACCACTCGCGCTGTTTTGCACATCGCACTGTTTTGTGCGTTTGACACACGCGCTATTTTGTGCATCGCACTGTTTTGTACAGTTTATCACTCGCGCTACTTTGCGCATCGCACTGTTTTGTGTAGTTCACACTCACACTGTTTTGCGAATCGCACTGTTTTGGGCAGTTTACATTCGCGCTATTTTGCGCAGCGCTCTGTTTTGTGCATTGTATCACTCGATGCGCGCATCGCACTGTTTTGTGCAGTTTATCACTCGCGCTGTTTTGCGCATCGCACTATTTGGTGCAGTTTCTCACTCGCGCTATTTTGCGCATCGCACTGTTTTGTGCAGTTTACACTCGCACTGTGTTGCGCATCGCACTGTTTTGTGCAGTATAGCTCCCGCGCTTTCTTACGCGTCGCACTGTTTTGTGCGGTTTACCACTCTTGCTGTATTGCGCATCGCACTGTTTTGTGCAGTTGACTCTCGCGCTATTTTGTGCATCGCACTGTTTTGTACATTTTATCACTCGCGCTACTTTGCGCATCGCACTGTTTTGTGTAGTTCACACTCGCATTGTTTTGCGCATCGCACTGTTTTGGGCAGTTTACACTCGCGCTATTTTGCGTAGCGCTCTGTTTTGTGCAATGTATCACTCGATGTGCGCATCGCACTGTTTTGTGCAGTTTATCACTCGCGCAGTTTTGCGCATTGCACTATTTTGTGCAGTTTCTCACTCGCGGTGTTTTGCGCATCGCACTGTTTTGTGCAGTTTACACTCGCGCTGTGTTGCGCATCGCACTGTTTTGAGCAGTTTATCACTCGGGCTTACTTGCGCATCGCACTGTTTTGTGCAGTTTAGCACCCGCGCTTTCTTGCGCATCGCACTGTTTTGTGCAGTTTACCACTCGTGCTGTTTTGCGCATCGCACTGTTTTGTTCGTTTGACACACGCGCTATTTTGTGCATCGCACTGTTTTGTACAGTTTATCACTCGCGCTACTTTGCGCATCGCAGTGTTTTGTGTAGTTCACACTCGCACTGTTTTGCGAATCGCACTGTTTTGGGCAGTTTACATTCGCGCTATTTTGCGCAGCGCTCTGTTTTGTGCAGTGTATCACTCGATGCGCGCATCGCACTGTTTTGTGCAGTTTATCACTCGCGCTGTTTTGCGCATCGCACTATTTGGTGCAGTTTCTCACTCGCGCTGTTTTGCGCATCGCACTGTTTTGTGCAGTTTACACTCGCGCTGTGTTGCGCATCGCACTGTTTTGTGCAGTTTATCACTCGGGCTTACTTGCGCATCGAACTGTTTTGTGCAGTATAGCACCCGCGCTTTCTTACGCGTCGCACAGTTTTGTGCGGTTTACCACTCTCGCTGTTTTGCGCATCGCACTATTTTGTGCAGTTGACTCTCGCGCTATTTTGTGCATCGCACTGTTTTGTACAGTTTATCACTCGCGCTACTTTGCGCATCGCACTGTTTTGTGTAGTTCACACTCGCACTGTTTTGCGGATCGCACTGTTTTGGGCAGTTTTCACTCGCGCTATTCTGCGCAGCGCTCTGTTTTGTGCAGTGTATCACTCGATGCGCGCATCGCACTGTTTTATGTAGTTTATCACTCGCGCTGTTTTGCGCATCGCACTATTTTGTGCAGTTTCTCAGCCGCGCTGTTTTGCGCATCGCACTGTTTTGTACAGTTTACACTCGCGCTGTGTTACGCATCGAACTGTTTTGAGCAATTTACCACTCGGGCTTACTTGCGCATCGCACTGTTTTGTGCAGTTTAGCACCCGCGCTTTCTTGCGCATCGCACTGTTTTGTGCAGTTTACCACTCGCGCTGTTTTGCGCGTCGCACTGTTTTGTGCATTTGACACACGCGCTATTTTGTGCATCGCACTGTTTTGTACAGTTTATCACTCGCGCTACTTTGCGCATCGCAATGTTTTGTGTAGTTCACACTCGCACTGTTTTGCGAATCGCACTGTTTTGGGCAGTTTACATTCGCGCTATTTTGCGCAGCGCTCTGTTTTGTGCAGTGTATCACTCGATGCGCGCATCGCACTGTTTTGTGCAGTTTATCACTCACGCAGTTTTGCGCATTGCACTATTTTGTGCAGTTTCTCACTCGCGGTGTTTTGCGCATCGCACTGTTTTGTGCAGTTTACACTCGCGCTGTGTTGCCATCGCACAGTTTTGAGCAGTTTATCACTCGGGCTTACTTGCGCATCGCACTGTTTTGTGCAGTTTAGCACCCGCGCTTTCTTGCGCATCGCACTGTTTTGTGCAGTTTACCACTCGCGCTGTTTTGCTCATCGCACTGTTTTGTTCGTTTGACACACGCGCTATTTTGTGCATCGCACTGTTTTGCGCATTTGACACACGCGCTATTTTGTGCATCGCACTGTTTTGTACAGTTTATCACTCGCGCTACTTTGCGCATCGCAATGTTTTGTGTAGTTCACACTCGCACTGTTTTGCGAATCGCACTGTTTTGGGCAGTTTACATTCGCGCTATTTTGCGCAGCGCTCTGTTTTGTGCAGTGTATCACTCGATGCGCGCATCGCACTGTTTTGTGCAGTTTATCACTCGCGCTGTTTTGCGCATCGCACTATTTGGTGCAGTTTCTCACTCGCGCTATTTTGCGCATCGCACTGTTTTGTGCAATTTACACTCGCGCTGTGTTGCGCATCGCACTGTTTTGTGCAGTATAGCACCCGCGCTTTGTTACGCGTCGCACTGTTTTGTGCGGTTTACCACTCTCGCTGTTTTGCGCATCGCACTGTTTTGTGCAGTTGACTCTCGCGCTATTTTGTGCATCACACTATTTTGTACAGTTTATCACTCGCGCTACTTTGCGCATCGCACTGTTTTGTGTAGTTCACACTCGCACTGTTTTGCGCATCGCACTGTTTTGGGCAGTTTACACTCGCGCTATTTTGCGCATCGCTCTGTTTTGTGCAGCGTATCACTCGATGCGCGCATCGCACTGTTTTGTACAGTTTATCACTCGCGCTGTTTTGCGCATCGCACTATTTGGTGCAGTTTCTCACTCGCGCTGTTTTGCGCATCGCATTGTTTTGTGCAGTTTACACTCGCGCTGTGTTGCGCTTCGCACTGTTTTGTGCAGTTTATCACTCGTGATTACTTGCGCATCGCACTGTTTTGTTCATCGCACTGTTTTGTGCAGTTGACTGTCGCGCTATTTTGTGCATCGCAGTGTTTTGTACAGTTTATCACTCGCGCTACTTTGCGCATCGCACTGTTTTGTGTAGTTCACACTCGCACTGTTTTGCGCATCGCACTGTTTTGGGCAGTTTACACTCGCGCTATGTTGCGCTGCGCTCTGTTTTGTGCAGTGTATCACTCGATGCGCGCATCGCACTATTTTGTGCAGTTTCTCAGCCGCGCAGTTTTGCGCATCGCACTGTTTTGTACAGTTTACACTCTCGCTGTGTTACGCATCGAACTTTTTTGAGCAATTTACCACTTGGGCTTACTTGCGCATCGCACTGTTTTGTGCAGTTTAGCACCCGCGCTTTCTTACGCGTCGCACTGTTTTGGGCAGTTTACACTCGCGCTATTTTACGCAGCGCTCTGTTTTGTGCAGTGTATCACTCGATGCGCGCATCGCACTGTTTTGTGCAGTTTCTCACTCGCGCTGTTTTGCGCATCGCACTGTTTTGTGCTGTTTACACTCGCACTGTGTTGCGCATCGCACTGTTTTGTGCAGTATAGTTCCCGCGCTTTCTTACGCGTCGCACTGTTTTGTGCGGTTTACCACTCTTGCTGTATTGCGCATCGCACTGTTTTGTGCAGTTGACTCTCGCGCTATTTTGTGCATCGCACTGTTTTGTACAGTTTATCACTCGCGCTACTTTGCGCATCACACTGTTTTGTGTAGTTCACACTCGCATTGTTTTGCGCATCGCACTGTTTTGGGCGGTTTACACTCGCGCTATTTTGCGCAGCGCTCTGTTTTGTGCAATGTATCACTCGATGCGCGCATCGCACTGTTTTGTGCAGTTTATCACTCGCGCAGTTTTGCGCATTGCACTATTTTGTGCAGTTTCTCACTCGCCGTGTTTTGCGCATCGCACTGTTTTGTGCAGTTTACACTCGCGCTGTGTTGCGCATCGCACTGTTTTGAGCAGTTTATCACTCGGGCTTACTTGCGCATCGCACTGTTTTGTGCAGTTTAGCACCCGCGCTTTCTTGCGCATCGCACTGTTTTGTGCAGTTTACCACTATCGCTGTTTTGCGCGTCGCACTGTTTTGTGCAGTTTACACTCGGACTGTGTTGCGCATCGCACTGTTTTGTGCAGTATAGCACCCGCGCTTTCTTACGCGTCGCACTGTTTTGTGCGGTTTACCACTCTCGCTGTTTTGCGCATCGCACTGTTTTGTGCAGTTGACTCTCGCGCTATTTTGTGCATCGCACTGTTTTGTACAGTTTATCACTCGCGCTACTTTGCGCATCGCACTGTTTTGTGTAGTTCACACTCGCACTGTTTTGCGCATCGCACTGTTTTGGGCAGTTTACACTCGCGCTATTTTGTGCATCGCTCTGTTTTGTGCAGTGTATCACTCGATGCGCGCATCGCACTATTTTGTACAGTTTATCACTCGCGCTGTTTTGCGCATCGCACTATTTGGTGCAGTTTCTCACTCGCGCTGTGTTGCGCATCGCACTGTTTTGTGCAGTTTATCACTCGGGCTTACTTGCGCATCGCACTGTTTTGTGCAGTATAGCGCCCGCGCTTTCTTACACGTCGCACTGTTTTGTGCGGTTTACCACTCTCGCCGTTTTGTTCATCGCACTGTTTTGTGCAGTTGACTGTCGCACTATTTTGTGCATCGCAGTGTTTTGTACAGTTTATCACTCGCGCTACTTTGCGCATCGCACTGTTTTGTGTAGTTCACACTCGCACTGTTTTGCGCATCGCACTGTTTTGGGCAGTTTACACTCGCGCTATTTTGCGCTGCGCTCTGTTTTGTGCAGTGTATCACTCGATGCGCGCATCGCACTGTTTTGTGCAGTTTATCACTCGCGCTGTTTTGCGCATCGCACTATTTTGTGCAGTTTCTCAGCCGCGCAGTTTTGCGCATCGCACTGTTTTGTACAGTTTACACTCGCGCTGTGTTACGCATCGAACTGTTTTGAGCAATTTACCACTCGGGCTTACTTGCGCATCGCACTGTTTTATGCAGTTTAGCACCCGCGCTTTCTTACGCGTCGCACTATTTTGTGCAGTTTACCACTCGCGCTGTTTTGCGCATCGCACTGTTTTGTGCAGTTGACACTCGTGCTATTTTGTGCATCGCACTGTTTTGTACGGTTTATCACTCGCGCTACTTTGAGCATCGCACTGTTTTGTGTAGTTCGCACTCGCACTGTTTTGTGCATCGCACTGTTTTGGGCAGTTTACACTCGCGCTATTTTGCGCAGCGCTCTGTTTTGTGCAGTGTATCACTCGATGCGCGCATCGCACTGTTTTGTGCAGCTTATCACTCGCGCTCTTTTGCGCATTGCACTATTTTGTGCAGTTTCTCACTCGCGCTGTTTTGCGCATCGCACTGTTTTGTGCAGTTTACACCCGCGCTGTGTTGCGCATCGCACTGGTTTGAGCAGTTTATCACTCGGGCTTACTTGCGCATCGCACTATTTTGTGCAGTTTAGCACCCGCGCTTTCTTGCGCGTCGCACTGTTTTGTGCAGTTTACCACTCGCGCTGTTTTGCACATCGCACTGTTTTGTGCATTTGACACACGCGCTATTTTGTGCATCGCACTGTTTTGTACAGTTTATCACTCGCGCTACTTTGCGCATCGCACTGTTTTGTGTAGTTCACACTCGCACTGTTTTGCGAATCGCACTGTTTTCGGCAGTTTACATTCGCGCTATTTTGCGCAGCGCTCTGTTTTGTGCAGTGTATCACTCGATGCGCGCATCGCACTGTTTTGTGTAGTTTATCACTCGCGCTGTTTTGCGCATCGCACTATTTGGTGCAGTTTCTCACTCGCGCTATTTTGCGCATCGCACTGTTTTGTGCAGTTTACACTCGCGCTGTGTTGCGCATCGCACTGTTTTGTGCAGTATAGCACCCGCGCTTTCTTACGCGTCGCACTGTTTTGTGCGGTTTACCACTCTCGCTGTTTTGCGCATCGCACTGTTTTGTGCAGTTGACTATCGCGCTATTTTGTGCATCGCACTGTTTTGTACAGTTTATCACTCGCGCTACTTTGCGCATCGCACTGTTTTGTGTAGTTCACACTCGCACTATTTTGCGCATCGCACAGTTTTGGGCAGTTTACACTCGCGCTATTTTGCGCATCGCTCTGTTTTGTGCAGTGTATCACTCGATGCGCGCATCGCACTGTTTTGTACAGTTTATCACTCGCGCTGTTTTGCGCATCGCACTATTTGGTGCAGTTTCTCACTCGCGCTGTGTTGCGCATCGCACTGTTTTGTGCAGTTTATCACTCGGGCTTACTTGCGCATCGCACTGTTTTGTGCAGTATAGCACCCGCGCTTTCTTACACGTCGCACTGTTTTGTGCGGTTTACCACTCTTGCCGTTTTGTTCATCGCATTGTTTTGTGCAGTTGACTGTCGCGCTATTTTGTGCATCGCAGTGTTTTGTACAGTTTATCACTCGCGCTACTTTGCGCATCGCACTGTTTTGTGTAGTTCACACTCGCACTGTTTTGCGCATCGCACTGTTTTGGGCAGTTTACACTCGCGCTATTTTGCGCTGCGCTCTGTTTTGTGCAGTGTATCACTCGATGCGCGCATCGCACTGTTTTGTGCAGTTTATCACTCGCGCTGTTTTGCGCATCGCACTATTTTGTGCAGTTTCTCAGCCGCGCTGTTTTGCGCATCGCACTGTTTTGCACAGTTTACACTCGCGCTCTGTTACGCATCGAACTGTTTTGAGCAATCTACCACTCGGGCTTACTTGCGCATCGCACTGTTTTGTGCAGTTTAGCACCCGTGCTTTCTTACGCGTCACACTGTTTTGTGCAGTTTACCACTCGCGCTGTTTTGCGCATCGCACTGTTTTGTGCAGTTGACACTCGTGCTATTTTGTGCATCGCACTGTTTTGTACGGTTTATCACTCGCGCTACTTTGCGCATTGCACTGTTTTGTGTAGTTCGCACTCGCACTGTTTTGGGTAGTTTACACTCGCGCTATTTTGCGCAGCGCTCTGTTTTGTGCAGTGTATCACTCGATGCGCGCATCGCACTGTTTTGTGCAGTTTATCACTCGCGCTCTTTTGCGCATTGCACTATTTTGTGCAGATTCTCACTCGCGCTGTTTTGCGCATCGCACTGTTTTGTGCAGTTTAGACCCGCGCTGTGTTGCGCATCGCACTGGTTTGAGCAGTTTATCACTCGGGCTTACTTGTGCATCGCACTATTTTGTGCAGTTTAGCACCCGCGCTTTCTTGCGCGTCGCACTGTTTTGTGCAGTTTACCACTCGCGCTGTTTTGCACATCGCACTGTTTTCTGCATTTGACACACGCGCTATTTTGTGCATCGCACTGTTTTGTACAGTTTATCACTCGCGCTACTTTGCGCATCGCACTGTTTTGTGTAGTTCACACTCGCACTGTTTTGCGAATCGCACTGTTTTCGGCAGTTTACATTCGCGCTATTTTGCGCAGCGCTCTGTTTTGTGCAGTGTATCACTCGATGCGCGCATCGCACTGTTTTGTGCAGTTTATCACTCGCGCTGTTTTGCGCATCGCACTATTTGGTGCAGTTTCTCACTCGCGCTATTTTGCGCATCGCACTGTTTTGTGCAATTTACACTCGCGCTGTGTTGCGCATCGCACTGTTTTGTGCAGTATAGCACCCGCGCTTTCTTACGCGTCGCACTGTTTTGTGCGGTTTACCACTCTCGCTGTTTTGCGCATCGCACTGTTTTGTGCAGTTGACTATCGCGCTATTTTGTGCATCGCACTGTTTTGTACAGTTTATCACTCGCGCTACTTTGCGCATCGCACTGTTTTGTGTAGTTCACACTCGCACTGTTTTGCGCATCGCACAGTTTTGGGCAGTTTACACTCGCGCTATTTTGCGCATCGCTCTGTTTTGTGCAGTGTATCACTCGATGCGCGCATCGCACTGTTTTGTACAGTTTATCACTCGCGCTGTTTTGCGCATCGCACTATTTGGTGCAGTTTCTCACTCGCGCTGTGTTGCGCATCGCACTGTTTTGTGCAGTTTACACTCGCACTGTGTTGCGCATCGCACTGTTTTGTGCAGTATAGCTCCCGCGCTTTCTTACGCGTCGCACTGTTTTGTGCGGTTTACCACTCTTGCTGTATTGCGCATCGCACTGTTTTGTGTAGTTGACTCTCGCGCTATTTTGTGCATCGCACTGTTTTGTACAGTTTATCACTCGCGCTACTTTGCGCATCGCACTGTTTTGTGTAGTTCACACTCGCACTGTTTTGCGCATCGCACTGTTTTGGGCAGTTTACACTCGCGCTATTTTGCGCTGCGCTCTGTTTTGTGCAGTGTATCACTCGATGCGCGCATCGCACTGTTTTGTGCAGTTTATCACTCGCGCTGTTTTGCGCATCGCACTATTTTGTGCAGTTTCTCAGCCGCGCTGTTTTGCGCATCGCACTGTTTTGTACAGTTTACACTCGCGCTGTGTTACGCATCGAACTGTTTTGAGCAATTTACCACTCGGGCTTACTTGCGCATCGCACTGTTTTGTGCAGTTTAGCACCCGCGCTTTCTTACGCGTCACACTGTTTTGTGCAGTTTACCACTCGCGCTGTTTTGCGCATCGCACTGTTTTGTGCAGTTGACACTCGTGCTATTTTGTGCATCGCACTGTTTTGTACGGTTTATCACTCGCGCTACTTTGCGCATTGCACTGTTTTGTGTAGTTCGCACTCGCACTGTTTTGGGTAGTTTACACTCGCGCTATTTTGCGCAGCGCTCTGTTTTGTGCAGTGTATCACTCGATGCGCGCATCGCACTGTTTTGTGCAGTTTATCACTCGCGCTCTTTTGCGCATTGCACTATTTTGTGCAGATTCTCACTCGCGCTGTTTTGCGCATCGCACTGTTTTGTGCAGTTTACACCCGCGCTGTGTTGCGCATCGCACTGGTTTGAGCAGTTTATCACTCGGGCTTACTTGCGCATCGCACTATTTTGTGCAGTTTAGCACCCGCGCTTTCTTGCGCGTCGCACTGTTTTGTGCAGTTTACCACTCGCGCTGTTTTGCACATCGCACTGTTTTGTGCATTTGACACACGCGCTATTTTGTGCATCGCACTGTTTTGTACAGTTTATCACTCGCGCTACTTTGCGCAACGCACTGTTTTGTGTAGTTCACACTCGCACTGTTTTGCGAATCGCACTGTTTTCGGCAGTTTACATTCGCGCTATTTTGCGCAGCGCTCTGTTTTGTGCAGTGTATCACTCGATGCGCGCATCGCACTGTTTTGTGCAGTTTATCACTCGCGCTGTTTTGCGCATCGCACTATTTGGTGCAGTTTCTCACTCGCGCTATTTTGCGCATCGCACTGTTTTGTGCAGTTTACACTCGCGCTGTGTTGCGCATCGCACTGTTTTGTGCAGTATAGCACCCGCGCTTTCTTACGCGTCGCACTGTTTTGTGCGGTTTACCACTCTCGCTGTTTTGCGCATCGCACTGTTTTGTGCAGTTGACTATCGCGCTATTTTGTGCATCGCACTGTTTTGTACAGTTTATCACTCGCGCTACTTTGCGCATCGCACTGTTTTGTGTAGTTCACACTCGCACTATTTTGCGCATCGCACAGTTTTGGGCAGTTTACACTCGCGCTATTTTGCGCATGGCTCTGTTTTGTGCAGTGTATCACTCGATGCGCGCATCGCACTGTTTTGTACAGTTTATCACTGGCGCTGTTTTGCGCATCGCACTATTTGGTGCAGTTTCTCACTCGCGCTGTGTTGCGCATCGCACTGTTTTGTGCAGTTTATCACTCGGGCTTACTTGCGCATCGCACTATTTTGTGCAGTATAGCACCCGCGCTTTCTTACACGTCGCACTGTTTTGTGCGGTTTACCACTCTTGCCGTTTTGTTCATCGCATTGTTTTGTGCAGTTGACTGTCGCGCTATTTTGTGCATCGCAGTGTTTTGTACAGTTTATCACTCGCGCTACTTTGCGCATCGCACTGTTTTGTGTAGTTCACACTCGCACTGTTTTGCGCATCGCACTGTTTTGGGCAGTTTACACTTGCGCTATTTTGCGCTGCGCTCTGTTTTCTGCAATGTATCACTCGATGCGCGCATCGCACTGTTTTGTGCAGTTTATCACTCGCGCTGTTTTGCGCATCGCACTATTTTGTGCAGTTTCTCAGCCGCGCTGTTTTGCGCATCGCACTGTTTTGTACAGTTTACACTCGCGCTGTGTTACGCATCGAACTGTTTTGAGCAATTTACCACTCGGGCTTACTTGCGCATCGCACTGTTTTGTGCAGTTTAGCACCCGCGCTTTCTTACGCGTCACACTGTTTTGTGCAGTTTACCACTCGCGCTGTTTTGCGCATCGCACTGTTTTGTGCAGTTGACACTCGTGCTATTTTGTGCATCGCACTGTTTTGTACGGTTTATCACTCGCGCTACTTTGCGCATTGCACTGTTTTGTGTAGTTCGCACTCGCACTGTTTTGGGTAGTTTACACTCGCGCTATTTTGCGCAGTGCTCTGTTTTGTGCAGTGTATCACTCGATGCGCGCATCGCACTGTTTTGTGCAGTTTATCACTCGCGCTCTTTTGCGCATTGCACTATTTTGTGCAGATTCTCACTCGCGCTGTTTTGCGCATCGCACTGTTTTGTGCAGTTTTACACCCGCGCTGTGTTGCGCATCGCACTGGTTTGAGCAGTTTATCACTCGGGCTTACTTGCGCATCGCACTATTTTGTGCAGTTTAGCACCCGCGCTTTCTTGCGCGTCGCACTGTTTTGTGCAGTTTACCACTCGCGCTGTTTTGCACATCGCACTGTTTTGTGCATTTGACACACGCGCTATTTTGTGCATCGCACTGTTTTGTACAGTTTATCACTCGCGCTACTTTGCGCATCACACTGTTTTGTGTAGTTCACACTCGCACTGTTTTGCGAATCGCACTGTTTTCGGCAGTTTAAATTCGCGCTATTTTGCGCAGCGCTCTGTTTTGTGCAGTGTATCACTCGATGCGCGCATCGCACTGTTTTGTGCAGTTTATCACTCGCGCTGTTTTGCGCATCGCACTATTTGGTGCAGTTTCTCACTCGCGCTATTTTGCGCATCGCACTGTTTTGTGCAGTTTACACTCGCGCTGTGTTGCGCATCGCACTGTTTTGTGCAGTATAGCACCCGCGCTTTCTTACGCGTCGCACTGTTTTGTGCGGTTTACCACTCTCGCTGTTTTGCGCAGCGCACTGTTTTGTGCAGTTGACTATCGCGCTATTTTGTGCATCGCACTGTTTTGTACAGTTTATCACTCGCGCTACTTTGCGCATCGCACTGTTTTGTGTAGTTCACACTCGCACTGTTTTGCGCATCGCACAGTTTTGGGCAGTTTACACTCGCGCTATTTTGCGCATCGCTCTGTTTTGTGCAGTGTATCACTCGATGCGCGCATCGCACTGTTTTGTACAGTTTATCACTCGCGCTGTTTTGCGCATCGCACTATTTGGTGCAGTTTCTCACTCGCGCTGTGTTGCGCATCGCACTATTTTGTGCAGTTTATCACTCGGGCTTACTTGCGCATCGCACTGTTTTGTGCAGTATAGCACCCGCGCTTTCTTACACGTCGCACTGTTTTGTGCGGTTTACCACTCTTGCCGTTTTGTTCATCGCATTGTTTTGTGCAGTTGACTGTCGCGCTATTTTGTGCATCGCAGTGTTTTGTACAGTTTATCACTCGCGCTACTTTGCGCATCGCACTGTTTTGTGTAGTTCACACTCGCACTGTTTTGCGCATCGCACTGTTTTGGGCAGTTTACACTCGCGCTATTTTGCGCTGCGCTCTGTTTTGTGCAGTGTACCACTCGATGCGCGCATCGCACTGTTTTGTGCAGTTTATCAACTCGCGCTGTTTTGCGCATCGCACTATTTTGTGCAGTTTCTCAGCCGCGCTGTTTTGCGCATCGCACTGTTTTGTACAGTTTACACTCGCGCTGTGTTACGCATCGAACTGTTTTGAGCAATTTACCACTCGGGCTTACTTGCGCATCGCACTGTTTTCTGCAGTTTAGCACCCGCGCTTTCTTACGCGTCCCACTGTTTTGTGCAGTTTACCACTCGCGCTGTTTTGCGCATCGCACTGTTTTGTGCAGTTGACACTCGTGCTATTTTGTGCATCGCACTGTTTTGTACGGTTTATCACTCGCGCTACTTTGCGCATTGCACTGTTTTGTGTAGTTCGCACTCGCACTGTTTTGGGTAGTTTACACTCGCGCTATTTTGCGCAGCGCTCTGTTTTGTGCAGTGTATCACTCGATGCGCGCATCGCACTGTTTTGTGCGGTTTATCACTCGCGCTCTTTTGCGCATTGCACTATTTTGTGCAGATTCTCACTCGCGCTGTTTTGCGCATCGCACTGTTTTATGCAGTTTACACCCGCGCTGTGTTGCGCATCGCACTGGTTTGAGCAGTTTATCACTCGGGCTTACTTGCGCATCGCACTATTTTGTGCAGTTTAGCACCCGCGCTTTCTTGCGCGTCGCACTGTTTTGTGCAGTTTACCACTCGCGCTGTTTTGCACATCGCACTGTTTTGTGCATTTGACACACGCGCTATTTTGTGCATCGCACTGTTTTGTACAGTTTATCACTCGCGCTACTTTGCGCATCGCACTGTTTTGTGTAGTTCACACTCGCACTGTTTTGCGAATCGCACTGTTTTCGGCAGTTTACATTCGCGCTATTTTGCGCAGCGCTCTGTTTTGTGCAGTGTATCACTCGATGCGCGCATCGCACTGTTTTGTGCAGTTTATCACTCGCGCTGTTTTGCGCATCGCACTATTTGGTGCAGTTTCTCACTCGCGCTATTTTGCGCATCGCACTGTTTTGTGCAGTTTACACTCGCGCTGTGTTGCGCATCGCACTGTTTTGTGCAGTATAGCACCCGCGCTTTCTTACGCGTCGCACTGTTTTGTGCGGTTTACCACTCTCGCTGTTTTGCGCATCGCACTGTTTTGTGCAGTTGACTATCGCGCTATTTTGTGCATCGCACTGTTTTGTACAGTTTATCACTCGCGCTACTTTGCGCATCGCACTGTTTTGTGTAGTTCACACTCGCACTGTTTTGCGCATCACACAGTTTTGGGCAGTTTACACTCGCGCCATTTTGCGCATCGCTCTGTTTTGTGCAGTGTATCACTCGATGCGCGCATCGCACTGTTTTGTACAGTTTATCACTCGCGCTGTTTTGCGCATCGCACTATTTGGTGCAGTTTCTCACTCGCGCTGTGTTGCGCATCGCACTGTTTTGTGCAGTTTATCACTCGGGCTTACTTGCGCATCGCACTGTTTTGTGCAGTATAGCACCCGCGCTTTCTTACACGTCGCACTGTTTTGTGCGGTTTACCACTCTTGCCGTTTTGTTCATCGCATTGTTTTGTGCAGTTGACTGTCGCGCTATTTTGTGCATCGTAGTGTTTTGTACAGTTTATCACTCGCGCTACTTTGCGCATCGCACTGTTTTGTGTAGTTCACACTCGCACTGTTTTGCGCATCGCACTGTTTTGGGCAGTTTACACTCGCGCTATTTTGCGCTGCGCTCTGTTTTGTGCAGTGTATCACTCGATGCGCGCATCGCACTGTTTTGTGCAGTTTATCACTCGCGCTGTTTTGCGCATCGCACTATTTTGTGCAGTTTCTCAGCCGCGCTGTTTTGCGCATCGCACTGTTTTGTACAGTTTACACTCGCGCTGTGTTACGCATCGAACTGTTTTGAGCAATTTACCACTCGGGCTTACTTGCGCATCGCACTGTTTTGTGCAGTTTAGCACCCGCGCTTTCTTACGCGTCACACTGTTTTGTGCAGTTTACCACTCGCGCTGTTTTGCGCATCGCACTGTTTTGTGCAGTTGACACTCGTGCTATTTTGTGCATCGCACTGTTTTGTACGGTTTATCACTCGCGCTACTTTGCGCATTGCACTGTTTTGTGTAGTTCGCACTCGCACTGTTTTGGGTAGTTTACACTCGCGCTATTTTGCGCAGCGCTCTGTTTTGTGCAGTGTATCACTCGATGCGCGCATCGCACTATTTTGTGCGGTTTATCACTCGCGCTCTTTTGCGCATTGCACTATTTTGTGCAGATTCTCACTCGCGCTGTTTTGCGCATCGCACTGTTTTGTGCAGTTTACACCCGCGCTGTGTTGCGCATCGCACTAGTTTGAGCAGTTTATCACTCGGGCTTACTTGCGGATCGCACTATTTTGTGCAGTTTAGCACCCGCGCTTTCTTGCGCGTCGCACTGTTTTGTGCAGTTTACCACTCGCGCTGTTTTGCACATCGCACTGTTTTGTGCATTTGACACACGCGCTATTTTGTGCATCGCACTGTTTTGTACAGTTTATCACTCGCGCTACTTTGCGCATCGCACTGTTTTGTGTAGTTCACACTCGCACTGTTTTGCGAATCGCACTGTTTTCGGCAGTTTACATTCGCGCTATTTTGCGCAGCGCTCTGTTTTGTGCAGTGTATCACTCGATGCGCGCATCGCACTGTTTTGTGCAGTTTATCACTCGCGCTGTTTTGCGCATCGCACTATTTGGTGCAGTTTCTCACTCGCGCTATTTTGCGCATCGCACTGTTTTGTGCAGTTTACACTCGCGCTGTGTTGCGCATCGCACTGTTTTGTGCAGTATAGCACCCGCGCTTTCTTACGCGTCGCACTGTTTTGTGCGGTTTACCACTCTCGCTGTTTTGCGCATCGCACTGTTTTGTGCAGTTGACTATCGCGCTATTTTGTGCATCGCACTGTTTTGTACAGTTTATCACTCGCGCTACTTTGCGCATCGCACTGTTTTGTGTAGTTCACACTCGTACTGTTTTGCGCATCGCACAGTTTTGGGCAGTTTACACTCGCGCTATTTTGCGCATCGCTCTGTTTTGTGCAGTGTATCACTCGATGCGCGCATCGCACTGTTTTGTACAGTTTATCACTCGCGCTGTTTTGCGCATCGCACTATTTGGTGCAGTTTCTCACTCGCGCTGTGTTGCGCATCGCACTGTTTTGTGCAGTTTATCACTCGGGCTTACTTGCGCATCGCACTGTTTTGTGCAGTATAGCACCCGCGCTTTCTTACACGTCGTACTGTTTTGTGCGGTTTACCACTCTCGCCGTTTTGTTCATCGCACTGTTTTGTGCAGTTGACTGTCGCGCTATTTTATGCATCGCAGTGTTTTGTACAGTTTATCACTCGCGCTACTTTGCGCATCGCACTGTTTTGTGTAGTTCACACTCGCACTGTTTTACGCATCGCACTGTTTTGGGCAGTTTGCACTCGCGCTATTTTGCGCAGCGCTCTGTTTTGTGCAGTGTATCACTCGATGCGCGCATCGCACTGTTTTGTGCAGTTTATCACTCGCGCTCTTTTGCGCATTGCACTATTTTGTGCAGTTTCTCACTCGCGCTGTTTTGCGCATCGCACTGTTTTGTGCAGTGTACACCCGCGCTGTGTTGTGCATCGCACTGGTTTGAGCAGTTTATGACTCGGACTTACTTGCGCATCGCACTGTTTTGTGCAGTTTAGCACCCGCGCTTTCTTGCGCGTCGCACTGTTTTGTGCAGTTTACCACTCGCGCTGTTTTGCACATCGCACTGTTTTGTGCATTTGACACGCGCGCTATTTTGTGCATCGCACTGTTTTGTACAGTTTATCACTCGCGCTACTTTGCGCATCGCACTGTTTTGTGTAGTTCACAGTCGCACTATTTTGCGAATCGCGCTGTTTTGGGCAGTTTACATTCGCGCTATTTTGCGCAGCGCTCTGTTTTGTGCAGTGTATCACTCGATGCGCGCATCGCACTGTTTTGTGCAGTTTATCACTCGCGCTGTTTTGCGCATCGCACTATTTGGTGCAGTTTCTCACTCGCGCTATTTTGCGCATCGCACTGTTTTGTGCAGTTTACACTCGCGCTATGTTGCGCATCGCACTGTTTTGTGCAGTATAGCACCCGCGCTTTCTTACGCATCGCACTGTTTTGTGCGGTTTACCACTCTCGCTGTTTTGCGCATCGCACTGTTTTGTGCAGTTGACTCTCGCGCTATTTTGTGCATCGCACTGTTTTGTACAGTTTATCACTCGCGCTACTTTGCGCATCGCACTGTTTTGTGTAGTTCACGCTCGCACTGTTTTGCGCATCGCACTGTTTTGCGCATCGCACTGTTTTGGGCAGTTTACACTCGCGCTATTTTGCGCTGCGCTCTGTTTTGTGCAGTGTATCACTCGATGCGCGCATCGCACTGTTTTGTGCAGTTTATCACTCGCGCTCTTTTGCGCATTGCACTATTTTGTGCAGTTTCTCACTCGCGCTGTTTTGCGCATCGCACTGTTTTGTGCAGTGTACACCCGCGCTGTGTTGCGCATCGCACTGGTTTGAGCAGTTTATGACTCGGGCTTCCTTGCGCATCGCACTGTTTTGTGCAGTTTAGCACCCGCGCTTTCTTGCGCGTCGCACTGTTTTGTGCAGTTTACCACTCGCGCTGTTTTGCACATCGCACTGTTTTGTGCATTTGACACGCGCACTATTTTGTGCATCGCACTGTTTTGTACAGTTTATCACTCGCGCTACTTTGCGCATCGCACTGTTTTGTGTAGTTCACACTCGCACTGTTTTGCGAATCGCGCTGTTTTGGGCAGTTTACATTCGCGCTATTTTGCGCAGCGCTCTGTTTTGTGCAGTGTATCACTCGATGCGCGCATCGCACTGTTTTGTGCAGTTTATCACTCGCGCTGTTTTGCGCATCGCACTATTTGGTGCAGTTTCTCAGTCGCGCTATTTTGCGCATCGCACTGTTTTGTGCAGTATAGCACCCGCGCTTTCTTACGCGTCGCACTGTTTTGTGCGGTTTACCACTCTCGCTGTTTTGCGCATCGCACTGTTTTGTGCAGTTGACTCTCGCGCTATTTTGTGCATCGCACTGTTTTGTACAGTTTATCACTCGCGCTACTTTGCGCATCGCACTATTTTGTGTAGTTCACACTCGCACTGTTTTGCGCATCGCACTGTTTTGGGCAGTTTACACTCGCGCCATTTTGCGCAGCGCTCTGTTTTGTGCTGTGTATCACTCGAGGCGCGCATCGCACTGTTTTGTGCAGTTTATCACTCGCGCTGTTTTGCGCATCGCACTATTTGGTGCAGTTTCTCACTCACGCTGTTTTGCGCATCGCACTGTTTTGTGTAGTTTACACTCGCGCTGTGTTGCGCATCGCACTGTTTTGTGCAGTTTATTACTCGGGCTTACTTGCGCATCGCACTCTTTTGTGCAGTATAGCACCCGCGCTTTCTTACGCGTCGCACTGTTTTGTGCGGTTTACCACTCTCGCTGTTTTGCGCATCGCACTGTTTTGTGCAGTTGACTCTCGCGCTATTTTGTGCATCGCACTGTTTTGTACAGTTTATCACTCGCGCTACTTTGCGCATCGCACTGTTTTGTGTAGTTCACACTCGCACTGTTTTGCGCATCGCACTGTTTTGGGCATTTTACACTCGCGCTATTTTGGGCAGCGCTCTGTTTTGTGCAGTGTATCACTCGATGCGCGCATCGCACTGTTTTGTGCAGTTTATCACTCGCGCTGTTTTGCGCATCGCACAATTTTGTGCAGTTTCTCAGCCGCGCTGTTTCGCGCATCGCACAGTTTTGTACAGTTTACACTCGCGCTGTGTTACGCATCGAACTGTTTTGAGCAATTTACCACTCGGGCTTACTTGCGCATCGCATTGTTTTGTGCAGTTTAGCACCCGCGCTTTCTTGCGCATCGCACTGTTTTGTGCAGTTTACCACTCGCGCTGTTTTGCGCATCGCACTGTTTTGTGCATTTGACACACGCGCTATTTTGTGCATCGCACTGTTTTGTACAGTTTATCACTCGCGCTGTTTTGCGCATCGCACTATTTGGTGCAGTTTCTCACTCACGCTGTTTTGCGCATCGCACTGTTTTGTGCAGTTTACACTCGCGCTGTGTTGCGCATCGCACTGTTTTGTGCAGTTTATCACTCGGGCTTACTTGCGCATCGCACTGTTTTGTGCAGTATAGCACCCGCGCTTTCTTACGCGTCACACTGTTTTGTGCGGTTTACCACTCTCGCTGTTTTGCGCATCGCACTGTTTTGTGCAGTTGACTCTCGCGCTATTTTGTGCATCGCACTGTTTTGTACAGTTTATCACTCGCGCTACTTTGCGCATCGCACTGTTTTGTGTAGTTCACACTCGCACTATTTTGCGCATCGCACTATTTTGGGTAGTTTACACTCGCGCTATTTTGCGCAGCGCTCTGTTTTGTGCAGTGTATCACTCGATGCGCGCATCGCACTGTTTTGTGCAGTTTATCACTTGCGCTGTTTTGCGCATCGCACTATTTTGTGCAGTTTCTCAGCCGCGCTGTTTTGCGCATCGCACTGTTTTGTACAATTTACACTCGGGCTTACTTGCGCATCGCACTGTTTTGTGCAGTTTAGCACCCGCGCTTTCTTGCGCATCGCACTGTTTTGTGCAGTTTACCACTCGCGCTGTTTTGCGCATCGCACTGTTTTGTGCATTTGACACACGCGCTATTTTGTGCCTCGCATTGTTTTGTACAGTTTATCACTCGGGCTACTTTGCGCATCGCAATGTTTTGTGTAGTTCACACTCGCACTGTTTTGCGAATCGCACTGTTTTGGGCAGTTTACATTCGCGCTATTTTGCGCAGCGCTTTGTTTTGTGCAGTGTATCACTCGATGCGCGCATCGCACTATTTTGTGCAGTTTATCACTCGCGCTGTTTTGCGCATCGCACTATTTGGTGCAGTTTCTCACTCGCGCTATTTTGCGCATCGCACTGTTTTGTGCAGTTTACACTCGCACTGTGTTGCGCATCGCACTGTTTTGTGCAGTATAGCTCCCGCGCTTTCTTACGCGTCGCACTGTTTTGTGCGGTTTACCACTCTTGCTGTATTGCGCATCGCACTGTTTTGTGCAGTTGACTCTCGCGCTATTTTGTGCATCGCACTGTTTTGTACAGTTTATCACTCGCGCTACTTTGCGCATCGCACTGTTCTGCGCATCGCACTGTTTTGGGCAGTTTACACTCGCGCTATTTTGCGTAGCACTCTGTTTTGTGCCGTGTATCACTCGATGCGCGCATCGCACTGTTTTGTGCAGTTTATCACTCGCGCGGTTTTGCGCATCGCACTATTTGGTGCAGTTTTTCACTCGCGCTGTTTTGCGCATCCCACTGTTTTGTGCAGTTTACACTCGCGCTGTGTTGCGCATCGCACTGTTTTGTGCAGTTTATCACTCGGGCTTACTTGCGCATCGCACTGTTTTGTGCAGTATAGCACCCGCGCTTTCTTACGCGTCGCACTGTTTTGTGCGGTTTACCACTCTCGCTGTTTTGCGCATCGCACTGTTTTGTGCAGTTGACTCTAGCGCTATTTTGTGCATCGCACTGTTTTGTACAGTTTATCACTCGCGCTACTTTGCGCATCGCACTGTTTTGTGTAGTTCACAGTCGCACTGTTTTGCGCATCGCACTGTTTTGGGCAGTTTACACTCGCGCTATTTTGCGCAGCGCTCTGTTTTGTGCAGTGTATCACTCGATGCGCGCATCGCACTGTTTTGTGCAGTTTATCACTCGCGCTGTTTTGCGCATCGCACTATTTGGTGCAGTTTCTCACTCGCGCTGTTTTGCGCATCGCACTGTTTTGTGCAGTTTACACTCGCGCTGTATTGCGCATCGCACTGTTTTGTACAGTTTATCACTCGGGCTTACTTGCGCATCGCACTATTTTGTGCAGTATAGCACCCGCGCTTTCTTACGCGTCGCACTGTTTTGTGTGGTTTACCACTCTCGCTGTTTTGCGCATCGCACTGTTTTGTGCAGTTTACACTCGTGCTATTTTGTGCATCGCACTGTTTTCTGCAGTTTACACTAGCGCTATTTAGCGCATGGCACTGTTTTGTGCAGTTTATCACTCCATGCGCGCACGACACTGTTTTGTGTAGTTTATGACTCGTTCTATTTTACGCATCGCACTGTTTTGTGCAGTTTATCACTCGCGCTGTTTTGCACATGGCACTGTTTTGTGCAGTTTATCACTCGCGCTCTTGGGCGTATCGCACTGTGCTGTGCAGTTTACACTCGCGCAATTTTGCGCATCGCACTGTTTTGTGCAGTTTATCACTCGATGTGCGCATCGCACCGTTTTGTGCAGTCTATCACTCGCGCTGTTTTGCACGTTGCACTGTCTTGTGCAGTTTACACTTGCGCTATTTTGCGCATCGGACTGTTTTGTGCAGTTGACACTCACGCTATTTTGTTTATCGCACTATTTTGTGCAGTTTATCACTCGCGCTACTTTGCGCATCGCACTGTTTTGTGTAGTACACACTCGCACTGTTTTGCGCATCACACTGTTTTGGGCAGTTTACGCTCGCGCTATTTTGCACAGCGCTCTGTTTTGTGCAGTGTATCACTCGATGCGCGCATCGCACTGTTTTGTGCGGTTTATCACTTGCGCTATTTTGCGCTTCGCACTATTTTGCGCAGTTTCTCACTCGCGTTGTTTTGTGCATCGCACTGTTTTGTGCAGTTTACATTCGCGTTGTGTTGCGCATCACACTATTTTGATCAGTTTATCACTCGGGCTTTCTTGCGCATCGCACCGTTTTGTGCAGTTTAGCACTCGCGCTTTCTTGCGCGTCGCACTATTTTGTGCAGTTTACCACTCGCACTGTTTTGCGCATCGCACTGTTTTGTGCAGTTTACACTCGCCCTATTTTGTGCATCGCACTGTTTTGTGCAGTTTACACTAGCGTTATTTTGCGCATGGCACTGCTTTGTGTAGTTTATGACTCGTTCTTTTTTGCGCATCACACTGTTTTGTGCAATTTATCACTCGCGCTGTTTTTGCGCATGGCACTGTTTTGTGCAGTTTATCACTCGCGCTCTTTTGCGTATCGCACTGTGTTGTGCAGTTTACACTCGCGCAATTTTGCGCATCACACTGTTTTGTGCAGTTTATCACTCGATGCGCGCATCGCACTATTTTGTACTGTCTATCACTCGCGCTATTTTGCACGTCGCACTGTCTTGTGCAGTTTACACTCGCGCTATTTTGCGCATCTGACTGTTTAGTTCAGTTGACACACGCGCTATTTTGTGCATCGCACTGTTTTGTACAGTTTATCACTCGTGATACTTTGCGCATCGCACTGTTTTGTGTAGTTCACACTCGCGCTATTTTGCGCATCTGACTGTTTTGTGCAGTTGACACACGCGCTATTTTGTGCATCGCACTATTTTGTACAGTTTATAACTCGTGCTACTTTGCGCATCGCACTGTTTTGTGTAGTTCACACTCGCACCGTTTTCCGCATCGCACTATTTTTGGCAGTTTACACTCGCGCTATTTTGCGCAGCGCTCTGTTTTGTGCAGTGTATCCCTCGATGCGTGCATCGCACTGTTTTGTGCAGTTTATCACTCGCGCTGTTTTGCGCATCGCACTATTTGGTGCAGTTTCTCACTCGCCCTGTTTTGCGCATCGCACTGTTTTGTGCAGTTTACACTCGCGCTGTGTTGCGCATCGCACTGTTTTGAGCGGTTTATCACTCAGGCTTACTTGCGCATCGCACTATTTTGTGCAGTTTAGCACACACGCTTTCTTACGCATCGCACTGTTTTGTGCGGTTTACCACTCTCGCTGTTTTGCGCATCGCACTGTTTTGTGCAGTTTACGCTCGCGCTATTTTGTGCATCGCACTGTTTTCTGCAGTTTACACTAGCGCTGTTTAGTGCATGCCACAGTTTTGTGCAGTTTATCACTCCATGCGCGCATGGCACTGTTTTGTGTAGTTTATGACTCGTTCTATTTTGCGCATCGCACTGTTTTGTGCAGTTTATCACTCGCGTTGTTTTGCACATGGCACTGTTTTGTGCAGTTTATCACTCGCGCTCTTTTGCGTATCGCACTGTGTTGTGCAGTTTATACTCGCGCAATTTTGCGCATCGCACTGTTTTGTGCAGTTTACCACTCGATGCGCGCATCGTACTGTTTTGTCCAGTCTATCACTCACGCTGTTTTGCACATCGCACTGTCTTGTGCAGTTTACACTCGCGCTATTTTGCGCATCTGACTGTTTTGTGCAGTTGACACTCGCGCTATTTTCTGCATCGCACTATTTTGTACAGTTTATCACTCGCGCTACTTTGCGCATCGCACTGTTTTGTGTAGTTCACACTCCCACTGTTTTGCGCGTCGCACGGTTTTGGGCAGTTTACACTCGCGCTATTTTGCGCAGCGCTCTGTTTTGTGCAGTGTATCACTCGATGCGCGCATCGCACTGTTTTGTGCAGTTTATCCCTCGCGCTGTTTTGCGCGTCGCACTGCTTTGTGCAGTTTACCACTCGCACTGTTTTGCACATCGCACTGTTTTGTGCAGATTACACTCGCCCTATTTTGTGCATGGCACTGTTTTGTGCAGTTTACACTAGCGTTATTTTGCGCATGGCACTGTTTTGTGTAGTTTATGACTCGTTCTTTTTTGCTCATCACACTGTTTTGTGCAGTTTATCACTCGCGCTGTTTTGCCATGGCACTGTTTCGTGCAGTTTATCACTCTCGCCCTTTTGCGTATCGCACTGTTTTGTGTAGTTAACACTCGCACTGTTTTGCGCATCGCACTGTTTTGGGCAGTTTACACTCACGCTATTTTGCGCAGCGCTCTGTTTTGTGCAGTGTATCACTCGATGCGCGCATCGCACTGTTTTGTGCAGTTTATCACTCGCGCTGTTTTGCGCATCGCACTGTTTTGTGCAGTTTACACTCGTGCTGTGCTGCGCATCGCACTGTTTTGAGCAGTTTATCACTTGGGCTTACTTGCGCGTCGCACTGTTTTGTGCAGTTTAGCACTCACGCTTTCTTGCGCGTCGCACTATTTTAGGCAGTTTACCACTCGCACTCTTTTGCGCATCGCACTGTTTTGTGCTGTTTACACTCGCCCTATTTTGTGCATCGCACTGTTTTGTGCAGTTTATACTAGCGTTATATTGCGCATGGCATTGTTTAGTGCAGTTTATGACTCATTCTATTTTGCGCATCACACTGTTTTGTGCAGTTTATCACTCGCGCTGTTTTGCACATGGTACTATTTTTTGCAGTTTATTACTCGCGCTCTTTTGCGTATCGCATTGTGTTGTGCAGTTTACACTCGTGCAATTTTGCGCATCGCACTGTTTTGTGCAGTTTATCAATCGATGCGCACATCGCACTGTTTTGTGCAGTCTATCACTTGCGCTATTTTGCACATTGCACTGTCTTGTGCATTTTACACTCGCGCTATGTTGCGCATCTGACTGTTTTGTGCAGCTGACACTAGCGCTATTTTGTGAATCGCACTGTTTTGTACAGTTTATCACTTGCGCTACTTTGCGCATCGCACTGTTTTGTGTCGTTCACACTCGCACTGTTTTGCGCATCGCACTGTTTTGGGCAGTTTGCACCCGCGCTATTTTGCGCAGCGCTCTGTTTTGTGTAGTGTATCACTCGATGCGCGCATCACACAGTTTTGTGCAGTTTATCACTCGCGCTGTTTTGCGCATCGCACTGTTTTGTGCAGTTTACACTCGCGCTGTGTTGCGCATCGCACTGTTTTGAGCAGTTTATCACTCGGGCTTACTTGCGCATCGCACTGTTTTGTGCAGTTTAGCACCCGCGCTTTCTTGCGCGTCGCACTGTTTTGTACAGTTTACCACTCGCGCTGTTTTGCGCATCACACTGTTTTGTGCAGTTGACACTCGCGCTATTTTGTGCATCGCACTGTTTTGTACAGTTTATCACTCGCGCTACTTTGCACATCGCACCCTTTTGTGTACTTCACACTCGCACTGTTTTGGGCAGTTTACACTCGCGCAATTTGGCGCAGCGCTCTGTTTTGTGCAGTGTATCACTCGATGCGCGCATCGCACTGTTTTGTGCAGTTTATCACTCGCGTTGTTTTGCGCATCGCACTATTTTGTGCAGTTTCTCACTAGCGCTGTTTTGCGCATCGCACTGTTTTGTGCAGTTTACACTCGCGCTGTGTTGTGCATCGCACTGTTTTGAGCAGTTTATCACTCGGGCTTACTTACGCATCGCACTGTTTTGTGCAGTTTAGCACCCGCGCTTTCTTGCGCGTCGCACTGTGTTGTGCAGTTGACCACTCGCGATGTTTTGCGCATCACACTGTTTTGTGCAGTTGACACTCGCGCTATTTTGTGCATCGCACTGTTTTGTACAGTTTATCACTCGCGCTACTTCGCGCATCGCACTGTTTTGTGCAGTTCACACTCGCACTGTTTTGCGCGTCGCACTGTTTTGGGCAGTTTACACTCACGCTATTTTGTGCAGCGCTCTGTTTTGTGCAGTGTATCACTCGATGCGCGCATCGCACTGTTTTGTGCAGTTTATCACTCGCGCTGTTTTGCCCATCGCACTATTTTGTGCAGTTTCTCACTCGCGCTGTTTTGCGCATCGCACTATTTTGTGCAGTTTACACTCGCGCTGTGTTGCGCATCGCACTGTTTTGAGCAGTTTATCACTCGGGCTTACTTGCGCATCGCGCTATTTTTTGCAGTTTAGCACCCGCGCTTTCTTGCGCGTCGCACTGTTTTGTGCAATTTACCACTCGCGCTGTTTTGCGCATCACACTGTTTTGTGCAGTTGACACTCGCGCTATTTTGTGCATCGCACTGTTTTGTACAGTTTATCACTCGCGCTACTTTGCGCATCGCACAGTTTTGTGTAGTTCACACTCGCACTGTTTTGCGCATCGCACTGTTTTGGGCAGTTTACACTCGCGCTATTTTGTGCAGCGCTCTATTTTGTGCAGTGTATCACTCGATGCGCGCATCGCACTGTTTTGTGCAATTTATCACTCGCGCTGTTTTGCGCATCGCACTATTTTGTGCAGTTTCTAACTCGCGCTGTTTTGCGCATCGCACTGTTTTGTGCGGTTTACACTCGCGCTGTGTTGCGCATCGCACTGTTTTGAGCAGTTTATCACTCGGGCTTACTTGCACATCGCACTGTTTTGTGCAGTTTAGCACCCGCGCTTTCTTGCGCGTCGCACTGTTTTGTGCAGTTTACGACTCGCACTGTTTTGTGCAGTTTACGACTCGCGCTGTTTTGCGCATCACACTGTTTTGTGTAGTTAACACTCGCGCTATTTTGTGGATCGCACTGTTTTGTACAGTTTATCACTCGCGCTACATTGCGCTACATTGCGCATCGCACTGTTTTGTGTAGTTCACACTCGCACTGTTTTGCGCATCGCACTGTTTTGGGCAGTTTACACTCGCGCTATTTTGCGCAGCGCTCTGTTTTGTGAAGTGTATCACTCGATGCGCGCATCGCACTGTTTTGTGCAGTTTATCACTCGCGTTGTTTTGCGCATCGCACTATTTTGTGTAGTTTCTCACTCGCGCTGTTTTGCGCATCACACTTTTTTGTGTAGTTTACACTCACGCTATGTTGCGCATCACGCTGTTTTGAGCAGTTTTTCACTCGGGCATTCTTGCGCTTCGCACTGTTTTGTGCAGTTTAGCACTCGCGCTTTCTTGCGCGTCGCACTATTTTGTGCAGTTTACCACTCGCATTTTTTGCGCGTCGCACTGTTTTGTGCAGTTTACACTCGCTTTATTTTCTGCATCGCACTGCTTTGTGCAGTTTATACTAGCGTTATTTTGCGCATGGCACTGTTTTGTGCAGTTTATCACTCCATGCGGGCATGGCACTGTTTTGTGCAGTTTATGACTCGTTCTATTTTGCGCATCACACTGTTTTGTGCAGTTTATCACTCGCGCAATTTTGCGCATGCCACTGTTTTGTGCAGTTTATGACTCCTTCGATTTTGCGCATCACACAGTTTTGTGCAGTTTATCACTCGCGCTGTTTTGGGCATCGCACTATTTCGTGTAGTTTCTCACTCGCGCTGTTTTGCGCATTGTACTATTTTGTGCAGTTTACACTCGCGCTATGTTGGGCATCGCACTGTTTTGAGCAGTTTGTCACTCGGGCTTTCTTGCGCATCGCACTGTTTTGTGCAGTTTAGCACTCGCGCTTTCTTGTGCGTCGTACTGTTTTGTGCAGTTTACCACTCGTGCTGTTTTGCGCATCGCACTGTTTTGTGCAGTTTACACTCGCGCTATTTTGTGCATCGCACTGTTTTGTGTTGTTTACACTAGCGTTATTTTGCGCACGGCACTGTTTTGTGCAGTTTATCACTCGTTCTATTTTGCGCATCGCACTGTTTTGTGCAGTTTATCACTCACGCTGATTTGCACATGGCACTATTTTGTGCAGTTTATCACCAGCGCTCTTTTGCGTGTTGCACTGTGTTGTGCAGTTTACACTCCCGCAATTTTGCGCATCGCACTGTTTTGTGCAGTTTATCACTCGATGCGCGCATCGCACTATTTTGTACTGTCTATCACTCGCGCTATTTTGCACGCCGCACTGTCTTGTGCAGTTTAGACTCGCGCTATTTTGCGCATCTGACTGTTTTGTGCAGTTGACACTCGTGCTATTTTGTGCATCGCACTGTTTTGTACAGTTTATCACTCGTGCTACTTTGCGAATCGCACTGTTTTGTGTGGTTCACACTCGCATCATTTTCCGCATCGCACTGTTTTGGGCAGTTTACACTCGCGCTATTTTGCGCAGCGCTCTGTTTTGTGCAGTGTATCACTTGATGCGCGCATCACACTGTTTTGTGCAGTTTATCACTCGCGCTGTTTTGCGCATCGCACTATTTGGTGCAGTTTCTCCCTCGCTCTGTTTTGCGCATCGCACTGTTTTGTGCAGTTTACACTCGCGCTGTGTTGCGCATCGCACTGTTTTGAGCAGTTTATCACTCGGGCTTACTTGCGCATTGCACTATTTTGTACAGTCTAGCACCCGCGCTTTCTTACGCGTCGCACTGTTTTGTGCGGTTTACCACTCTCGCTGGTTTGCGCATCGCACTATTTTGTGCTGTTTACACTCACGCTATTTTGTGCATCGCACTGTTTTCTGCAGTTTACACTAGCGCTATTTAGCGCATGGCACTATTTTGTGCAGTTTATCACTGCATGCGCGCATGGCACTGTTTTGTGTAGTTTATGACTCGTTCTATTTTGCGCATCGCACTGTTTTGTGCAGTTTATCACTCGCGCTGTTTTGCACATGGCACTGTTTTGTGCAGTTTATCACTCGCGCTCTTTTGCGTATCGGACTGTGTTGTGCAGTTTACACTCGCGCAATTTTGCGCATCGCACTGTTTTGCGCAGTTTATCACTCCATGCGGGCATCGCACTGTTTTGTGCAGTTTATGACTCGTTCTATTTTGCGCATCACACTGTTTTGTGCAGTTTATCAGTCGCGCTGTTTTACGCATGGCGCTGTTTTGTGCAGTTTATCACTCGCGCTCTTTTGCGTATCGCACTGTGTTGTGCAATTTACACTCGCGCAATTTTGTGCATCGCACTGTTTTGTGCAGTTTATCACTCAATGCGCGCATCGCACTATTTTGTACTGTCTATCACTCGCGCTATTTTGCACGTCGCACTGTCTTGTGCAGTTTACACTCGCGCTATTTTGCGCATCTGACTGTTTTTTGCAGTTGACAAACGCATTATTTTGCGCATCGCACTATTTTGTACAGTTTATCACTCGGGCTACTTTGCGCATCGCACTGTTTTGTGTAGTTCACACTCGCATTGTTTTGCGCATCGCACTGTTTTGGGCAGTTTACACTCGCGCTATTTTGCGCAGCGCTCTGCTTTGTGCTGTGTATCACTCGATGCACGAATCGCACTGTTTTATGCAGTTTATCACTCGCGCTATTTTGCGCATCGCACTATTTTGTGCAGTTTCTCACTCGCGCTGTTTTGTGCATCGCGCTGTTTTGTGCAGTTTACACTCGCGCTGTGTTGCGCATCGCACTGTTTTGAGCAGTTTATCACTCGGGCTTCCTTGCACATCGCACTGTTTTGTGCAGTTTAGCACCCGCGCTTTCTTGCGCGTCGCACTGTTTTGTGCAGTTTACCACTCGCGCTATTTTGTGCATCACACTGTTTTGTGCAGTTGACACTCGCGCTATTTTGTGCATCGCACTGTTTTGTACAGTTTATCACTCGCGCTACTTTGTGCATCGCACTGTTCTGTGTAGTTCACACTTGCACTGTTTTGCCATCGCACTGTTTTGGGCAGTTTACACTCGCGCTATTTTGCGCAGCGCTCTGTTTTCTGCAGTGTATCACTCGATGCGCGCATCGCACTGTTTTGTGCAGTTATCACTCGCGCTGTTTTGCGCATCGCACTATTTTGTGCAGTTTCTCACTCGCGCTGTTTTGCGCATCGCACTGTTTTGTGCAGTTTACACTCGCGCTGTGTTGCGCATCGCACTGTTTTGAGCAGTTTATCACTCGAGCTTACTTGCGCATCGCATTGTTTTTTACAGGTTAGCACCCGCGCTTTCTTGCGCGTCGCACCGTTTTCTGCAGTTTACCACTCGCGCTGTTTTGCGCATCACACTGTTTTGTGCAGTTGACACTCGCGCTATTTTGTGCATCGCACTGTTTTGTACAGTTTATCACTCGCGCTACTTTGCGCATCGCACTGTTTTGTGTATTTCACACTCGCACTGTTTTGCGCATCGCACTGTTTTGGGCAGTTTACACTCGCGCTATTTTGCGCAGCGCTCTATTTTGTGCAGCGTATCACTCGATGCGCGCATCGCACTGTTTTGTACAGTTTATCACTCTCGTTGTTTTGCGCATCGCACTATTTTGTGCAGTTTCTCACTCGCGCTGTTTTGCGCATCGCGCTGTTTTGAGCAGTTTATCACTCAGGCTTTCTTGCGCATTGCACTGTTTTGTGCAGTTTAGCACTCGCGCTTTCTTGCGCGTCGCACTATTTTGTGCAGTTTACCACTCGCACTGTTTTGCGCATCGCACTGTTTTGTGCAGTTTACACTTGCCCTATTTTGTGCATCGCACTGCTTTGGGCAGTTTACACTAGCGTTATTTTGGGGTGGCACTGTTTTGTGCAGTTTATCACTCCATGCGGGCATGGCACTGTTTTGTGCAGTTTATGACTCGTTCCATTTTGCGCATCACACTGTTTTGTGCAGTTTATCACTCGCGCTATTTTGCGCATGGCACTGTTTTGTGCAGTTTATGACTCGTTCTATATTGCGCATCACACTGTTTTGTGCTGTTTATCACTCGCGTTGTTTTGCGCATGGCACTGTTTTGTGCAGTTTATGACTCGCGTACTTTTCCGTATCGCACTATGTTGTGCAGTTTACACTCGCGCTATTTTATGCAGCGCACTGTTTCGTGCAATTTTTCACTCCATGCGCGCATGGCACTGTTTTGTGCAGTTTATAACTCATTCTATTTTGCGCATCGCACTGTTTTGTGCAGTTTATCACTCGCGCTGTTTTGCACATGGCACTATTTTTTGCAGTTCATTACTCGCGCTCTTTTGCGTATTGCATTGTGTTGTGCAGTTTACACTCGCGCTATTTTGCGCATGGCACTGTTTTGTGCAATTTTTCACTCCATGCGCGCATGGCACTGTTTTGTGCAGTTCATGACTCATTCTATTTTCCGCATCGCACTGTTTTGTGCAGTTTATCACTCGCACTATTTTGCACATGGCACTATTTTTTGCAGTTTATTACTCGCGCGCTTTTGCGTATCGCATTGTGTTGTGCAGTTTACACTCGCGCAATTTTGCGCATCGCACTTTTTGTGCAGTTTATCAATCGATGCGCGCATCGCACTGTTTTGTGCAGTCTATCACTCGCGCTATTTTGCAGATCGCACTATCTTGTGCAGTTTACACTCGCGCTATTTTGCGCATCTGACTGTTTTGTGCAGCTAACACTAGCGCTATTTTGTGCATCGCACTGTTTTGTACAGTTTATCACTTGTGCTACTTTGCGCATCGCACTGTTTTGTGTCGTTCACACTCGCACTGTTATGCGCATCGCACTGTTTTGGGCAGTTTGCACTCGCGCTATTTTGCGCAGCGCTCTATTTTGTGCATTGTATCACTCGATGCGCGCATCACACAGTTTTGTGCAGTTTATCACTCGCGCTGTTTTGCGCATCGGACTATTTCGTGCAGTTTCTCACTCGCGCTGTTTTGCGCATTGCACAGTTTTGTGCAGTTTACTCTCGCACTATGTTGGGTATCGCACTGTTCTGAGCAGTTTATCACTTGGGCTTTCTTGCGCATCGCACCGTTTTGTGCAGTTTAGCACTCGCGCTTTCTTGCATGTCGCACTATTTTGTGCAGTTTACCACTCGCACTGTTTTGCGCATCGCACTGTTTTGTGCAGTTTACACTCGGCCTATTTTGTGCATCGCACTGTTTTGTGCAGTTTACACTAGCGTTATTTTGCGCATGGCACTGTTTTGTGTAGTTTATGACTCGTTCTTTTTTGCGCATCACACTGTTTTGTGCAGTTTATCACTCGCGCTGTTTTGCGCATGGCATTGTTTTGTGTAGTTTATCACTCGCGCTCTTTTGCGCATCGCACTGTTTTGTGTAGTTCACACTCGCACTGTTTTGTGCATCGCACTGTTTTGGGCAGTTTACACTCGCGCTATTTTGCGCAGCGCTATATTTTGTGCAGTGTATCACTCGATGCGCGCATCGCACTGTTTTGTGCAATTTATCACTCGCGCTGTTTTGCGCATCGCACTATTTTGTGCAGTTTCTCACTCGCGCTGTTTTGCGCATCGCACTATTTTGTGCAGTTTCTCACTCGCGCTGTTTTGCGCATCGCACTGTTTTGTGCAGTTTACACTCGCGCTGTGTTGCGCATCGCACTGTTTTGAGCAGTTTATCACTCGGGTTTACTTGCGCATGACACTGTTTTGTGCAGTTTAGCACCCGGGCTTTCTTGCGCGTCGCACTGTTTTGTGCAGTTTACCACTCGCGCTGTTTTGCGCATCACACTGTTTTGTGTAGTTGACACTCGCGCTATTTTGTGGATCGCACTGTTTTGTACAGTTTATCACTCGCGCTACATTGCGCATCGCACTGTTTTGTGTAGTTCACACTCACACTGTTTTGCGCATCGCACTGTTTTGGGCAGTTTACACTCGCGCTATTTTCCGCAGCGCTCTGTTTTGTGAAGTGTATCACTCGATGGGCGCATCGCACTGTTTTGTGCAGTTTATCACTCGCGTTGTTTTGCGCATCGCACTATTTTGTGTAGTTTCTCACTCGCGCTGTTTTGCGCATCACACTTTTTTGTGTAGTTTACACTCACGCTATGTTGCGCATGACGCTGTTTTGAGCAGTTTATCACTCGGGCTTTCTTGCCCATCGCACTGTTTTGTGCAGTTTAGCACTCGCGCTTTCTTGCGCGTCGCACTATTTTGTGCAGTTTACCACTCGCACTTTTTTGCGCGTCGCACTGTTTTGTGCAGTTTACACTCGCTTTATTTTGTGCATCGCACTGCTTTGTGCAGTTTACACTAGCGTTATTTTGCGCATGGCACTGTTTTGTGCAGTTTATCACTCCATGCGGGCATGGCACTGTTTTGTGCAGTTTATGACTCGTTCTATTTTGCGCATCACACTGTTTTGTGCAGTTTATCACTCGCGCAATTTTGCGCATGCCACTGTTTTGTGCAGTTTATGACTCTTTCGATTTTGCGCATCACACTGTTTTGTGTAGTTTATCACTCGCGCTGTTTTGCGCATGGCACTGTTTTGTGCAGTCTATCACTCGCGCTCTTTTCCGTATCGCACTGTGTTGTGCACTTTACACTCGCGCTATTTTATGCATCGCACTGTTTTGTGCAGTTTTTCACTCCATGCGCGCATGGCACTGTTTTGTGCAATTTATGACTCATTGTATTTTGCGCATCGCACTGTTTTGTGCAGTTTATCACTCGCGCTGTTTTGCGCATGGCACTATTTTTTGCAGTTTATTACTCGCGCACTTTTGCGTATCGCATTGTGTTCTGCAGTTTACACTCGCGCAATTTTGCGCATCGCACTGTTTTGTGCAGTTTATCAATTGATGCGCGCATCGCACTGTTTTGTGCAGTCTATCACTCGCACTATTTTGCACATCGCACTGTCTTGTGCAGTTTACACTCGCGCTATTTTGCGCATCTGACTGTTTTGTGCAGCTGACACTAGCGTTATTTTGTGAATCTCACTGGTTTGTACAGTTTATCACTTGCGCTACTTTGCCCATCGCCCTGTTTTGTGTCGTTCACACTCGCACTGTTTTGCGCATCGCACTGTTTTGGGCAGTTTGCACTCGCGCTATTTTGCGCAGCACTCTGTTTTGTGCAGTGTATCACTCGATGCGCGCATCACACAGTTTTGTGCAGTTTATCACTCGCCCTGTTTTGGGCATCGCACTATTTCGTGCAGTTTCTCACTCGCGCTGTTTTGCGCATTGCACTATTTTGTGCAGTTTACACTCGCGCTATGTTGGGCATCGCACTGTTTTGAGCAGTTTATCACTCGGGCTTTCTTGCGCATCGCACTGTTTTGTGCAGTTTAGCACTCGCGCTTTCTTGGGCGTCGTACTGTTTTGTGCAGTTTACCACTCGTGCTGTTTGGCGCATCGCACTGTTTTGTGCAGTTTACACTCGCGCTATTTTGTGCATCGCACTGTTTTGTGCTGTTTACACTAGCGTTATTTTGCGCACGGCACTGTTTTGTGCAGTTTATCACTCGTTCTATTTTGCGCATCGCACTGTTTTGTGCAGTTTATCACTCGCGCTGATTTGCACATGGCACTATTTTGTGCAGTTTATCACCAGCGCTCTTTTGCGTGTTGCACTGTGTTGTGCAGTTTACACTCGCGCAATTTTACGCATCGCACTGTTTTGTGCAGTTTATCACTCAATGCGCGCATCGCACTATTTTCTACTGTCTATCACTCGCGCTATTTTGCACGTCGTACTGTCTTGTGCAGTTTAGACTCGCGCTATTTTGTGCATCTGACTGTTTTGTGCAGTTGACACTCGTGCTATTTTGTGCATCGCACTGTTTTGTACAGTTTATCACTCGTGCTACTTTGCGAATCGCACTGTTTTGTGTGGTTCACACTCGCATCGTTTTCTGCATCGCACTGTTTTGGGCAGTTTACACTCGCGCTATTTTGCGCAGCGCTCTGTTTTGTGCAGTGTATCACTTGATGCTCGCATCACACTGTTTTGTGCAGTTTATCACTCGCGCTGTTTTGCGCATCGCACTATTTGGTGCAGTTTCTCCCTCGCTCTGTTTTGCGCATCGCACTGTTTTGTGCAGTTTACACTCGTGCTGTGTTGCGCATCGCACTGTTTTGAGCAGTTTATCACTCGGGCTTACTTGCGCATTGCACTATTTTGTGCAGTCTAGCACCCGCGCTTTCTTACGCGTCGCACTGTTTTGTGCGGTTTACCACCCTCGCTGGTTTGCGCATCGCACTATTTTGTGCTGTTTACACTCGCGCTATTTTGTGCATCGCACTGTTTTCTGCAGTTTACACTAGCGCTATTTAGCGCATGGCACTGTTTTGTGCAGTTTATCACTGCATGCGCGCATGGCACTGTTTTGTGTAGTTTATGACTCGTTCTATTTTGCGCATCGCACTGTTTTGTGCAGTTTATCACTCGCGCTGTTTTGCACATGGCACTGTTTTGTGCAGTTTATCACTCGCGCTCTTTTGCGTATCGCACTGTGTTGTGCAGTTTACACTCGCGCAATTTTGCGCATCGCACTGTTTTGCGCAGTATGTCACTCCATGCGGGCATGGCACTGTTTTGTGCAGTTTATGACTCGTTCTATTTTGCGCATCACACTATTTTGTGCAGTTTATCACTCGCGCTGTTTTGCGCATGGCGCTGTTTTGTGCAGTTTATCACTCACGCTCTTTTGCGTATCGCACTGTGTTGTGCAGTTTACACTCGCGCAATTTTGCGCGTCGCACTGTTTTGTGCAGTTTATCACTCAATGCGCGCATCGCACTATTTTGTACTGTCTATCACTCGCGCTATTTTGCACGTCGCATTGTCTTGTGCAGTTTACACTCGCGCTATTTTGCGCATCTGACTGTTTTTTGCAGTTGACAAACGCGTTATTTTGCGCCTCGCACTATTTTGCACAGTTTATCACTCGTGCTACTTTGCGCATCGCACTATTTTGTGTAGTTCACACTCGCATTGTTTTGCGCATCGCACTGTTTTGGCCAGTTTACACTCGCGCTATTTTGCGCAGCGCTCTGCTTTGTGCTGTGTATCACTCGATGCACGCATCGCACTGTTTTATGCAGTTTATCACTCGCGCTATTTTGCGCATCGCACTATTTTGTGCAGTTTCTCACTCGCGCTGTTTTGTGCATCGCGCTGTTTTGTGCAGTTTACACTCGCGCTGTGTTGCGCATCGCACTGTTTTGAGCAGTTTATCACTTGGGCTTACTTGCACATCGCACTGTTTGTGCAAATCAGCACCCGCGCTTTCTTGCGCGTCGCACTGTTTTGTGCAGTTTACCACTCGCGCTATTTTGTGCATCACACTGTTTTGTGCACTTGACACTCGCGCTATTTTGTGCAACGCACTGTTTTGTACAGTTTATCACTCGCGCTACTTTGTGCATCGCACTGTTCTGTGTAGTTCACACTCGCATTGTTTTGCGCATCGCACTGTTTTGGGCAGTTTACACTCGCGCTATTTTGCACAGCGCTCTGTTTTCTGCAGTGTATCACTCGATGCGCGCATCGCACTGTTTTGTGTAGTTTATCACTCGCGCTGTTTTGCGCATCGCACTATTTTGTGCAGTTTCTCACTCGCGCTGTTTTGCGCATCGCACTGTTTTGTGCAGTTTACACTCGCGCTGTGTTGCGCATCGCACTGTTTTGAGCAGTTTATCACTCGAGCTTACTTGCGCATCACACTATTTTTTGCAGGTTAGCACCCGCGCTTTCTTGCGCGTCGCACTGTTTTGTGCAGTTTACCACTCGCGCTGTTTTGCGCATCACACCATTTTGTGCAGTTGACACTCGCGCTATTTTGTGCATCGCACTGTTTTGTACAGTTTATCACTCGCGCTACTTTGCGCATCGCACTGTTTTGTCTATTTCACACTCGCACTGTTTTGCGCATCGCACTGTTTTGGGCAGTTTACACTCGCGCTATTTTGTGCAGCGCTCTATTTTGTGTAGCGTATCACTCGATGCCTGCATCGCACTGTTTTGTACAGTTTATCACTCGCGCTGTTTTGCGCATCACACTATTTTGTGCAGCTTCTCACTCGCGCTGTTTTGCGCATCGCACTATTTTGTACAGTTTACACTCGCGCTGTGTTGCGCATCGCACTGTTTTGAGCAGTTTATCACGCGGGCTTACTTGCGCATCGCACTGTTTTGTGCAGTTTAGCACCCGCGCTTTCTTGCGCATCGCACTGTTTTGTGTTGTTTACCCCTCGCGCTGTTTTGCGCATCACACTGTTTTGTGCAGTTGACACTCGCGCTATTTTGTGCATCGCACTGTTTTGTATAGTTTATCACTCTCGCTACTTTGCGCATCGCACTGTTTTGTGTAGTTCACACTCGCACTGTTTTGCGCATCGCACTGTTTTGGGCAGTTTACGCTCGCGCTATTTTACGCAGCGCTCTGTTTTGTGCAGTGTATCACTCGATGCGCGCATCGCACTGTTTTTTGCAGTTTATCACTCGCGCTGTTTTGCGCATCGCACTATTTTGTGCAGTTTACACTCGCGCTGTGTTGCGCATCGCGCTGTTTTGAGCAGTTTATCACTCGGCCTTTCTTGCGCATCGCACTGTTTTGTGCAGTTTAGCACTCGCGCTTTCTTGCGCGTCGCACTATTTTGTGCAGTTTACCACTCGCACTGTTTTGCGCATCGCACAGTTTTGTGCAGTTTACACTTGCCCTATTTTGTGCATCGCACTGCTTTGGGCAGTTTACACTAGCGTTATTTTGGGTGGCACTGTTTTGTGCAGTTTATCACTCCATGCGGGCATGGCACTGTTTTGTGCAGTTTATGACTCGTTCCATTTTGCGCATCACACTGTTTTGTGCAGTTTATCACTCGCGCTATTTTGCGCATGGCACTGTTTTGTGCAGTTTATGACTCGTTCTATATTGCTCATCACACAGTTTTGTGCTGTTTATCACTCGCGCTGTTTTGCGCATGGCACTGTTTTGTGCAGTTTATCACTCGCGTACTTTTCCGTATCGCACTGTGTTGTGCAGTTTACACTCGCGCTATTTTATACAGCGCACTGTTTCGTGCAGTTTTTCACTCCATGCGCGCATGGCACTGTTTTGTGCAGTTTATAACTCATTCTATTTTGCGCATCGCACTGTTTTGTGCAGTTTATCACTCGCGCTGTTTTGCACATGGCACTATTTTTTGTAGTTTATTACTCGCGCTCTTTTGCGTATCGCATTGTGTTGTGCAGTTTACACTCGCGCTATTTTGTGCATGGCACTGTTTTGTGCAATTTTTCACTCCATGCGCGCATGGCACTGTTTTGTGCAGTTCATGACTCATTCTATTTTCCCCATCGCACTGTTTTGTGCAGTTTATCACTCGCACTATTTTGCACATGGCACTATTTTTTGCAGTTTATTACTCGCGCTCTTTTGCGTATCGCATTGTGTTGTGCAGTTTACACTCGCGCAATTTTACGCATCGTACTTTTTGTGCAGTTTATCAATCGATGCGCGCATCGCACTGTTTTGTGCAGTCTATCACTCGCGCTATTTTGCACATCGCACTATCTTGTGCAGTTTACACTCGCGCTATTTTGTGCATCTGACTGTTTTGTGCAGCTAACACTAGCGCTATTTTGTGCATCGCACTGTTTTGTACAGTTTATCACTGGTGCTACTTTGCGCATCGCACTGTTTTGTGTCGTTCACACTCGCACTGTTATGCGCATCGCACTGTTTTGGGCAGTTTGCACTCGCGCTATTTTACGCAGCGCTCTGTTTTGTGCAGTGTATCACTCGATGCGCGCATCACACAGTTTTGTGCAGTTTATCACTCGCGCTGTTTTGCGCATCGGACTATTTCGTGCAGTTTCTCACTCGCGCTGTTTTGCGCATTGCACTGTTTTGTGCAGTTTACTCTCGCGCTATGTTGGGCATCGCACTGTTCTGAGCAGTTTATCACTCGGGCTTTCTTGCGCATCGCACCGTTTTGTGCAGTTTAGCACTCGCGCTTTCTTGCATGTCGCACTATTTTGTGCAGTTTACCACTCGCACTGTTTTGCGCATCGCACTGTTTTGTGCAGTTTACACTCGCCCTATTTTGTGCTTCGCACTGTTTTGTGCAGTTTACACTAGCGTTATTTTGCGCATGGCACTGTTTTGTGTAGTTTATGACTCGTTCTTTTTTGCGCATCACACTGTTTTGTGCAGTTTATCACTCGCGCTGTTTTGCGCATGGCATTGTTTTGTGTAGTTTATCACTCGCGCTCTTTTGCGTATCGCACTGTGTTGTGCAGTTTACACTCGCGCAATTTTGCGCATCGCACTGTTTTGTGCAGTTTATCACTCGATGCGCGCATCGCACTATTTTGTAATGTCTATCACTCGCGATATTTTGCACGTTGCACTGTCTTGTGCAGTTTACACTCGCGCTATTTTGCGCATCTGACAGTTTTGTGTAGTTGACACACGCGCTATTTTGTGCATCGCACTATTTTGTACAGTTTGTCACTCGTGATACTTTGCGCATCGCACTGTTTTGTGTAGTTCACACTCGCGCTATTTTGCACATCTGACTGTTTTGTGCAGTTGACACACGCGCTATTTTGTGCATCGCACTGTTTTGTACAGTTTATCACTCGTGCTACTTTGCGCATCGCACTGTTTTGTGTAGTTCACACTCGCACCGTTTTCCGCATCGCACTGTTTTGGGCAGTTTACACTCGCGCTATTTTGCGCAGCGCTCTGTTTTGTGCAGTGTATCACTTGATGCGCGCATCACACTATTTTGTGTGGTTCACACTCGCACCGTTTTCCGCATCGCACTGTTTTGGGCAGTTTACACTCGCGCTATTTTGCGCAATGCTCTGTTTTGTGCAGTGTATCACTCGATGCACGCATCGCACTGTTTTGTGCAGTTTATCACTCGCGCTGTTTTGCGCATCGCACTATTTGGTGCAGTTTCTCACTCGCGCTGTTTTGCGCATCGCACTGTTTTATGCAGTTTACACTCGCGCTGTGTTGTGCATCGCACTGTTTTGAGCAGTTTATCACTCGGGCTTACTTGCGCATCGCACTATTTTGTGCAGTTTAGCACCCGCTCTTTCTTACGCATCGCATTGTTTTGTGCGGTTTGCCACTCTCGCTGCTTTGTGCATCGCACTGTTTTGTGCAGTTTACACTCGCGCTATTTTGTGCATCGCACAGTTTTGTGCAGTTTACACTAGCGTTATTTTGCGCACGACACTATTTTGTGCAGTTTATCACTGCATGCGCGCATGGCACTGTTTTGTGCAGTTTATGACTCGTTCTATTTTACGCATGGCACTGTTTTGTGCAGTTTATCACTCGCGCTGATTTGCACATGGCACTGTTTTGTGCAGTTTATTACACGCGCTCTTTTGCGTATCGCACTGTGTTGTGCAGTTTACACTCGCGCAATTTTGCGCATCGCACTGTTTTGTGCAGTTTATCACTCGATGCGCGCATCGCACTATTTTTTACTGTCTATCACTCGCGATATTTTGCACGTCGCACTGTCTTGTGCAGTTTAGACTCGCGCTATTTTGCGCATCTGACTGTTTTGTGCAGTTGACACTCGCGCTATTTTGTGCATCGCACTATTTTGTACAGTTTATCACTCGTGCTACTTTGCGCATCGCATTGTTTTGTGTAGTTCACACTCGCACCGTTTTCTGCATCGCACTGTTTTGGGCAGTTTACACTTGCGCTATTTTGCGCAGCGCTCTGTTTTGTGCAGTGTATCACTCGATGCGCGCATCGCCCTGTTTTGTGCAGTTTATCACTCGCGCTGTTTTGCGCATCGCACTATTTGGTTCAGTTTCTCACTCGCGCTGTTTTGCGCATCGCACTGTTTTGTGCAGTTTAGCACTCGCGCTTTCTTGCACGTCGCACTATTTTGTGCAGTTTACCACTCGCACTGTTTTGCGCATCGCACTGTTTTGTGCAGTTTACACTCGCCCTATTTTGTGCATCGCACTTCTTTGTGCAGTTTACACTAGCGTTATTTTGCGCATGGCACTGTTTTGTGCAGTTTATCACTCCACGCGGGCATGGCACTGTTTTGTGCAGTTAATGACTCGTTCTATTTTGCGCATCACACTGTGTTGTGCGGTTTATCACTCGCGCTATTTTGCGCATGGCACTATTTTGTGCAGTTTATGAGTCGTTCTTTTTTGCGCATCACACTGTTTTGTGCAGTTTATCACTCGCGCTGTTTTGCACATGGCACTGTTTTGTGCAGTTTATCACTCGCGCTCTTTTTCGAATCGCACTGTGTTGTGCAGTTTACACTCGCGCTATTTTATGCGTCGCACTGTTTTGTGCCGCTTTTCACTCCATGCGCGCATGGCACTGTTTTGTGCAGTTTGTGACTCATTCTATTTTGCGCATCGCACTGTTTTGTGCAGTTTATCAGTCGCGCTGTTTTGCACATGGCACTATTTTTTGCAGTTTATTACTCGCGCTCTTTTGCATATCGCATTGTGTTGTGCAGTTTACACTCGCGCTATTTTGCGCATGGCACAGTTTTGTGCACTTTTGCACTCCATGCGCGCATGGCACTGTTTTGTGCAGTTTATGACTCGTTCTATTTTGCTCACCACCCTGTTTTGTGCAGTTTATCACTTGCGCTGTTTTGCGCATGGTACTATTTTTTTCAGTTTATTACTCGCGCTCTTTTGCGTATCTCATTGTGTTGTGCAGTTTACACTCACACAATTTTGCGCATCGCACTGTTTTGTGCAGTTTATCAATCGATGCGCGCATCGTACTGTTTTGTGCAGTCTATCACTCGCGCTATTTTGCACATCGCACTATCTTGTGCAGTCTACACTCGCGCTATTTTGCGCATCTGACTGTTTTGTGCAGCTGACACTAGCGCTATTTTGTGCATCGCACTGTTTTGTACAGTTTATCACTTGCGCTACTTTGCGCATCGCATTGTTTTGTGTCGTTCACACTCGCACTGTTTTGAGCATCGCACTGTTTTTGGCAGTTCGCACTCGCGCTATTTTGCGCAGCGCTTTGTTTTGTGCAGTGTATCACTCGATGCGCGCATCACACAGTTTTGTGCAATTTATCACTCGCGCTGTTTTGCGCATCGCACTATTTCGTGCAGTTTCTCACTCGCACTGTTTTGCGCATTGCACTGGTTTGTGCAGTTTACACTCGCGCTATGTTGGGCATCGCACTGTTTTGAGCAGTTTATCACTCGGGCTTTCTTGCGCATCGTACTGTTTTGTGCAGTTTAGGACTCGCGCTTTCTTGCGCGTCGTACTGTTTTGTGCAGTTTACCACTCGCGCTGTTTTGCGCATCGCACTGTTTTGTGGAGTTTACACTCGTGCTATTTTGTGCATCGCACTGTTTTGTGCAGTTTACACTATCGTCATTTTGAGCACGGCACTGTTTTGTGCAGTTTATCCCTGCATGCGCGCATGGCACTGTTTTGTGCAGTTTATGACTCGTTTTATTTTGCGCATCACACTGTTTTGGGCAGTTTATCACTCGCGATGTTTTGCGCATGGCACTGTTTTGTGCAGTTTATCACTCGCGCTCTTTTGCATATCGCACTGTGTTGTGCAGTTTACCCTTGCGCAATTTCGTGCATCGCACTGTTTTGTGCAGTTTATCACTCGATGCGCGCATCGCACTATTTTCTACTGTCTATCACTCGCGCTATTTTGCACATCGCACTGTCTTGTGCAGTTTAGACTCGCGCTATTTTGCGCATCTGACTGTTTTGTGCAGTTGACAATCGCGCTATTTTGTGCATCGCACTGTTTTGTACATTTTATCACTCGTGCTACTTTGCGCATCGCACTGTTTTGTGTAGTTCACACTCGCACCGTTTTCCGCATCGCACTATTTTGGGCAGTTTACACTCGCGCTATTTTGCGCAGCGCTCTGTTTTGTGCAGTGTATCACTCGATGCGCGCATTGCACTGTTTTGTGTAGTTCATCACTCGCGCTGTTTTGCGCATCGCACTATTTGGTGCAGTGTCTCACTCGCGCTGTTTTGCGCATCGCACTGTTTTGTGCAGTTTACACTCGCGCTGTGTTGCGCATCGCACTATTTTGAGCAGTTTATCACTCGGGCTTTCTTGCGCAACGCACTATTTTGTGCAGTTTCGCACTCGCGCTTTCTTGCGCGTCGCACTATTTTGTGCAGTTTACCACTCGCACTGTTTTGCGCATCGCACTGTTTCGTGCAGTTTACACTAGCGTTATTTTGCGCATGGCACTGTTTTGTGCAGTTTATGACTTGTTCTATTTTGCGCATCACACTGTTTTGGGCAGTCTATCACTCGCGCTGTTTTGCGCATGGCACTGTTTTGTGCAGTTTATCACTCGTGCGCTTTTGCGTATCGCACTGTGTTGTGCAGTTTACACTCGCGCAATTTTGCGCATCGCACTGTTTTGTGCAGTTTATCACTCGCTGCGTGCATCGCACAATTTTGTACTGTCTATCACTCGCGCTATTTGGCTCGTCGCACTGTCTTGTGCAGTTTACACTCGTGCTGTCTTGTGCATCTGACTATTTTGTGCATCGCACAGTTTTGTATAGTTTATCACTCGTGCTACTTTGCGCATCGCACTGTTTTGTGTACTTCACACTCGCACTGTTTTGTGCAGTTGACACTCGCGCTATTTTGTGCATCGCACTGTTTTGTACAGTTTATCACTCGTGCTACTTTGCGCATCGCACTGTTTTGTGTAGTTCACACTCGCACTGTTTTGTGTAGTTGACACTCGCGCTATTTTGTGCATCGCACTGTTTTGTACAGTTTATCACTCGTGCTACTTTGCGCATCGCACTGTTTTGTGTAGTTCACACTCGCACCATTTTCCGCATCGCACTGTTTTGGGCAGTTTACACTCGCGCTATTTTGCGCAGCGCTCTGTTTTGTGCAGTGTATCACTCGATGCGCGCATCGCACTGTTTTGTGCAGTTTATCACTCGTGCTATTTTGCGCATCGCACTGTTTTGTGCAGTTCACACTCACGCTGTGTTGCGCATCGCACTGTTTTGAGCGGTTTATCACTCGGGCTTACTTGCGCATCGTACTATTTTGTGCAGTTTAGCACTCGCGCTTTCTTGCGCGTCGCACTATTTTGTGCAGTTTACCACTCGCACTGTTTTGCGCATCGCACTGTTTTGTGCAGTTTACACTCGCCCTATTTTGTGTATCGCACAGTTTTGTGTAGTTTACACTAGCGTTATTTTGCGCATGGCACTGTTTTGTGCAGTTTATGACTCGTTCTATCTTGCGCATCACACTGTTTTATGCAGTTTATCATTCGCGCTGTGTTGCGCATGGCACTGTTTTGTGCAGTTTATCACTCGCGCTCTTTTGTGTATCGCACTGTGTTGTGCAGTTTACACTCGCGCAATTTTGCGCATCGCACTGTTTTGTGCAGTTTATCACTCGATGCGCGCATCGCACTATTTTGTACTCTCTATCACTCGTGCTATTTTGCACGTCGCACTGTCTTGTGCCGTTTACACTCGCGCTATTTTGCGCATTTGACTGTTTTGTGCAGTTGACACACGCGCTATTTAGTGCATCGCACTGTTTTGTACAGTTTATCCCTCGTGCTACTTTGCGCATCGCAATGTTTTGTGTAGTTCACACTCGCACTGTTTTACGCATCGCACTGTTTTGGGCAGTTTACACTTGCGCTATTTTGCACAGCGCTCTGTTTTGTGCAGTATATCACTCGATGCGCGCATCGCACTATTTTGTGCAGTTTATCACTCGCGCTGTTTTGCGCATCGCACTGTTTTCTACAGTTTACACTCGCGCTATTTTTTGCATCGCACTATTTTCTGCAGTTTACACTAGCGCTGTTTAGCGCATGGCACTGTTTTGTGCAGTTTATCACTCCATGCGCGCATGGCACTGTTTTGTGTAGTTCATGCCTCGTTCTATTTTCCGCGTCGCACTCTTTTGTGCAGTTTATCACTCGCCCTATTTTGCACGTGGCACTGTTTTGTGCAGTTTATCACTCGCGCTCTTTTGCGTATCGCACTGTGTTGTGCAGTTTACACTCGCGCAATTTTGCGCATCGCACTGTTTTGTGCAGTTTATCACTCTATGCGCGCATCGCACTGTTTTGTGCTGTCTATCACTCGCGCTGTTTTGCACGTCGCACTGTATTGTGCAGTTGACACTCGCGCTATTTTGTGCATCACACTATTTTGTACAGTTTATCACTCGCGCTGTTTTGCGCTTCGCACTATTTTTTTGCAGTTTCTCACTCTCGCTGTTTTGCCCATCGCACTGTTTTGTGCAGTTTACACTCGCGTTGTGTTGCGTATCGCACTATTTTGAGCAGTTTATCACTCGGGCTTTCTTGCGCATCGCACTGTTTTGTGCAGTTTAGCACTCGCGCTGTTTTGCGTATCGCACTGTTTCGTGCAGTTTACACTCGCCCTATTTTGTGCATCGCACTGTTTTGTGCAGTTTACACTAGCGTTATTTTGCGCATGGCACTGTTTTGTGCAGTTTATGACTCGTTCTTTTTTGCGCATCACACTGTTTTGTGCAGTTTATCACTCGCGCTGTTTTGCGCATGGCACTGTTTTGTGCAGTTTATCACTCGCGCTCTTTTGCGTATCGCACTGTGTTGTGCAGTTTACCCTTGCGCAATTTTGTGCATCGCACTGTTTTGTGCAGTTTATCACTCGATGCGCGCATCGCACTATTTTCTACTGTCTATCACTCGCGCTATTTTGCACGTCGCACTGTCTTGTGCAGTTTAGACTCGCGCTATTTTGCGCATCTGACTGTTTTGTGCAGTTGACACTCGCGCTATTTTGTGCATCGCACTGTTTTGTACATTTTATCACTCGTGCTACTTTGCGCATCGCACTGTTTTGTGTAGTTCACACTCGCACTGTTTTCCGCATCGCACTGTTTTGGGCAGTTTACACTCGCGCTATTTTGCGCAGCGCTCTGTTTTGTGCAGTGTATCACTCGATGCGTGCATTGCACTGTTTTGTGTAGTTTATCACTCGCGCTGTTTTGCGCATCGCACTATTTGGTGCAGTGTCTCACTCGCGCTGTTTTGCGCATCGCACTGTTTTGTGCAGTTTACACTCGCGCTGTGTTGCGCATCGCACTATTTTGAGCAGTTTATCACTCGGGCTTTCTTGCGCATCGCACTATTTTGTGCAGTTTCGCACTCGCGCTTTCTTGCGCGTCGCACTATTTTGTGCAGTTTACCACTCGCACTGTTTTGCGCATCGCACTGTTTTGTGCAGTTTACACTAGCGTTATTTTGCGCATGGCACTGTTTTGTGCAGTTTATGACTTGTTCTATTTTGCGCATCACACTGTTTTGTGCAGTCTATCACTCGCGCTGTTTTGCGCATGGCACTGTTTTGTGCAGTTTATCACTCGCGCGCTTTTGCGTATCGCACTGTGTTGTGCAGTTTACACTCGCGCAATTTTGCGCATCGCACTGTTTTGTGCAGTTTATCACTCGCTGCGTGCATCGCACAATTTTGTACTGTCTATCACTAGCGCTATTTGGCTCGTCGCACTGTCTTGTGCAGTTTACACTCGTGCTGTCTTGTGCATCTGACTATTTTGTGCATCGCACAGTTTTGTACAGTTTATCACTCGTGCTACTTTGCGCATCGCACTGTTTTGTGTACTTCACACTCGCACTGTTTTGTGCAGTTGACACTCGCGCTATTTTGTGCATCGCACTGTTTTGTACAGTTTATCACTCGTGCTACTTTGCGCATCGCACTGTTTTGTGTAGTTCACACTCGCACTGTTTTGTGCAGTTGACACTCGCGCTATTTTGTGCATCGCACTGTTTTGTACAGTTTATCACTCGTGCTACTTTGCGCATCGCACTGTTTTGTGTTGTTCACACTCGCACCATTTTCCGCATCACACTGTTTTGGGCAGTTTACACTCGCGCTATTTTGCGCAGCGCTCTGTTTTGTGCAGTGTATCACTCGATGCGCGCATCGCACTGTTTTGTGCAGTTTATCACTCGCGCTATTTTGCGCATCGCACTGTTTTGTGCAGTTTACACTCGCGCTGTGTTGCGCATCGCACTGTTTTGAGCGGTTTATCACTCGGGCTTACTTGCGCATCGTACTGTTTTGTGCAGTTTAGCACTCGCGCTTTCTTGCGCGTCGCACTATTTTGTGCAGTTTACCACTCGCAATGTTTTGCGCATCGCACTGTTTTGTGCAGTTTACACTCGCCCTATTTTGTGTATCGTACAGTTTTGTGTAGTTTACACTAGCGTTATTTTGCGCATGGCACTGTTTTGTGCAGTTTATGACTCGTTCTATCTTGCGCATCACACTGTTTTATGCAGTTTATCACTCACGCTGTGTTGCGCATGGCACTGTTTTGTGCAGTTTATCACTCGCGCTCTTTTGTGTATCGCACTGTGTTCTGCAGTTTACACTCGCGCAATTTTGCGCATCGCACTGTTTTGTGCAGTTTATCACTCGATGCGCGCATCGCACTATTTTGTACTCTCTATCACTCGTGCTATTTTGCACGTCGCACTGTCTTGTGCCGTTTACACTCGCGCTATTTTGCGCATTTGACTGTTTTGTGCAGTTGACACACGCGCTATTTAGTGCATCGCACTGTTTTGTACAGTTTATCCCTCGTGCTACTTTGCGCATCGCAATGTTTTGTGTAGTTCACACTCGCACTGTTTTGCGCATCGCACTGTTTTGGGCAGTTTACACTTGCGCTATTTTGCACAGCGCTCTGTTTTGTGCAGTATATCACTCGATGCGCGCATCGCACTATTTTGTGCAGTTTATCACTCGCGCTGTTTTGCGCATCGCACTGTTTTCTACAGTTTACACTCGCGCTATTTTTTGCATCGCACTATTTTCTGCAGTTTACACTAGTGCTGTTTAGCGCATGGCACTGTTTTGTGCAGTTTATCACTCCATGCGCGCATGGCACTGTTTTGTGTAGTTCATGCCTCGTTCTATTTTCCGCGTCACACTCTTTTGTGCAGTTTATCACTCGCCCTATTTTGCACGTGGCACTGTTTTGTGCAGTTTATCACTCGCGCTCTTTTGCGTATCACACTGTGTTGTGCAGTTTACACTCGCGCAATTTTGCGCATCGTACTGCTTTGTGCAGTTTATCACTCTATGCGCGCATTGCACTGTTTTGTGCTGTCTATCACTCGCGCTGTTTTGCACGTCGCACTGTATTGTGCAGTTGACACTCGCGCTATTTTGTGCATCGCACTATTTTGTACAGTTTATCACTCGCGCTGTTTTGCGCTTCGCACTATTTTTTTGCAGTTTCTCACTCGCGCTGTTTTGCCCATCGCACTGTTTTGTGCAGTTTACACTCGCGTTGTGTTGCGTATCGCACTATTTTGAGCAGTTTATCACTCGGGCTTTCTTGCGCATCGCACTGTTTTGTGCAGTTTAGCACTCGCGCTGTTTTGCGTATCGCACTGTTTCGTGCAGTTTACACTCGCCCTATTTTGTGCATCGCACTGTTTTGTGCAGTTTACACTAGCGTTATTTTGCGCATGGCACTGTTTTGTGCAGTTTATGACTCGTTCTTTTTTGCGCATCACACTGTTTTGTGCAGTTTATCACTCGCGCTGTTTTGCGCATGGCACTGTTTTGTGCAGTTTATCACTCGCGCTCTTTTGCGTATCGCACTGTGTTGTGCAGTTTACCCTTGCGCAATTTTGTGCATCGCACTGTTTTGTGCAGTTTATCACTCGATGCGCGCATCGCACTATTTTCTACTGTCTATCACTCGCGCTATTTTGCACGTCGCACTGTCTTGTGCAGTTTAGACTCGCGCTATTTTGCGCATCTGACTGTTTTGTGCAGTTGACACTCGCGCTATTTTGTGCATCGCACTGTTTTGTACATTTTATCACTCGTGCTACTTTGCGCATCACACTGTTTTGTGTAGTTCACACTCGCACCGTTTTCCGCATAGCACTGTTTTGGGCAGTTTACACTCGCGCTATTTTGCGCAGCGCTCTGTTTTGTGCAGTGTATCACTCGATGCGCGCATTGCACTGTTTTGTGTAGTTTATCACTCGCGCTGTTTTGCGCATCGCACTATTTGGTGTAGTGTCTCACTCGCGCTGTTTTGCGCATCGCACTGTTTTGTGCAGTTTACACTCGCGCTGTGTTGCGCATCGCACTATTTTGAGCAGTTTATCACTCGAGCTTTCTTGCGCATCGCACTATTTTGTGCAGTTTCGCACTCGCGCTTTCTTGCGCGTCGCACTATTTTGTGCAGTTTACCACTCGCACTGTTTTGCGCATCGCACTGTTTTGTGCAGTTTACACTAGCGTTATTTTGCGCATGGCACTGTTTTGTGCAGTTTATGACTTGTTCTATTTTGCGCATCACACTGTTTTGTGCAGTCTATCACTCGCGCTGTTTTGCGCATGGCACTGTTTTGTGCAGTTTATCACTCGCGCGCTTTTGCGTATCGCACTGTGTTGTGCAGTTTACACTCGCGCAATTTTGCGCATCGCACTGTTTTGTGCAGTTTATCACTCGCTGCGTGCATCGCACAATTTTGTACTGTCTATCACTCGCGCTATTTGGCTCGTCGCACTGTCTTGTGCAGTTTACACTCGTGCTGTCTTGTGCATCTGACTATTTTGTGCATCGCACAGTTTTGTACAGTTTATCACTCGTGCTACTTTGCGCATCGCACTGTTTTGTGTACTTCACACTCGCACTGTTTTGTGCAGTTGACACTCGCGCTATTTTGTGCATCGCACTGTTTTGTACAGTTTATCACTCGTGCTACTTTGCGCATCGCACTGTTTTGTGTAGTTCACACTCGCACTGTTTTGGGCAGTTGACACTCGCGCTATTTTGTGCATCGCACTGTTTTGTACAGTTTATCACTCGTGCTACTTTGCGCATCGCACTGTTTTGTGTTGTTCACACTCGCACCATTTTCCGCATCGCACTGTTTTGGGCAGTTTACACTCGCGCTATTTTGCGCAGCGCTCTGTTTTCTGCAGTGTATCACTCGATGCGCGCATCGCACTGCTTTGTGCAGTTTATCACTCGCGCTATTTTGCGCATCGCACTGTTTTGTGCAGTTTACACTCGCGCTGTGTTGCGCATCGCACTGTTTTGAGCGGTTTATCACTCGGGCTTACTTGCGCATCGTACTGTTTTGTACAGTTTAGCACTCGCGCTTTCTTGCGCGTCGCACTATTTTGTGCAGTTTACCACTCGCAATGTTTTGCGCATCGCACTGTTTTGTGCAGTTTACACTCGCCCTATTTTGTGTATCGCACAGTTTTGTGTAGTTTACACTAGCGTTATTTTGCGCATGGCACTGTTTTGTGCAGTTTATGACTCGTTCTATCTTGCGCATCACACTGTTTTATGCAGTTTATCACTCGCGCTGTGTTGCGCATGGCACTGTTTTGTGCAGTTTATCACTCGCGCTCTTTTGTGTATCGCACTGTGTTCTGCAGTTTACACTCGCGCAATTTTGCGCATCGCACTGTTTTGTGCAGTTTATCACTCGATGCGCGCATCGCACTATTTTGTACTCTCTATCACTCGTGCTATTTTACACGTCGCACTGTCTTGTGCCGTTTACACTCGCGCTATTTTCCGCATTTGACTGTTTTGTGCAGTTGACACACGCGCTATTTAGTGCATCGCACTGTTTTGTACAGTTTATCCCTCGTGCTACTTTGCGCATCGCAATGTTTTGTGTAGTTCACACTCGCACTGTTTTGCGCATCGCACTGTTTTGGGCAGTTTACACTTGCGCTATTTTGCACAGCGCTCTGTTTTGTGCAGTATATCACTCGATGCGCGCATCGCACTATTTTGTGCAGTTTATCACTCGCGCTGTTTTGCGCATCGCACTGTTTTCTACAGTTTACACTCGCGCTATTTTTTGCATCGCACTATTTTCTGCAGTTTACACTAGCGCTGTTTAGCGCATGGCACTGTTTTGTGCAGTTTATCACTCCATGCGCGCATGGCACTGTTTTGTGTAGTTCATGCCTCGTTCTATTTTCCGCGTCGCACTCTTTTGTGCAGTTTATCACTCGCCCTATTTTGCACGTGGCACTGTTTTGTGCAGTTTATCACTCGCGCTCTTTTGCGTATCACACTGTGTTGTGCAGTTTACACTCGCGCAATTTTGCGCATCGCACTGCTTTGTGCAGTTTATCACTCTATGCGCGCATCGCACTGTTTTGTGCTGTCTATCACTCGCGCTGTTTTGCACGTCGCACTGTATTGTGCAGTTGACACTCGCGCTATTTTGTGCATCGCACTATTTTGTACAGTTTATCACTCGCGCTGTTTTGCGCTTCGCACTATTTTTTTGCAGTTTCTCACTCGCGCTGTTTTGCCCATCGCACTGTTTTGTGCAGTTTACACTCGCGTTGTGTTGCGTATCGCACAATTTTGAGCAGTTTATCACTCGGGCTTTCTTGCGCATCGCACTGTTTTGTGCAGTTTAGCACTCGCGCTGTTTTGCGTATCGCACTGTTTCGTGCAGTTTACACTAGCCCTATTTTGTGCATCGCACTGTTTTGTGCAGTTTACACTAGCGTTATTTTGCGCATGGCACTGTTTTGTGCAGTTTATGACTCGTTCTTTTTTGCGCATCACACTGTTTTGTGCAGTTTATCACTCGCGCTGTTTTGCGCATGGCACTGTTTTGTGCAGTTTATCACTCGCGCTCTTTTGCGTATCGCACTGTGTTGTGCAGTTTACCCTTGCGCAATTTTGTGCATCGCACTGTTTTGTGCAGTTTATCACTCGATGCGCGCATCGCACTATTTTCTACTGTCTATCACTCGCGCTATTTTGCACGTCGCACTGTCTTGTGCAGTTTAGACTCGCGCTATTTTGCGCATCTGACTGTTTTATGCAGTTGACACTCGCGCTATTTTGTGCATCGCACTGTTTTGTACATTTTATCACTCGTGCTACTTTGCGCATCGCACTGTTTTGTGTAGTTCACACTCGCACCGTTTTCCGCATCGCACTGTTTTGGGCAGTTTACACTCGCGCTATTTTGCGCAGCGCTCTGTTTTGTGCAGTGTATCACTCGATGCGCGCATTGCACTGTATTGTGTAGTTTATCACTCGCGCTGTTTTGCGCATCGCACTATTTGGTGCAGTGTCTCACTCGCGCTGTTTTGCGCTTCGCACTGTTTTGTGCAGTTTACACTCGCGCTGTGTTGCGCATCGCACTATTTTGAGCAGTTTATCACTCGGGCTTTCTTGCGCATCGCACTATTTTGTGCAGTTTCGCACTCGCGCTTTCTTGCGCGTCGCACTATTTTGTGCAGTTTACCACTCGCACTGTTTTGCGCATCGCACTGTTTTGTGCAGTTTACACTAGCGTTATTTTGCGCATGGCACTGTTTTGTGCAGTTTATGACTTGTTCTATTTTGCGCATCACACTGTTTTGTGCAGTCTATCACTCGCGCTGTTTTGCGCATGGCACTGTTTTGTGCAGTTTATCACTCGCGCGCTTTTGCGTATCGCACTGTGTTGTGCAGTTTACACTCGCGCAATTTTGCGCATCGCACTGTTTTGTGCAGTTTATCACTCGCTGCGTGCATCGCACAATTTTGTACTGTCTATCACTCGCGCTATTTGGCTCGTCGCACTGTCTTGTGCAGTTTACACTCGTGCTGTCTTGTGCATCTGACTATTTTGTGCATCGCACAGTTTTGTACAGTTTATCACTCGTGCTACTTTGCGCATCGCACTATTTTGTGTACTTCACACTCGCACTGTTTTGTGCAGTTGACACTCGCGCTATTTTGTGCATCGCACTGTTTTGTATAGTTTATCACTCGTGCTACTTTGCGCATCGCACTGTTTTGTGTAGTTCACACTCGCACTGTTTTGTGCAGTTGACACTCGCGCTATTTTGTGCATCGCACTGTTTTGTACAGTTTATCACTCGTGCTACTTTGCGCATCGCACTGTTTTGTGTAGTTCACACTCGCACCGTTTTCCGCATCGCACTGTTTTGGGCAGTTTACACTCGCGCTATTTTGCGCAGCGCTCTGTTTTGTGCAGTGTATCACTCGATGCGCGCATCGCACTGTTTTGTGCAGTTTATCACTCGCGCTATTTTGCGCATCGCACTGTTTTGTGCAGTTTACACTCGCGCTGTGTTGCGCATCGCACTGTTTTGAGCGGTTTATCACTCGGGCTTACTTGCGCATTGCACTGTTTTGTGCAGTTTATCACTCGATGCGCGCATCGCACTATTTTCTACTGTCTATCACTCGCGCTATTTTGCACGTCGCACTGTCTTGTGCAGTTTAGACTCGCGCTATTTTGTGTATCGCACAGTTTTGTGCAGTTGACACTCGCGCTATTTTGTGCATGGCACTGTTTTGTACATTTTATCACTCGTGCTACTTTGCGCATCACACTGTTTTGTGTAGTTCACACTCGCACCGTTTTCCGCATGGCACTGTTTTGTGCAGTTTATCACTCGCGCTCTTTTGCGCAGCGCTCTGTTTTGTGCAGTGTATCACTCGATGCGCGCATCGCACTGTTTTGTGCAGTTTATCACTCGCGCTATTTTGCGCATCGCACTGTTTTGTGCAGTTTACACTCGCGCTGTGTTGCGCATCGCACTGTTTTGAGCGGTTTATCACTCGGGCTTACTTGCGCATCGTACTGTTTTGTGCAGTTTAGCACTCGCACTGTTTTGCGCATCGCACTGTTTTGTGCAGTTTACACTCGCCCTATTTTGTGTATCGCACAGTTTTGTGTAGTTTACACTAGCGTTATTTTGCGCATGGCACTGTTTTGTGCAGTTTATGACTCGTTCTATCTTGCGCATCACACTGTTTTATGCAGTTTATCACTCGCGCTGTGTTGCGCATGGCACTGTTTTGTGCAGTTTATCACTCGCGCTCTTTTGTGTATCGCACTGTGTTGTGCAGTTTACACTCGCGCAATTTTGCGCATCGCACTATTTTGTGCAGTTTATCACTCGATGCGCGCATCGCACTATTTTGTACTCTCTATCACTCGTGCTATTTTGCACGTCGCACTGTCTTGTGCCGTTTACACTCGCGCTATTTTGCGCATTTGACTGTTTTGTGCAGTTGACACACGCGCTATTTAGTGCATCGCACTGTTTTGTACAGTTTATCCCTCGTGCTACTTTGCGCATCGCAATGTTTTGTGTAGTTCACACTCGCACTGTTTTGCGCATCGCACTGTTTTGGGCAGTTTACACTTGCGCTATTTTGCACAGCGCTCTGTTTTGTGCAGTATATCACTCGATGCGCGCATCGCACTATTTTGTGCAGTTTATCACTCGCGCTATTTTGCGCATCGCACTGTTTTCTACAGTTTACACTCGCGCTATTTTTTGCATCGCACTATTTTCTGCAGTTTACACTAGCGCTGTTTAGCGCATGGCACTGTTTTGTGCAGTTTATCACTCCATGCGCGCATGGCACTGTTTTGTGTAGTTCATGCCTCGTTCTATTTTCCGCGTCGCACTCTTTTGTGCAGTTTATCACTCGCCCTATTTTGCACGTGGCACTGTTTTGTGCAGTTTATCACTCGCGCTCTTTTGCGTATCACACTGTGTTGTGCAGTTTACACTCGCGCAATTTTGCGCATCGCACTGCTTTGTGCAGTTTATCACTCTATGCGCGCATCGCACTGTTTTGTGCTGTCTATCACTCGCGCTGTTTTGCACGTCGCACTGTATTGTGCAGTTGACACTCGCGCTATTTTGTGCATCGCACTATTTTGTACAGTTTATCACTCGCGCTGTTTTACGCTTCGCACTATTTTTTTGCAGTTTCTCACTCGCGCTGTTTTGCCCATCGCACTGTTTTGTGCAGTTTACACTCGCATTGTGTTGCGTATCGCACTATTTTGAGCAGTTTATCACTCGGGCTTTCTTGCGCATCGCACTGTTTTGTGCAGTTTAGCACTCGCGCTGTTTTGCGTATCGCACTGTTTCGTGCAGTTTACACTAGCCCTATTTTGTGCATCGCACAGTTTTGTGTAGTTTACACTAGCGTTATTTTGCGCATGGCACTGTTTTGTGCAGTTTATGACTCGTTCTTTTTTGCGCATCACACTGTATTGTGCAGTTTATCACTCGCGCTGTTTTGCGCATGGCACTGTTTTGTGCAGTTTATCACTCGCGCTCCTTTCCGTATCGCACTGTGTTATGCAGTTTACACTCGCGCAATTTTGCGCATCGTACTGTTTTATGCAGTTTATCACTCGATACGCGCATCGCACTATTTTGTACAGTCTATCACTCGCGCTATTTTGCACGTCGCACTGTCTTATGCAGTTTACACTCTTGCTATTTTGCGCATCTGACTGTTTTGCGCAGTTGACACACGCGCTATTTTGTGCTTCGCACTGTTTTGTACATTTTATCACTCGTGCTACTTTGCGCATCGCACTGTTTTGTGTAGTTCACACTCGCGCTATTTTGCGCATCTGACTGTTTTCTGCAGTTGACACACGCGCTATTTTGTGCATCGCACTGTTTTGTACAGTTTATCACTCGTACTACTTTGCACATCGCACTGTTTTGTGTAGTTCACACTCGCACTGTTTTGCGCATCGCACTGTTTTGGGCAGTTTACACTCGCACTATTTTGCGCAGCGCTCTGTTTTGTGCAGTGTATCACTCAACGCGCGCATCGCACTGTTTTGTGCAGTTTATCACTTGCGATGTTTTGCGCATCGCACTATTTTGTGCAGTTTACACTCGCGCTGTGTTGCGCATGGCACTGTTTTGCGCATCGCACTGTTTTGTGCAATTTACACTCGCCCTATTTGTGCATCGCACTGTTTTGTGCATTTTATCACTCGCGCTGTTTTGCGCATGGCACTGTTTTGTGCAGTTTATCACTCGCGCTCCTTTCCGTATCGCACTGTGTTGTGCAGTTTACACTCGCGCAATTTTGCGCATCGTACTGTTTTATGCAGTTTATCACTCGATACGCGCATCGCACTATTTTGTACAGTCTATCACTCGCGCTATTTTGCACGTCGCACTGGCTTATGCAGTTTACACTCTTGCTATTTTGCGCATCTGACTGTTTTGCGCAGTTGACACACGCGCTATTTTGTGCTTCGCACTGTTTTGTACAGTTTAACAGTCGTGATACTTTGCGAATCGCACTGTTTTGTGTAGTTCACACTCGCGCTATTTTGCGCATCTGACTGTTTTCTGCCGTTGACACACGCGTTATTTTGTCCATCGCACTGTTTTGTATAGTTTATCACTCGTGCTACTTTGCGCATCGCACTGTTTTGTGTAGTTCACACTCGCACTGTTTTGCGCATCGCACTATTTTGGGCAGTTTACACTCGCGCTATTTTGCGCAGCGCTCTGTTTTGTGCAGTGTATCACTCGACGTGCGCATCGCACTGTTTTGTGCAGTTTATCACTTGCGCTGTTTTGCGCATCGCACTGTTTTGTGCAGTTTACACTCGCGCTGTGTTGCGCATCGCACTGTTTTGAGCAGTTTATCACTCGGGCTTACTTGCGCATCGCACTGTTTTGTGCAGTTTAGCGCTCGCGCTTTCTTGCGCGTCGCACTATTTTGTGCAGTTTACCACTCGCACTGTTTTGCGCATCGCACTGTTTTGTGGAGTTTACACTCGCGCTATTTTGTGCATCGCACTGTTTTGTGCAGTTTACACTAGCGTTATTTTGCGCACGGCACTGTTTTGTGCAGTTTATCACTACATGCGCGCGTGGCACTGTTTTGTGTAGTTTATCACTCGCGCTGTTTTGCGCATGGCACTGTTTTGTGCAGTTTATCACTCGCGCTCTTTTGTGTATCGCACTGTGTTGTGCAGTTTACCCTCGCGCAATTTTGTGCATCGCACTGTTTTGTGCAGTTTATCACTCGATGCGCGCATCGCACTATTTTGTACTGTCTATCACTCGCGCTATTTTGCACGTCGCACTGTCTTGTGCAGTTTTGACTCGCGCTATTTTGCGCATCTGACTATTTTGTGCAGTTGACACTCGCACTATTTTGTGCATCGCACTGTTTGGTACAGTTTATCACTCGTGGTACTTTGCGCATCGCACTGTTTTGTGTAGTTCACACTCTCACCGTTTTTCGCATCGCACTGTGTTGGGCAGTTTACACTCGCGCTATTTTGCGCAGCACTCTGTTTTGTGCAGTGTATCACTCGATGCGCGCATCGCACTGTTTTGTGCAGTTTATCACTCCATGCGCTGTTTTGTACAGTTTATCACTCCATGCGCGCATGGCACTGTTTTGTGTAGTTCATGACTCGTTCTATTTTCCGCATCGCACTCTTTTGTACAGTTTATCACTCGCCCTGTTTTGCACGTGGCACTGTTTTGTGGAGTTTATCACTCGCACTCTTTTGCGTATCGCACTGTGTTGTGCAGTTTACACTCGCGCAATTTTGCGCATCGCACTGTTTTGTGCAGTTTATCACTCTATGCGCGCATCGCATTGTTTTGTGCAGTCTATCACTCGCGCTGTTTTTCACATCGCACTGTATTGTGCAGTTGACACTCGCGCTATTTTGTGCATCGCACTATTTTTTACAGTTTATCACTCGCGCTACTTTGTGCATCACACTGTTTTGTGTAGTTCACACTCGGACTGTTTTGCGCAACGCACTGTTTTGGGCAGTTTACACTCGCGCTATTTTGCGCAGCGCTCTGTTTTGTACAGTGTATCACTCGATGCGCGCCTCGCACTATTTTGTGCAGTTTATCACTCGCGCTGTTTTGCGCTTCGCACTATTCTTTTGCAGTTTTCACTCGCACTGTTCTGCGCATCGCACTCTTTTGTGCAGTTTACACTCGCGCTGTGTTGCGTATCGCACTATTTTGAGCAGTTTATCACTCGGGCTTTCTTGCGTATCGCACTGTTTTGTGCAGTTTAGCACTCGCGCTGTTTTGCGCATCACACTATTTTGTGCAGTTTACACTCGCCCTATTTTGTGCATCGCACTGTTTTGTGCAGTTTACAGTAGCGTTATTTTGCGCATGGCACTGTTTTGTGCAGTTTATGACTCGTTTTTTTTTTTGCGCATCACACTGTTGTGTGCAGTTTATCACTCGCGCTGTTTTGCGCATGGCACTGTTTTGTGCAGTTTATCACTCGCGCTCCTTTGCGTATCGCACTGTGTTGTGCAGTTTACACTCGCACAATTTTGCGCATCGTACTGTTTTGTGCAGTTTATCACTCGATGCGCGTATCGCACTATTTTGCACTGTCTATCACTCGCGCTATTTTGCACGTCGCACTGTCTTGTGCAGTTTACACTCGCGCTATTTTGCGCGTCTGACTGTTTTGCGCAGTTGACACACGCGCTATTTTGTGCTTCGCACTGTTTTGTACAGTTTATTAGTCGTGATACTTTGCGCATTGCACTGTTTTGTGTAGTTCACACTCGCGCTATTTTGCGCATCTGACTGTTTTCTGCAGTTGACACACGCGCTATTTTGTGCATCGCACTGTTTTGTACAGTTTATCACTCGCACTACTTTGCGCATCGCACTGTTTTGTGTAGTTCACACTCGCACTGTTTTGCGCATCGCACTGTTTTGGGCAGTTTACAATCGTGCTATTTTGCGCAGTGCTCTGTTTTGTGCAGTGTATCACTCGACGCGCGCATCGCACTGTTTTGTGCAGTTTGTCACTCGCGCTGTTTTGCGCATCGCACTGTTTTGTGCAGTTTACACTCACGCTGTGTTGCGCATCGAACTGTTTTGAGCAGTTTATCACCCGGGCTTACTTGCGCATCGCACTGTTTTGTGTAGTTTAGCGCTCGCGCTTTCTTGCACGTCGCACTATTTTGTGCAGTTTACCACTCGCACTGTTTTGCGCATCGCACTGTTTTATGCTGTTTACACTCGCCCTATTTTGTGCATCGCACTGTTTTGTGCAGTTTACACTAGCGTTATTTTGCGCATGGCACTATTTTGTGCAGTTTATGACTCGTTCTATTTTGCACATCACACTATTTTGTGCAATTTATCACTCGCGCTGTGTTGCGCATGGCACTGTTTTGTGCAGTATTTCACTCGCGCTCTTTTGCGTATCGCACTATGTTGTGCAGTTTTCCCCCGCGCAATTTTGCGCATCGCACTGTTTTGTGCAGTTTATCACTCGATGCGCGCATCGCACTATTTTGTACTGTCTATCACTCGCGCTATTTTGCACGTCGCACTGTCTTGTGCTGTTTACACTAGCGCTATTTTGCGCATCTGACTGTTTTGTGCAGTTGACACACGCGCTGTTTTGTACAACGCACTGTTTTGTACAGTTTATCACTCGTGCTACTTTGCGCATCGCACTGTATTGTGTAGTTCACACTCGCACTGTTTTGCGCATCGCACTATTTTGGGCAATTTACACTCGCGCTATTTTGCGCAGCACTCTGTTTTGTGCAGTGCGTCACTCGATGCGCGCTTCGCACTGTTTTGTGCAGTTTATCACTGGCGCTGTTTTGCGCATCGCACTGTTTTGTGCAGTTTACACTCGCGCTGTGTTGCGCATCGCACTGTTCTGAGCAGTTTACCACTCGGGCTTACTTGCGCATCGCACTGTTTTGTGCAGTTTAGCACTCGCGCTTTCTTGCGCGTCGCACTATTTTGTGCAGTTTACCACTCGCACTGTTTTGCGCATCGCAATGTTTTGTGCAGTTTACACTCGCCCTATTTTGTGCATCGCACTGTTTTGTGCAGTTTACACTAGCGTTATTTTGCGCATGGCACTGTTTTGTGCAGTTTATGACTCGTTTTTTTTTTTGCGCATCACACTGTTTTGTGCAGTTTATCACTCGCGCTGTTTTGCGCATGGCACTGTTTTGTGCAGTTTATCACTCGCGCTCCTTTGCGTATCGCACTGTGTTGTGCAGTTTACACTCGCACAATTTTGCGCATCGTACTGTTTTGTGCAGTTTATCACTCGATGCGCGTATCGCACTATTTTGTATTGTCTATCACTCGCGCTATTTTGCACGTCGCACTGTCTTGTGCAGTTTACACTCGCGCTATTTTGCGCATCTGACTGTTTTGCGCAGTTGACACACGCGCTATTTTGTGCTTCGCACTGTTTTGTACAGTTTATTAGTCGTGATACTTTGCGCATCGCACTGTTTTGTGTAGTTCACACTCGCGCTATTTTGCGCATCTGACTGTTTTCTGCAGTTGACACACGCGCTATTTTGTGCATCGCACTGTTGTGTACAGTTTATCACTCGCACTACTTTGCGCATCGCACTGTTTTGTGTAGTTCACACTCGCACTGTTTTGCGCATCGCACTGTTTTGGGCAGTTTACACTCGTGCTATTTTGCGCAGTGCTCTGTTTTGTGCAGTGTATCACTCGACGCGCGCATCGCACTGTTTTGTGCAGTTTGTCACTCGCGCTGTTTTGCGCATCGCACTGTTTTGTGCAGTTTACACTCACGCTGTGTTGCGCATCGCACTGTTTTGAGCAGTTTATCACTCGGGCTTACTTGCGCATCGCACTGTTTTGTGTAGTTTAGCGCTCGCGCTTTCTTGCACGTCGCACTATTTTGTGCAGTTTACCACTCGCACTGTTTTGCGCATCGCACTGTTTTGTGCTGTTTACACTCGCCCTATTTTGTGCATCGCACTGTTTTGTGCAGTTTACACTAGCGTTATTTGGCGCATGGCACTATTTTGTGCAGTTTATGACTCGTTCTATTTTGCACATCACACTATTTTGTGCAATTTATCACTCGCGCTGTGTTGCGCATGGCACTGTTTTGTGCAGTATTTCACTCGCGCTCTTTTGCGTATCGCACTATGTTGTGCAGTTTTCCCCCGCGCAATTTTGCGCATCGCACTGTTTTGTGCAGTTTATCACTCGATGCGCGCATCGCACTATTTTGTACTGTCTATCACTCGCGCTATTTTGCACGTCGCACTGTCTTGTGCTGTTTACACTAGCGCTATTTTGCGCATCTGACTGTTTTGTGCAGTTGACACACGCGCTGTTTTGTACAACGCACTGTTTTGTACAGTTTATCACTCGTGCTACTTTGCGCATCGCACTGTATTGTGTAGTTCACACTCGCACTGTTTTGCGCATCGCACTATTTTGGGCAATTTACACTCGCGCTATTTTGCGCAGCACTCTGTTTTGTGCAGTGCGTCACTCGATGCGCGCTTCGCACTGTTTTGTGCAGTTTATCACTGGCGCTGTTTTGCGCATCGCACTGTTTTGTGCAGTTTACACTCGCGCTGTGTTGCGCATCGCACTGTTTTGAGCAGTTTACCACTCGGGCTTACTTGCGCATCGCACTGTTTTGTGCAGTTTAGCACTCGCGCTTTCTTGCGCGTCGCACTATTTTGTGCAGTTTACCACTCGCACTGTTTTGCGCATCGCAATGTTTTGTGCAGTTTACACTCGCCCTATTTTGTGCATCGCACTGTTTTGTGCAGTTTACACTAGCGTTATTTTGCGTATGGCACTGTTTTGTGCAGTTTATGACTCGTTCTATTTTACGCATCACACTGCTTTGTGCAGTTTATCACTCGCGCTGTTTTGCGCATGGCACTGTTTTGTGCAGTATATCACTCGCGCTCTTTTGCGTATCGCACTGTGTTGTGCAGTTTACCCTCGCGTAATTTTGCGCATCGCACTGTTTTGTGCAGTTTATCACTCGATGCCCGCATCGCACTATTTTGTACTGTCTATCACTCGCGCTATTTTGCACGTCGTACTGTCTTGTGCTGTTTACACTCGCGCTATTTTGCGCATCTGACTGTTTTGTGCAGTTGACACACGCGCTATTTTGTGCATCGCACTGTTTTGTACAGTTTATCACTCATGCTACTTTGCGCATCGCACTATTTTGTGTAGTTCACACTCACACTGTTTTGCGCATCGCACTGTTTTGGGCAGTTTACACTCGCGCTATTTTGCGCAGCGCTCTGTTTTGTGCAGTGTATCACTCGATGCGCGCATCGCACTGTTTTCTACAGTTTATCACTTTAGCTGTTTTGCGCATCGCACTATTTTGTGCAGTTTCTCACTCGCGCTGTTTTGCGCATCGCACTGTTTTGTGCAGTTTAGCACTCGCGCTTTCTTGTGCGTCGCACTATTTTGTGCAGTTTACCACTCGCACTATTTCGCGCATCGCACCGTTTTGTGCAGTTTACACTCGCCCTATTTTGTGCATCGCACTATTTTGTGCAGTTTACACTAGCGTTATTTTGCGCATGGCACTGTTTTGTGCAGTTTATGACTTGTTCTATTTTGCGCATCACTATGTTTTGTGCAGTTTATCACTCGCGCTGTTTTGCGCATGGCACTATTTTGTGTAGTTTATCACTCACGCTATTTTGCGTATCGCACTGTGTTGTGCAGTTTACACTCGCGCAATTTTACGCATCGCACTATTTTGTGCAGTTTATCACCCGATGCGCGCATCGCACTATTTTGTGCTGTCTATCACTCGGGCTATTTTGCACGTCGCACTATCTTGTGCAGTTTACACTCGCGCAATTTTGCGCATCTGACTGTTTTGTGCAGTTGACACACGCGCTATTTTGTACATCGCACTGTTTTGTACAGTTTATCACTCGTGATACTTTGCGCGTCGCACTGTTTTGTGTAGTTCACACTCGCGCCATTTTGCGCATCTGACTGTTTTGCGCAGTTGACACACGCGCTATTTTGTGCTTCGCACTGTTTTGTACAGTTTATTAGTCGTGATACTTTGCGCATCGCACTGTTTTGTGTAGTTCACACTCGCGCTATTTTGCGCATCTGACTGTTTTCTGCAGTTGACACACGCGCTATTTTGTGCATAGCACTGTTTTGTACAGTTTATCACTCGCACTACTTTGCGCATCGCACTGTTTTGTGTAGTTCACACTCGCACTGTTTTGCGCATCGCACTGTTTTGGGCAGTTTACACTCGTGCTATTTTGCGCAGTGCTCTGTTTTGTGCAGTGTATCACTCGACGCGCGCATCGCACTGTTTTGTGCAGTTTGTCACTCGCGCTGTTTTGCGCATCGCACTGTTTTGTGCAGTTTACACTCACGCTGTGTTGCGCATCGCACTGTTTTGAGCAGTTTATCACTCGGGCTTACTTGCGCATCGCACTGTTTTGTGTAGTTTAGCGCTCGCGCTTTCTTGCACGTCGCACTATTTTGTACAGTTTACCACTCGCACTGTTTTGCGCATCGCACTGTTTTGTGCTGTTTACACTCGCCCTATTTTGTGCATCGCACTGTTTTGTGCAGTTTACACTAGCGTTATTTGGCGCATGGCACTATTTTGTGCAGTTTATGACTCGTTCTATTTTGCACATCACACTATTTTGTGCAATTTATCACTCGCGCTGTGTTGCGCATGGCACTGTTTTGTGCAGTATTTCACTCGCGCTCTTTTGCGTATCGCACTATGTTGTGCAGTTTTCCCCCGCGCAATTTTGCGCATCGCACTGTTTTGTGCAGTTTATCACTCGATGCGCGCATCGCACTATTTTGTACTGTCTATCACTCGCGCTATTTTGCACGTCGCACTGTCTTGTGCTGTTTACACTAGCGCTATTTTGCGCATCTGACTGTTTTGTGCAGTTGACACACGCGCTGTTTTGTACAACGCACTGTTTTGTACAGTTTATCACTCGTGCTACTTTGCGCATCGCACTGTATTGTGTAGTTCACACTCGCACTGTTTTGCGCATCGCACTATTTTGGGCAATTTACACTCGCGCTATTTTGCGCAGCACTCTGTTTTGTGCAATGCGTCACTCGATGCGCGCTTCGCACTGTTTTGTGCAGTTTATCACTGGCGCTGTTTTGCGCATCGCACTGTTTTGTGCAGTTTACACTCGCGCTGTGTTGCGCATCGCACTGTTCTGAGCAGTTTACCACTCGGGCTTACTTGCGCATCGCACTGTTTTGTGCAGTTTAGCACTCGCGCTTTCTTGCGCGTCGCACTATTTTGTGCAGTTTACCACTCGCACTGTTTTGCGCATCGCAATGTTTTGTGCAGTTTACACTCGCCCTATTTTGTGCATCGCACTGTTTTGTGCAGTTTACACTAGCGTTATTTTGCGTATGGCACTGTTTTGTGCAGTTTATGACTCGTTCTATTTTACGCATCACACTGCTTTGTGCAGTTTATCACTCGCGCTGTTTTGCGCATGGCACTGTTTTGTGCAGTATATCACTCGCGCTCTTTTGCGTATCGCACTGTGTTGTGCAGTTTACCCTCGCGTAATTTTGCGCATCGCACTGTTTTGTGCAGTTTATCACTCGATGCCCGCATCGCACTATTTTGTACTGTCTATCACTCGCGCTATTTTGCACGTCGTACTGTCTTGTGCTGTTTACACTCGCGCTATTTTGCGCATCTGACTGTTTTGTGCAGTTGACACACGCGCTATTTTGTGCATCGCACTGTTTTGTACAGTTTATCACTCATGCTACTTTGCGCATCGCACTATTTTGTGTAGTTCACACTCACACTGTTTTGCGCATCGCACTGTTTTGGGCAGTTTACACTCGCGCTATTTTGCGCAGCGCTCTGTTTTGTGCAGTGTATCACTCGATGCGCGCATCGCACTGTTTTCTACAGTTTATCACTTTAGCTGTTTTGCGCATCGCACTATTTTGTGCAGTTTCTCACTCGCGCTGTTTTGCGCATCGCACTGTTTTGTGCAGTTTAGCACTCGCGCTTTCTTGTGCGTCGCACTATTTTGTGCAGTTTACCACTCGCACTATTTCGCGCATCGCACCGTTTTGTGCAGTTTACACTCGCCCTATTTTGTGCATCGCACTATTTTGTGCAGTTTACACTAGCGTTATTTTGCGCATGGCACTGTTTTGTGCAGTTTATGACTTGTTCTATTTTGCGCATCACTATGTTTTGTGCAGTTTATCACTCGCGCTGTTTTGCGCATGGCACTATTTTGTGTAGTTTATCACTCGCGCTATTTTGCGTATCGCACTGTGTTGTGCAGTTTACACTCGCGCAATTTTACGCATCGCACTATTTTGTGCAGTTTATCACCCGATGCGCGCATCGCACTATTTTGTGCTGTCTATCACTCGGGCTATTTTGCACGTCGCACTATCTTGTGCAGTTTACACTCGCGCAATTTTGCGCATCTGACTGTTTTGTGCAGTTGACACACGCGCTATTTTGTACATCGCACTGTTTTGTACAGTTTATCACTCGTGATACTTTGCGCGTCGCACTGTTTTGTGTAGTTCACACTCGCGCCATTTTGCGCATCTGACTGTTTTGCGCAGTTGACACACGCGCTATTTTGTGCTTCGCACTGTTTTGTACAGTTTATTAGTCGTGATACTTTGCGCATCGCACTGTTTTGTGTAGTTCACACTCGCGCTATTTTGCGCATCTGACTGTTTTCTGCAGTTGACACACGCGCTATTTTGTGCATCGCACTGTTGTGTACAGTTTATCACTCGCACTACTTTGCGCATCGCACTGTTTTGTGTAGTTCACACTCGCACTGTTTTGCGCATCGCACTGTTTTGGGCAGTTTACACTCGTGCTATTTTGCGCAGTGCTCTGTTTTGTGCAGTGTATCACTCGACGCGCGCATCGCACTGTTTTGTGCAGTTTGTCACTCGCGCTGTTTTGCGCATCGCACTGTTTTGTGCAGTTTACACTCACGCTGTGTTGCGCATCGCACTGTTTTGAGCAGTTTATCACTCGGGCTTACTTGCGCATCGCACTGTTTTGTGTAGTTTAGCGCTCGCGCTTTCTTGCACGTCGCACTATTTTGTGCAGTTTACCACTCGCACTGTTTTGCGCATCGCACTGTTTTGTGCTGTTTACACTCGCCCTATTTTGTGCATCGCACTGTTTTGTGCAGTTTACACTAGCGTTATTTGGCGCATGGCACTATTTTGTGCAGTTTATGACTCGTTCTATTTTGCACATCACACTATTTTGTGCAATTTATCACTCGCGCTGTGTTGCGCATGGCACTGTTTTGTGCAGTATTTCACTCGCGCTCTTTTGCGTATCGCACTATGTTGTGCAGTTTTCCCCCGCGCAATTTTGCGCATCGCACTGTTTTGTGCAGTTTATCACTCGATGCGCGCATCGCACTATTTTGTACTGTCTATCACTCGCGCTATTTTGCACGTCGCACTGTCTTGTGCTGTTTACACTAGCGCTATTTTGCGCATCTGACTGTTTTGTGCAGTTGACACACGCGCTGTTTTGTACAACGCACTGTTTTGTACAGTTTATCACTCGTGCTACTTTGCGCATCGCACTGTATTGTGTAGTTCACACTCGCACTGTTTTGCGCATCGCACTATTTTGGGCAATTTACACTCGCGCTATTTTGCGCAGCACTCTGTTTTGTGCAGTGCGTCACTCGATGCGCGCTTCGCACTGTTTTGTGCAGTTTATCACTGGCGCTGTTTTGCGCATCGCACTGTTTTGTGCAGTTTACACTCGCGCTGTGTTGCGCATCGCACTGTTTTGAGCAGTTTACCACTCGGGCTTACTTGCGCATCGCACTGTTTTGTGCAGTTTAGCACTCGCGCTTTCTTGCGCGTCGCACTATTTTGTGCAGTTTACCACTCGCACTGTTTTGCGCATCGCAATGTTTTGGGCAGTTTACACTCGCCCTATTTTGTGCATCGCACTGTTTTGTGCAGTTTACACTAGCGTTATTTTGCGCATGACACTGTTTTGTGCAGTTTATGACTCGTTCTATTTTGCGCATCACACTGCTTTGTGCAGTTTATCACTCGCGCTGTTTTGCGCATGGCACTGTTTTGTGCAGTATCTCACTTGCGCTCTTTTGCGTATCGCACTGTGTTGTGCAGTTTACCCTCGCGTAATTTTGCGCATCGCACTGTTTTGTGTAGTTTATCACTCGATGCCCGCATCGCACTATTTTGTACTGTCTATCACTCGCGCTATTTTGCACGTCGCACTGTCTTGTGCAGTTTACACTCGCGCTATTTTGCGCATCTGACTGTTTTGCGCAGTTGACACACGCGCTATTTTGTGCATCGCACTGTTTTGTACAGTTTATCACTCATGCTACTTTGCGCATCGCACTATTTTGTGTAGTTCACACTCGCACTGTTTTGCGCATCGCACTGTTTTGGGCAGTTTACACTCGCGCTATTTTGCGCAGCGCTCTGTTTTGTGCAGTGCATCACTCGATGCGCGCATCGCACTGTTTTCTACAGTTTATCACTTTAGCTATTTTGCGCATCGCACTATTTTGTGCAGTTTCTCACTCGCGCTGTTTTGCGCATCGCACTGTTTTGTGCAGTTTAGCACTCGCGCTTTCTTGTGCGTCGCACTATTTTGTGCAGTTTACCACTCGCACTATTTCGCGCATCGCACCGTTTTGTGCAGTTTACACTCGCCCTATTTTGTGCATCGCACTATTTTGTGCAGTTTTCACTAGCGTTATTTTGCGCATGGCACTGTTTTGTGCAGTTTATGACTTGTTCTATTTTGCGCATCACTATGTTTTGTGCAGTTTATCACTCGCGCTGTTTTACGCATGGCACTATTTTGTGTAGTTTATCACTCGCGCTATTTTGCGTATCGCACTGTGTTGTGCAGTTTACACTCGCGCAATTTTACGCATCGCACTGTTTTGTACAGTTTATCACCCGATGCGCGCATCGCACTATTTTGTGCTGTCTATCACTCGCGCTATTTTGCACGTCGCACTGTCTTCTGCAGTTTACACTCGCGCGATTTTGCGCATCTGACTGTTTTGTGCAGTTGACACACGCGCTATTTTGTACATCGAACTGTTTTGTACAGTTTATCACTCGTGATACTTTGCGCGTCACACTGTGTTGTGTAGTTCACACTCGCGCTATTTTGCGCATCTGACTGTTTTCTACAGTTCACACACGCGCTATTTTGTGCATTGCACTGTTTTGTACAGTTTATCACTCGTGCTACTTTGCGCATCGCACTGTTTTGTGTAGTTCACACTCGCACTGTTTTGGGTATCGCACAGTTTTGGGCAGTTTACACTCGCGCTATTTTGCGCAGCGCTCTGTTTTGTGCAGTGTATCACTCGATGCGCGCATCGCACTGTTTTCTACAGTTTATCACTCACGCTGTTTTGCGCATCGCATAGTTTTGTGCAGTTCACACTCGCGTTGTGTTGCGCATCGCACTGTTTTGAGCAGTTTATCACTCGGGGTTACTTGCGCATCGCACTGTTTTGTGTAGTTTAGCACTCGCGCTTTCTTGCGCGTCGCACTATTTTGTGTAGTTTACCACACGCACTGTTTTGCACATCGCACTGTTTTGTGCTGTTTACACTCGCCTTATTTTGTGTATCGCACTGTTTTGTGCAGTTTACACTAGTGTTATTTTGCGCATGGCACTGTTTTGTGCAGTTTATGACTCGTTCTATTTTGTGCATGGCACTGTTTTGTGCAGTTTATCAGTCGCGCTGTTTTGCGCATGGCACTGTTTTGTGCAATTTATCACTCGCGCTCTTTTGCGTATCGCACTGTGTTGTGCAGTTTATGCTCGCGCAATTTTGCGCATCGCACTGTTTTCTGCAGTTTATCACTCGACGCGCGCATCACACTATTTTGTACTCTCTATCACTCATGCTATTTTGCACGTGGTACCGTCTTGTGCAGTTTACACTCACGCTATTTTGCGCATTTGACTGTTATGTGCAGTTGACACACGCGCTATTTTGTGCATCGCACTGTTTTGGTACAGTTTATCACTCACGCTGTTTTGCGCATTGCACTGTTTTGTGTAGTTCACACTCGCACTGTTTTGCGCATCGCACTATTTTGGGCAGTTTACACTCACGTTGTTTTGCGCAGCGCTCTGTTTTGTGCAGTGTATCACTCGATGCACGCATCGCACTATTTTGTGCAGTTTATCACTCCCGCTGTTTTGCGCATCGCACTGTTTTGTGCAGTTTACACTCGCGCTGTGTTGCGCATCGCACTGTTTTCAGCAGTTTATCACTCGGGCTTACTTGCGCATCGCACTGTTTTGTGCAGTTTAGCACCCGCACTTTCTTGTGCGTCGCACTGTTTTGTGCAGTTTACCACTTGCCCTGTTTTGCGCATCACACTATTTTGTGCAGTTGACACTCGCGCTATTTTGTGCATCGCACTGTTTTGTACAGTTTATCACTTTCGCTACTTTGCGCATCGCACCGTTTTGTATAGTTCACACTCGCACTGTTTTGCGGATCACACTGTTTTGGGCAGTTTACACTCGCGCTCTTTGGCGCAGCGCTCTGTTTTGTGCAGTGTATCACTCGATGCGCGCATCGCACTGTTTTGTGCAGTTTATCACTCGCGGTGTTTTGCGCATCGCACTATTTTGTGCAGTTTCTCACTCGCGCTGTTTTGCGCATCGCACTGTTTTTGTGCAGTTTACACTCGCACTCTGTTGCGCATCGCACTGTTTTGAGCAGTTTATCACTCGGGCTTTCTTGCGCATCGCACTGTTTTGTGCAGTTTAGCACTCGCGCTTTCTTGCGCGTCGCACTGTTTTGTGCAGTTTACCACTCGCGTTGCTTTGCGCATCGCACTGTTTTGTGCAGTTTACGTTCGCGCTGTGTTGCACATCACACTATTTTGAGCAGTTTATCACTCGGGCTTTCTTGCGCATCACACTGTTTTGTGCAGTTTAGCACTCGCGCTTTCTTGCGCGACGCACTGTTTTGTGCAGTTTACCACTCGCACTGTTTTGCGCATCGCACTGTTTTGTGCAGTTTACCACTAGCACTGTTTTGCGCATCGCACCGTTTTGTGCAGTTTATCACTCGCGCTCTTTTGCGTATCGCACTGTGTTGTGCAGTTTACACTCGCGCAATTTTGCGCATCGCACTGTTTTGTGCAGTTTATCACTCGATGCACGCATTGCGCTATTTTGTACTGTCTATCACTCGCGCTATTTTGCACGTCGCACTGTCATGTGCAGTTTACACTTACACTATTTTGCGCATCTGACTGTTTTGTGCAGTTGACACTCGCGCTATTTTGTGCATCGCACTGTTTTGTACAGTTTATCACTCGTGCTACTTTGCGCATCGCACTGTTTTGTGTAGTTCACACTCGCACTATTTTGCGCATCGTACTGTTTTGGGCAGTTTACACTCGCGCTATTTTGCGCAGCGCTCTGTTTTGTGCAGTGTATCACTCGATGCACGCATCGCACTGTTTTGTGCAGTTTATCACTTGCGCTGTTTTGCGCATCGCACTATTTGGTGTAGTTTCTCACTCGCGCCGTTTTGCGCATCGCACTGTTTTGTGCAGTTTTCACTCGGGCTTACTTGCGCATCGCAATATTTTGTGCAGTTTAGCACCCGCGCTTTCTTGCGCGTCGCACTGTTTTGTACAGTTTACCACTCTCGCTGTTTTGCGCATCGCACTGTTTTGTGCAGTTTACACTCGCGCTATTTTGTGCATCGCACTGTTTTCTGCAGTTTACACTAGCGCTATTTAGCGCATGGCACTGTTTTGTGCAGTTTATCACTCCAGGCGCGCATGGCACTGTTTTGTGTAGTTTATGACTCGTTCTATTTTGCGTATTGCGCTGTTTTGTGCAGTTTATCACTCGCGCTGTTTTGCATATGGCACTGTTTTGTGCAGTTTATCAGTCGCGCTCTTTTGCGTAACGCACTGTGTTGTGCAGTTTACACTCGCTCAATTTTGCGCATCGCACTATTTTGTGCAGTTTATCACTCGATGTGCGCATCGTACTATTTTGTGCAGTCTATCACTCGCGCTATTTTACACATCGCACTGTCTTGTGCAGTTTACACTCGCGCTATTCTGCGCATCTGACTATTTTGTGTAGTTGACACTCGCGATATTTTGTGCATCGCACTGTTTTGTACAGTTTATCACTCGCGCTACTTTGCGCATCGCACTGTTTTGTTTAGTTCACACTCGCACTGTTTTGAGCATCGCACTGTTTTGGGCAGTTTATACTCACACTATTTTGCGCAGCGCTCTATTTTGTGCAGTGTATCACTCGATGCGCGCATCGCACTGTTTTGTGCAGTTTATCACTCGCGCTGTTTTGCGCATCGCACTATTTTGTGCAGTTTCTCACTCGCGCTGTTTTGCGCATCGCACTGTTTTGTGCAGTTTACACTCGCGCTGTGTTGCGCATCGCACTACTTTGAGCAGTTTATCACTCGGGCTTTCTTGCGCATCGCACTGTTTTGTGCAGTTTAGCACTCGCGCTTTCTTCCGCATCGCCCTATTTTGTGCAGTTTACCACTCGCACTGTTTTGCGCATCGCACTGTTTTGTGCAGTTTACACTCGCCCTAGTTTGTGCATCGCACTGTTTTGTGCAGTTTACACTAGCGTTATTTTTGCGCATGGCACTGTTTTGTGCAGTTTATGACTCGTTCTATTTTGCGCATCGCACTGTTTTGTGCAGTTTATCACTCGCGCTATTTTGCGCATCGCACTATTTTGTGCAGTTTCTCACTCGCGCTGTTTTGCGCATCGCACTGTTTTGTGCAGTTTACACTCGCGCTGTGTTGCGTATCGCACTGTTTTGAGCAGTTTATCACTCGGGCTTACTTGCGCATCGCACTGTTTTGTGCAGTTTAGCACCCGCGCTTTCTTGCGCATCGCACTGTTTTGTGTAGTTTACCACTCGCGCTGTTTTGCACATCGCGCTATTTTATGCAGTTGACACTCGCGCTATTTTGTGCATCGCACTGTTTTGTACTGTTTATCACTCGCCCTACTTTGCGCATCGCACTGTTTTGTGTAGTTCACACTCGCACTGTTTTGCGCATCGCACTGTTTTGGGCAGTTTACACTCGCGCTATGTTGCGCAGTGCTCTGTTTTGTGCAGTGTATCACTCGATGCGCGCATCGCACTGTTTTGTGTAGTTTGTCACTCGCGTTGTTTTGCGCATCGCACTATTTTGTGCAGTTTCTCACTCGCGCTGTTTTACGCATCGCACTGTATTGTGCAGTTTGCACTCACGCTGTGTTGCGCATCGCACTGTTTTGAGCAGTTTATCACTAGGGCTTTCTTGCGCATCGCACTCTTTTGTGCAGTTTACCACTCACACTGTTTTGCGCATCGCACTGTTTTGTGCAGTTTACACTTGCCCTATTTTGTGCATCGCACTGTTTTGTGCAGTTTACACTAGCGTTATTTTGCGCATGGCACGGTTTTGTGCAGTTTATCACTCTATGCGGGCATGGCACTATTTTGTGCAGTTTATGACTCGTTCTATTTTGCACATCACACTGTTTTGTGCAGTTTATCACTCGCGCTCTTTTGCGCATCGCACTGTTTTGTGCAGTTTATCACTCGCGCTCTTTCGCGTATCGCACTGTGTTGTGCAGTTTACACTTGCGCTATTTTGTGTATCGCACTGTTTTGTGCAGTTTACACTAGCGCTATTTTGCGCATGGCACTGTTTTGTGCAATTTTTCACTCCATGCGTGCATGGCACTGTTTTGTGCAGTTTATGACTCATTCTATTTTGCGCATCGCACTGTTCTGTGCAGTTTATCACTCGTGCTGTTTTGAACATGGCATATTTTGTGCATTTTATTACTCGCGCACTTTTCCGTATCGCATTGTGTTGCGCAGTTTACACTCGCGCAATTTTGCGCATCGCACTGTTTTGTGCAGTTTATCAATCGATGCGCGCATCGCACTGTTTTGTGCAGTCTATCACTCGCGCTGTTTTGCACATCGCACTGTCTTGTGCAGTTTACACTCTTGCTATTTTGCGCATCTGGCTGTTTTGTGCAGCTGACACTCGCGCTATTTTGTGCGTCGCACTGTTTTGTACAGTTTATCACTCGCACTACTTTGCGCATCGCACTGTTTTGTGTATTTCACAATCGCACTGTTTTGCGCATCGCACTGTTTTAGGTAGTTTACACTCGTGCTATTTTGCGCAGCGCTCTGTTTTGTGCAGTGTATCACTCGATGCGCGCATCGCACTATTTTGTGCAGTTTCTCACTCGCGCTGTTTTGCGCATCGCACTGTTTTTTGCAGTTTACACTCGCGCTGTGTTGCGCATCGCACTGTTTTGAGCAGTTTATCACTCGGGCTTTCTTGCGCATCGCACTGTTTTGTGCAGTTTAGCACTCGCGCTTTCTTGCGCGTCGCACTGTTTTGTGCCGTTTATCACTCACGCTGTTTTTCGCATAGCACTGTTTTATGCAGTTTACACTCACGCTATTTTGTGCATCGCACTGTTTTGTGCATTTTACACTAGCGCTATTTTGCGCATGGCACTGTTTTGTGCAGCTTATCACTCCATGCGCGCAGGGCACTGTTTTGTGCAGTTTATGACTCGTTCTATTTTGCGCATCGCACTGTTTTGTGCAGTTTATCCCTCGCGCTATTTTGCACATGGCACTGTTTTGTGCAGTTTATCACTCGCGCTCTTTTGCGTATGGCACTGTGTTGTGCAGTTTACACTCGCGCAATTTTGCGCATCGCACTGTTCTGTGCAGTTTATCACTCGATGCGCGCATCGCACTATTTTGTTCTGTCTATCACTCGCGCTATTTTGCACGTCGCACTGTCTTGTCCAGTTTACACTCGCGCTATTTTGCGCATCTGACTGTTTTGTGCAGTTGACACTCGGGCTATTTTGTGCATCGCACTGTTTTGTACAGTTTATCACTCGCGCTACTTTGCACGTCGCACTGTTTTGTGTAGTTCACACTCGCACTATTTTGCGCATCGCACTGTTTTGGGCAGTTCACACTCGCACTATTTTGCGCATCGCACTATTTTGTGCCGTGTATCATTCGATCCGCGCGTCGCACTGTTTTGTGCAGTTTATCACTCGCGCTGTTTTGCGCATCGCACTATTTTGTGCAGTTTCTCACTCGCGCTGTTTTGCGCATCGCGCTGTTTTGTGTAGTTTACACTCGCGTTGTGTTACGCATCGCACTGTTTTGAGCAGTTTATGACTCGGGCTTTCTTGCGAATCGCACTGTTTTGTGCAGTCTTGCACTCGCGCTTTCTTGCGCGTCGCACTATTTTGGGTAGTTTACCACTCGCACTGTTTTGCGCATCGCACTGTTTTGTGCAGTTTACACTCGCCCTATTTTGTGCATCGCACTGTTTTGTGCAGTTCACACTAGCGTTATTTTGCACATGACACTGTTTTGTGCAGTTTATCACTCCATGCGGGCGTGGCACTGTTTTGTGTAGTTTATGACTCGTTCTATTTTGCGCGTGGCACTGTTTTGTGCAGTTTATCACTCGCGCTGTTTTGCGCGTGGCACTGCTTTGTGCAGTTTATCACTCGCGCTGTTATGCGTATCGCACTGTGTTGTGCAGTTTACACTAGCGCAATTTTGCGCATCGCACTGTTTTGTGCAGTTTATCACTCGATGCGCGCATCGCACTTTTTTGTGCAGTCTATCACTCGCGCTATTTTGTACATCGCGCTGTCTTGTGCAGTATACACTCGCGCTATTTTGCGCATCTGACTGTTTTGTGCAGTTGACACCCGCGCTATTTTGTGCATCGCACTGTTTTGTACAGTTTGTCACTCTCGCCACTTTGCGCATCGCACTGTTTTGTGTAGTTCACACTCGCACTGTTTTGCGCATCGCACTGTTTTGGGCAGTTTGCACTCGCGCTATTTTGCGCAGCGCACTGTTTTGTGCAGTTTCTCGCTCGCGCTGTTTTGCGCATTGCACTGTTTTGTGCAATTTACACTCGTGCTGTGTTGCGCATGCCACTGTTTTGAGCAGTTTATCACTCGGGCTTTCTTGCACGTCGCGCTGTTTTGTGCAGTTTAGCACTCCCGCTTTCTTGCACATCGCACTGTTTTGCGCAGTTTACCACTCGCGCTGTTTTGCGCATTGCACTATTTTGTGCAGTTTACACTCGCGCTATTTTGTACATCACACTGTTTTGTGCAGTTTACACTAGCGCTATTTTGCGCGTGGCACTGTTTTGTGCTGTTTATGACTCGTTCTATTTTGCACGTCGCACTGTTTTTTGCAGTTTATCACTCGCGCTGTTTTGCACGTGGCACTATTTTGTGCAGTTTATTACTCGCGCTCTTTTGCGTATTGCACTGTGTTGTGCAGTTTACACTAGCGCAATTTTGCGCATCGCACTGTTTTGTGCAGTTTATCACCCGATGCGCGCGTCGCACTGTTTTCTGCGGTCTATCACTCGCGCTATTTTGCACATCGCACTGTCTTGTGCAGTTTACACTCGCGCTATTTTGCGCATCGGATTGTTTTGTGCAGTTGACACTCGCGCTACTTTGTGCATCGCACTGTTTTGTACAGTTTATCACTCGCGCTACTTTGCACATCACACTATTTTGTATAGTTCATACTCGCATTGTTTTGCGCATCGCACTATTTCGGGCAGTTTACACTCGCGCTATTTTGCACAGCGCTCTGTTTTGTGCAATGTATCACTCGATGCACGCATCGCACTATTTTGTGCAGTTTATCACTCGCGCTGTTTTGCGCATCGCACTATTTTTTGCAGTTTACCACTCGCCCTGTTTTGCACATCGCACAGTTTTTGTGCTGTTTATAGTCGATCTATTTTGTGCATCTCACTGTTTTGTGCAGTTTACACTAGCGCTATTTTGCGCAGGGCACCGTTTTGTGCCGTTTATCACTCCATGCGTGCATGGCACTGTTTTCTCCAGTTTATGACTCATTCTATTTTGCGCATCGCACTATTTTGTGCAGTTTATCACTCGCGCTGTTTTGCACGTGGCACTGTTTTGTGCCGTTTATCACTCGCGCTATTTTGCGTATCGCACTGTGTTGTGTAGTTTACACTTGCTCAATTTTGCGCATCGCACTGTTTTCTGCAGTTTATCACTCGACGCGCGCATCACACTATTTTGTACTCTCTATCACTCATGCTATTTTGCACGTGGTACCGTCTTGTGCAGTTTACACTCGCGCTATTTTGCGCATTTGACTGTTTTGTGCAGTTGACACACGCGCTATTTTGTGCATCGCACTGTTTTGGTACAGTTTATCACTCACGCTGTTTTGCGCATTGCACTGTTTTGTGTAGTTCACACTCGCACTGTTTTGCGCATCGCACTATTTTGGGCAGTTTACACTCACGCTATTTTGCGCAGCGCTCTGTTTTGTGCAGTGTATCACTCGATGCACGCATCGCACTATTTTGTGCAGTTTATCACTCCCGCTGTTTTGCGCATCGCACTGTTTTGTGCAGTTTACACTCGCGCTGTGTTGCGCATCGCATTGTTTTCAGCAGTTTATCACTCGGGCTTACTTGCGCATCGCACTGTTTTGTGCAGTTTAGCACCCGCACTTTCTTGTGCGTCGCACTGTTTTGTGCAGTTTACCACCTGCCCTGTTTTGCGCATCACACTATTTTGTGCAGTTGACACTCGCGCTATTTTGTGCATCGCACTGTTTTGTACAGTTTATCACTTGCGCTACTTTGCGCATCGCACCGTTTTGTGTAGTTCACACTCGCACTGTTTTGCGGATCGCACTGTTTTGGGCAGTTTCCACTCGCGCTCTTTGGCGCAGCGCTCTGTTTTGTGCAGTGTATCACTCGATGCGCGCATCGCACTGTTTTGTGCAGTTTATCACTCGCGGTGTTTTGCGCATCACACTATTTTGTGCAGTTTCTCACTCGCGCTGTTTTGCGCATCGCACTGTTTTGTGCAGTTTACACTCGCACTCTGTTGCGCATCGCACTGTTTTGAGCAGTTTATCACTCGGGCTTTCTTGCGCATCGCACTGTTTTGTGCAGTTTAGCACTCGCGCTTTCTTGCGCGTCGCACTGTTTTGTGCAGTTTACCACTCGCGTTGCTTTGCGCATCGCACTGTTTTGTGCAGTTTACGTTCGCGCTGTGTTGCACATCGCACTATTTTGAGCAGTTTATCACTCGGGCTTTCTTGCGCATCACACTGTTTTGTGCAGTTTAGCACTCGTGCTTTCTTGCGCGACGCACTGTTTTGTGCAGTTTACCACTCGCACTGTTTTGCGCATCGCATTGTTTTGTGCAGTTTACCACTCGCGCTGTTTTGCGCATCGCACTGTTTTGTGCAGTTTACACTCACGCTATTTTGTGCATCGCACTGTTTTCTGCAGTTTAGCACTAGCGCTATTTTGCGCTTGGCACTGTTTTGTGCAGTTTATCACTCCATGCGCGCATGGCACTGTTTTGTGCAGTTTATGACTCGTTCTACTTTGCGCATCGCACTGTTTTGTGCAGTTTATCACTCGCACTGTTTTGCACATGGCACTGTTTTGTGCTGTTTATCACTCGTGCTCTTTTGCGTATCGCACTGTGTTGTGCAGTTTACACTCACGCAATTTTGCGCATCGCACTGTTTTGTGCAGTTTATCACTCGATGCACGCATCGCGCTATTTTGTACTATCTATCACTCGCGCTATTTTGCACGTCGCACTGTCATGTGCAGTTTACACTTACGCTATTTTGCGCATCTGACTGTTTTGTGCAGTTGACACTCGCGCTATTTTGTGCATCGCACTGTTTTGTACAGTTTATCACTCGTGCTACTTTGAGCATCGCACTGTTTTGTGTAGTTCACACTCGCACTATTTTGCGCATCGCACTGTTTTGGGCAGTTTACACTCGCGCTATTTTGCGCAGCGCTCTGTTTTGTGCAGTGTATCACTCGATGCACGCATCGCACTGTTTTGTGCAGTTTATCACTCGCGCTGTTTTGCGCATCGCACTATTTGGTGCAGTTTCTCACTCGCGCCGTTTTGCGCATCGCACTGTTTTGTGCAGTTTTCACTCGGGCTTACTTGCGCATCGCAATATTTTGTGCAGTTTAGTACCCGCGCTTTCTTGCGCGTCGCACTGTTTTGTACAGTTTACCACTCTCGCTGTTTTGCGCATCGCACTGTTTTGTGCAGTTTACACTCGCGCTATTTTGTGCATCGCACTGTTTTCTGCAGTTTACACTAGCGCTATTTAGCGCATGGCACTGTTTTGTGCAGTTTATCACTCCAGGCGCGTATGGCACTGTTTTGTGTAGTTTATGACTCGTTCTATTTTGCGTATTGCGCTGTTTTGTGCAGTTTATCACTCGCGCTGTTTTGCACATGGCACTGTTTTGTGCAGTTTATCAGTCGCGCTCTTTTGCGTAACGCACTGTGTTGTGCAGTTTACACTCGCTCAATTTTGCGCATCGCACTATTTTGTGCAGTTTATCACTCGATGTGCGCATCGTACTATTTTGTGCAGTCTATCACTCGCGCTATTTTACGCATCGCACTGTCTTGTGCAGTTTACACTCGCGCTATTCTGCGCATCTGACTATTTTGTGTAGTTGACACTCGCGATATTTTGTGCATCGCACTGTTTTCTACAGTTTATCACTCGCGCTACTTTGCGCATCGCACTGTTTTGTTTAGTTCACACTCGTACTGTTTTGAGCATCGCACTGTTTTGGGCAGTTTATACTCGCACTATTTTGCGCAGCGCTCTATTTTGTGCAGTATATCACTCGATGCGCGCATCGCACTGTTTTGTGCAGTTTATCACTCGCGCTGTTTTGCGCATCGCACTATTTTGTGCAGTTTCTCACTCGCGCTGTTTTGCGCATCGCACTGTTTTGTGCAGTTTACACTCGCGCTGTGTTGTGCATCGCACTATTTTGAGCAGTTTATCACTCGGGCTTTCTTGCGCATCGCACTGTTTTGTGCAGTTTAGCACTCGCGCTTTCTTCCGCATCGCACTATTTTGTGCAGTTTACCACTCGCACTGTTTTGCGCATCGCACTGTTTTGTGCAGTTTACACTCGCCCTAGTTTGTGCATCGCACTGTTTTGTGCAGTTTACACTAGCGTTATTTTGCGCATGGCACTGTTTTGTGCAGTTTATGACCCGTTCTATTTTGCGCATCGCACTGTTTTGTGCAGTTTATCACTCGCGCTATTTTGCGCATCGCACTGTTTTGTGCAGTTTCTCACTCGCGTTGTTTTGCGCATCGCACTGTTTTGTGCAGTTTACACTCGCGCTGTGTTGCGTGTCGCACTGTTTTGAGCAGTTTATCACTCGGGCTTACTTGCGCATCGCACTGTTTTGTGCAGTTTAGCACCCGCGCTTTCTTGCGCATCGCACTGTTTTGTGTAGTTTACCACTCGCGCTGTTTTGCGCATCGCACTGTTTTGTGCAGTTGACACTCGCGCTATTTTGTGCATCGCACTGTTTTGAACAGTTTATCACTCGCCCTACTTTGCGCATCGCACTGTTTTGTGTAGTTCACACTCGCACTGTTTTGCGCATCGCACTGTTTTGGGCAGTTTACACTCGCGCTATGTTGCGCAGTGCTCTGTTTTGTGCAGTGTATCACTCGATGCGCGCATCGCACTGTTTTGTGTAGTTTGTCACTCGTGCTGTTTTGCGCATCGCACTATTTTGTGCAGTTTCTCACTCGCGCTGTTTTACGCATCGCACTGTATTGTGCAGTTTGCACTCACGCTGTGTTGCGCATCGCACTGTTTTCAGCAGTTTATCACTAGGGCTTTCTTGCGCATCGCACTCTTTTGTGCAGTTTAGCACTCACACTGTTTTGCGCATCGCACTGTTTTGTGCAGTTTACACTCGCCCTATTTTGTGCATCGCACTGTTTTGTGCAGTTTACACTAGCGTTATTTTGCGCATGGCACTGTTTTGTGCAGTTTATCACTCTATGTGGGCATGGCACTGTTTTGTGCAGTTTATGACTTGTTCTATTTTGCACATCACACTGTTTTGTGCAGTTTATCACTCGCGCTATTTTGCGCATCGCACTGTTTTGTGCAGTTTATCACTCGCGCTCTTTTGCGTATCGCACTGTGTTGTGCAGTTTACACTTGCGCTATTTTGTGTATCGCACTGTTTTGTGCAGTTTACACTAGCGCTATTTTGCGCATGGCACTGTTTTGTGCAATTTTTCACTCCATGCGTGCATGGCACTGTTTTGTGCAGTTTATGACTCATTCTATTTTGCGCTTCGCACTGTTCTGTGCAGTTTATCACTCGTGCTGTTTTGAACATGGCATATTTTGTGCATTTTATTACTCGCGCACTTTTTCGTATCGCATTGTGTTGCGCAGTTTACACTCGCGCAATTTTGCGCATCGCACTGTTTTGTGCAGTTTATCAATCGATGCGCGCATCGCACTGTTTTGTGCAGTCTATCACTCGCGCTATTTTGCACATCGCACTGTCTTGTGCAGTTTACACTCGCGCTATTTTGCGCATCTGACTGTTTTGTGCAGCTGACACTCGCGCTATTTTGTGCGTCGCACTGTTTTGTACAGTTTATCACTCGCACTACTTTGCGCATCGCACTGTTTTGTGTAGTTCACACTCGCACTGTTTTGCGCATCGCACTGTTTTAGGCAGTTTACACTCGTACTATTTTGCGCAGCGCTCTGTTTTGTGCAGTGTATCACTCGATGCGCGCATCGCACTATTTTGTGCAGTTTCTCACTCGCGCTGTTTTGCGCATCGCACTGTTTTTTGCAGTTTACACTCGCGCTGTGTTGCGCATCGCACTGTTTTGAGCAGTTTATCACTCGGGCTTTCTTGCGCATCGCACTGTTTTGTGCAGTTTAGCACTCGCGCTTTCTTGCGCGTCGCACTGTTTTGTGCCGTTTATCACTCGCGCTGTTTTTCGCATAGCACTGTTTTATGCAGTTTACACTCACGCTATTTTGTGCATCGCACTGTTTTGTGCATTTTACACTAGCGCTATTTTGCGAATGGCACTGTTTTGTGCAGCTTATCACTCCATGCGCGCATGGCACTGTTTTGTGCAGTTTATGACTCGTTCTATTTTGCGCATCGCACTGTTTTGTGCAGTTAATCCCTCGCGCTATTTTGCACATGGCACTGTTTTGTGCAGTTTATCACTCGCACTCTTTTGCGTATGGCACTGTGTTGTGCAGTTTACACTCGCGCAATTTTGCGCATCGCACTGTTCTGTGCAGTTTATCACTCGATGCGCGCATCGCACTATTTTGTTCTGTCTATCACTCGGGCTATTTTGCACGTCGCACTGTCTTGTCCGGTTTACACTCGCGCTATTTTGCGCATCTGACTGTTTTGTGCAGTTGACACTCGGGCTATTTTGTGCATCGCACTGTTTTGTACAGTTTATCACTCGCGCTACTTTGCACGTCGCACTGTTTTGTGTAGTTCACACTCGCACTATTTTGCGCATCGCACTGTTTTGGGCAGTTCACACTCGCACTATTGTGCGCATCGCACTATTTTGTGCCGTGTATCATTCGATCCGCGCGTCGCACTATTTTGTGCAGTTTATCACTCGCGCTGTTTTGCGCATCGCACTATTTTGTGCAGTTTCTCACTCGCGCTGTTTTGCGCATCGCACTGTTTTGAGCAGTTTATGACTCGGGCTTTCTTGCGAATCGCACTATTTTGTGCAGTCTTGCACTCGCGCTTTCTTGCGCGTCGCACTATTTTGGGCAGTTTACCACTCGCACTGTTTTGCGCATCGCACTGTTTTGTGCAGTTTACACTCGCCCTATTTTGTGCATCGCACTGTTTTGTGCAGTTCACACTAGCGTTATTTTGCGCATGACACTGTTTTGTGCAGTTTATCACTCCATGCGGGCGTGGCACTGTTTTGTGTAGTTTATGACTCGTTCTATTTTGCGCATCACACTGTTTTGTGCAGTTTATCACTCGCGCTGTTTTGCGCGTGGCACTGTTTTGTGCAGTTTATCACTCGCGCTGTTTTGCGTATCGCACTGTGTTGTGCAGTTTACACTAGCGCAATTTTGCGCATCGCACTGTTTTGTGCAGTTTATCACTCGATGCGCGCATCGCACTTTTTTGTGCAGTCTATCACTCGCGCTATTTTGTACATCGCACTGTCTTGTGCAGTATACACTCGCGCTATTTTGCGCATCTGACTGTTTTGTGCAGTTGACACCCGCGCTATTTTGTGCATCGCACTGTTTTGTACAGTTTGTCACTCGCGCCACTTTGCGCATCGCACTGTTTTGTGTAGTTCACACTCGCACTGTTTTGCGCATCGCACTGTTTTGGGTAGTTTACACTCGCGCTATTTTGCGCAGCGCACTGTTTTGTGCAGTTTCTCGCTCGCGCTGTTTTGCGCATCGCACTGTTTTGTGCAATTTACACTCGTGCTGTGTTGCGCATGCCACTGTTTTGAGCAGTTTATCACTCGGGCTTTCTTGCACGTCGCGCTGTTTTGTGCATTTTAGCACTCCCGCTTTCTTGCACATCGCACTGTTTTGTGCAGTTTACCACTCGCGCTGTTTTGCGCATTGCACTATTTTGTGCAGTTTACACTCGCGCTATTTTGTACATCACACTGTTTTGTGCAGTTTACACTAGCGCTATTTTGTGCGTGGCACTGTTTTGTGCTGTTTATGACTCGTTCTATTTTGCACATCGCACTATTTTTTGCAGTTTATCACTCGCGCTGTTTTGCACGTGGCACTATTTTGTGCAGTTTATTACTCGCGCTCTTTTGCGTATTGCACTGTGTTGTGCAGTTTACACTAGCGCAATTTTGCGCATCGCACTGTTTTGTGCAGTTTATCACCCGATGCGCGCGTCGGACTGTTTTCTGCGGTCTATCACTCGCGCTATTTTGCACATCGCACTGTCTTGTGCAGTTTACACTCGCGCTATTTTGCGCATCGGATTGTTTTGTGCAGTTGACACTCGCGCTACTTTGTGCATCGCACTGTTTTGTACAGTTTATCACTCGCGCTACTTTGCACATCACACTATTTTGTGTAGTTCATACTCGCATTGTTTTGCGCATCGCACTATTTCGGGCAGTTTACACTCGCGCCATTTCGCACAGCGCTCTATTTTGTGCAATGTATCACTCGATGCACGCATCGCACTGTTTTGTGCAGTTTATCACTCGCGCTGTTTTGCGCATCGCACTATTTTTTGCAGTTTACCACTCGCGATGTTTTGCGCATCGCACAGTTTTTGTGCATCGCACAGTTTTTGTGCAGTTTATAGTCGATCTATTTTGTGCATCTCACTATTTTGTGCAGTTTACACTAGCGCTATTTTGCGCAGGGCACCGTTTTGTGCCGTTTATCACTCCATGCGCGCATGGCACTGTTTTCTCCAGTTTATGACTCATTCTATTTTGCGCATCGCACTATTTTGTGCAGTTTATCACTCGCGCTGTTTTGCACGTGGCACTGTTTTGTGCCGTTTATCACTCGCGCTATTTTGCGTATCGCACTGTGTTGTGTAGTTTACACTCGCTCAATTTTGCGCATCGCACTGTTTTGTGCAGTTTATCACTCGATGTGCGCATCGCACTGTTTTGTCCAGTCTATCACTCGCGCTATTTTGCACATCGCATTGTCTTGTGCAGTTTACACTCGCGCTATTTTGCGCATCTGACTGTTTTGTGCAGTTGGCACTCGCACTATTTTGCGCATCAGGCTATTTTGTGCAGTTGACACTCGCTCTATTTTGTACATCGCACTGTTTTGGGCAGTTTACACTCGCGCTATTCTGCGCAGCGCTCTATTTTGTGCAGTGTATCACTCGATGCGCGCATCGCACTATTTTGTGCAATTTATCACTGGCGCTGTTTTGCGCATCGCACTATTTTGTGCAGTTTATCACTCGCACTGTTTTGCGCATCGCACTGTTTTGTGCAGTTTACACTCGCGTTGTGTTGTGCATCGCACTGTTTTGAGCAGTTTATCACTCGGGCTTTCTTGCGCATCGCATTGTTTTGTGCAGTTTAGCACTCGCGCTTTCTTGCGCATTGCACTATTTTGTGCAGTTTACCGCTCGTGCTGTTTTGCACTGTTTTGTGCAGTTGACACTCGCGCTATTCTGTGCATCGCACTGTTTTGTGCAGTTTACACTCGCGCTATTTTGCGGATGGCACTGTTTTGTGCAGTTTATCACTCCATGCGCGCATCGCACTGTTTTGTGCAGTTTATGACTCGTTCTACTTTGCGCATCGCACTGCTTTGTGCAGTTTCCACTCCCGTTGTGTTGCGCATCGCACTGTTTTGTGCAGTTTACACTCGCGCTTTTTGCGCTTCGCATAGTTTTATGCAGTTTATCAGTCCCGCTATTTTGCGCATCGCACTAATTTGTGCAGTTGGCACTCGCGCTATTTTGCACATCGCACTGTTTTGTGCAGTTCCCACTCACGCTATGTTGCGCATCGCACTGTTTTGTGCAGTTTATCACCCGCAGTTTCTTGCGCATCGCACTGTGTTGTGCAGTTTATCAGTCGCGCTATTTTGCGCATCACACTATTCTGTGCAGCTTACACTCACGCCATGTTGCACATCGCACTGTTTTGTGCCGTTCACACTCGCGCTATGTTGCACATCGCACTGTTTTGTGCTGTTTATCACTCGCGTTTTCTTGTGCATCGCATTGTGTTGTGCAGTTTATGACTCGTGCTAGTTTGCGCATCGCACTGTCTTATGCAGCTTACACTCGTGCAAGTTTGCGCATCGCACTGTTTTGTGCAGTATACACTGGCGCAATTTTCCGCATCGCATTGTTTTGTGCCGTTCACACTCGCGCAATGTTGCGCATCGCACTGTTTTGTGCTGTTTATCACTCGCGTTTTCTTGTGCATCGCATTGTGTTGTGCAGTTTATGACTCGTGCTAGTTTGCGCATCGCACTGTCTTATGCAGTTTACACTCGCGCAAGTTTGCGCATCGCACTATTTTGTGCAGTATACACTAGCGCAATTTTCCGCATCGCACTGTTTTGTGCAGTTTGTCACTCGCGCTGTTTTGCGCATGGCACTATTTTGTGCATTTTATCACTCGCGCTCTTTTGCGCATCACACTGTTTTGCGTAGTTTACACTCGTGCAATTTTTTGCATCGCACTGTTTTGTGCAGTTTATCAGTCGCGCTATTTTGCGTATCGCACTGTTTTGTGCAGTTGGCACTCGCGCTATTTTGCACATCGCACTGTTTTGTGCAGTTTCCACTCGCGCTATGTTGCGGATCGCATTGTTTTGTGCAGTTTATCACCCGCACTTTCTTGCGCATCGCACTGTGGTGTGCAGTTTTTCACTCGCGCTATTTTGAGCATCGCACTGTTCTGTGCAGTTTACACTCGCGCTATTTTGCGCATCAAACTGTTTTGTCTAGTTGACACTCGTGCTATGTTGCGCATCGCACTGTTTTGTGCAGTTCACACTTATGCTATGTTGCGCATCGCACTGTTTTGTGCAGTTCACACTTACGCTATGTTGTGCATCGCACTGTTTTGTGCAGTTTATCACTTGCGCTTTCTTGAGCATCGCATTGTGTTGTGCAGTTTATCACGCGCGCTATTTTGCGCATCGCACTGTCCTGTGCAGTTTAGACTCGCGCTATTTTGCGAATCGAACTATTTTGTGCAGTATACACTCGCGCTGTTTTGCACATCGCACTGTTTTCTGCAGTTTAACACACACGCTGTTTTGCGCATGGCACTATTTTGTGCAATTTATCACTCGCGCTCTCTTGTGCATCCCACTGTTTTGTGCAATTTGCACTCGCGCTAATTTGCGCATCTCACTGTTTTGTGCAGTTTATCACTCGATGCGCGCGTCACACTATTTTGTGCAGTTTATCACTCGCGCTATTATGCACACCGCACTGTCTTGTGCAGCTTACACTCGCGCTATTTTGTGCATCGCACTGTTCTACGCCGTCTACACTCGTGCTATTTTGCGCATCGCACTCTTTTGGGCAATTGACACATGCGCTATTTTGTACATCGCACTGTTTTGTACAGTTTATCACTCGCTCTATTTTGCACATCGCACTGTTTTGTGCAGCTCACACCCGTGCTGTTTTGTGCATCGCATTGTTTTGTGCAGTTTATCACTCGCGCTGCTTTGCGCATGGCACTGTTCTGTGTAGTTTATCACTCGCGCTCTTTTGCGCATGGGATGGCTTTGTGCAGTTTACACTCGCGCTATTTTGCGCATCGCACTATTTTGTGCAGTTTATCACTCGATGCGCGCATCGCACTGTTTTGTGCAGTTTATCACTCGATGCGCGCATCGCACTATTTTGTGCAGTTTATCACTCGCGCTATTTTGCACATCGCACTGTCTTGTGCAGTTTACACTCACGCTATTTTGCGCATCGCACTGTTTTGTGCAGTTTACACTCGCGCTATTTTGCGTATCGCACTATTTTGTGCAGCTTATCACTCGATGCGCGCATCGCACTGTTTTGTGCAGTTTATCACTCGCGCTATTTTGCACATCGCACTGTCTTGTGCAGTTTACACTCATGCTATTTTGCGCATCGTACCGTTTTGTGCAGTGGACACTTGCGCTATTTTGTGCACCGCACTGTTTTGTACAATTTTTCACTCGCGCTATTTTGCGCATCGCACTATTTTGTGTAGTTCACACTCGCGCTGTTATGTGCATTGCATTGTTTTGTGCAGCTTACTCTGGCGCTATTTTGCGCAACGTACTGTTTTGTGCAGTGTATCACTCGATGCACACATCACACTGTTTTGAGCAGTTTATCACTCGCGCTGTTTTGTGCTACGCACTATTTTGCGTAGTTTCTCACTTGCGCTAGTTTGCGCATCGCACTGTTTTGTGTAGTTTACACTCGTGGTGTGTTGCGTATCGCACTGTTCTGTGTAGTTTATCACTCGGGCTTTCATGCGCTTCGCATTGTTTTGTGCAGTTTAGCACTTGCACTGTTTTGCGCATCGCACTGTTTTTTGCAGTTTGCACTTGTGCTATTTTGCGCATCGCACTGTTTTGTGCAGTTTACACTCACGCTATTTTGCGCATAGCACTGTTTTGTGCGGTTTATCACTTCATGCGTGCATCGCACTGTTTTGTGCAGTTTATGACTCGTTCTGTTTTGCGCATCACACTGTTTTGTGCAGTTTATCACTCGCGCTGATTTGCGCATCGCACTGTTTTCTGCAGCTTATCACCCGATGTGCGCATCGCATTGTTTTGTGCAGTTTATCACTCACGCTATTTTGCGGATCGCACCGTTTTGTGCAGTTTACACTCGCGCTATTTTGCACATCGCACTGTTTTGCGCGGTTTACGCTCGCGCTATTTTGCGCATCGCACTGTTTTGTGTAGTTGACACTCGTGCTATTTTGTGCATCGCACTGTTTTGTACAGTTTATCACTCGCGCTATTTTGCGCATCGCACTGTTTTGTGTAGTTCACACTCGCGCTGTTTTGCGCATCGCACTGTTTTGAGCAGTTTATCACTCGATGCGCACATCACACTGTTTTGTGCAGTTTATCAATCACGCTATTCTGCGCATCGCACAATTTTGTGCAGTTTACACTGGCGCTATGTTGCGTATCGCACTGTTTTGTGCAGTTTATCACTCGATGCGCGCATCACACTATTTTTTGCAGTTTATCAGTCGCGCTATTTTGCAAATCGCACTGTCTTGTGCAGTTTACACTCGCGCTATTTTGCACATCGCACTGTCTTGTGCAGTTTACACTCGCGCTATTTTGCGCATCGCACCGTTTTGTGCAGTTGACACTTGCGCTATTTTGTGTACCGCACCGTTTTGTACAGTTTTTCACTCGTCCTATTTTGCGCATCGGACTATTTTGTGTAGTTCACACTCGCGCCGTTATGCGCATCACATTGTTTTGTGCAGCTTACTCTCGCGCTATTTTGCGCAACGTACTGTTTTGTGCAGTGTATCACTCGATGCGCGCATCACACTATTTTGAGCAATTTATCACTCGCGATGTTTTGCGCATCGCACTATTTTGTGTAGTTTCTCACTTGCGCTGGTTTGCGCATCGCACAGTTTTGTGCAGTTTACACTCGTGGTGTGTTGCGCATCGCACTGTTCTGTGCAGTTTATCACTCGGGCTTTCTTGCGCATCGCTTTGTTTTGTGCAGTTTAGCACTTGCGCTGTTTTGCGCATCGCACTGTTTTGTGCAATTTACACTCGCGCTACTTTGCGCATCGCACTGTTTTGTGCAGTTTACACTCGCGCTATTTTGCGCATGGCACTTTTTGTGCAGTTTATCACTTCATGCGCGCATCGCACTGTTTTGTGCAGTTTATGACTCGTTCTGTTTTGCGCATCACACTGTTTTATGCAGTTTACCACTCGCGCTGACTTGCGCATCGCACTGTTTTTTGCATTTTATCACTCGATGCGCGCATCGCACTATTTTGTGCAGTTTATCACTCACGCTATTTTACAGATCACACTATTTTGTGCAGTTTACACTCGCGCTATTTTGCACAACGCACTGTTTTGTACAGTTTACGCTCACACTATTTTGCGCATCGCACTGTTTTGTGTAGTTGACACTCGCGCTATTTTGTGCATCGTACTGTTTTGTACAGTTTATCACTCGCGCTATTTTGCGCATCACACTGTTTTGTGTAGTTCACACTCGCGCTGTTTTGCGCATCACACTGTTTTGTGCAGTTTATCACTCGCGCTGTTTTGCGCATCGCACAGCTTTGTGTAGTTTACACTGGCGCTATGTTGCACATCGCACTGTTTTGTGCAGTTTATCACTCGATGCGCGCATCGCACTGTTTTGTGCAGTTTATCACTCGCGCAATTTTGCACATCGCACTGTCTTGTGCAGTTTACACTCGTGCTATTTTGCGTGTCGCACTGTTTTGTGCAGTTTATCACTCGGGCTTTCTTGTGCATTGCACCGTTTTGTACAGTTTAGCACTTGCGCTTTCTTGCGCATCGCACTGTTTTGTGCAGTTTACCACTCGTGCTATTTTGCGCATTGCACTATTTTGTGCAGTTGGCACTCGCGTTATGTGGCGCATCGCACTCTTTTGTGCAGTTTATCACTCGTGCTTTCTTGCGCATCGCATTGTGTTGTGCAGTTTATCACTCGCGCTATTTTGTACATCGCACAGTTTTGTGCCATGTACACTCGTGCTATTTTGCGCATCGCACTGTTTTGTGCAGTTTTCAGTCGCGCTATTTTGCACATCGCACTGTTTTGTGCAGTTGGCACTCGCGTTTTTTTGGGTATCGCACTGTTTTGTGCAGTTTACACTCGCGCTTTTTGCGTATCGCACTGTTTTGTGTAGTTTATCAGTCACGCTATTTTGTGCATCGCACTGTTTTGTGCGGTTGGCACTCGCGCTATTTTACGCATCGCACTGTTTTGTGCAGTTCCCACTTACGCTATGTTGCGCATCGCACTGTTTTGTTTAGTTTATCACCCGCGCTTTCTTGCGCATCTTTAACACGTCCGCGAGGGACCTCGCGCTACGGTTCGGACTCCCCTGTTTTGTTTGTTGCGGTTCATAATCTGAACCAAAGAGTCCAACTCTGGCAAATCGTTTGAGAAAACAGATTTTTGAAAAGTAGTGCCAAACATGGACTGCTTTGCCAGATACAGAGTCGCCACCTAAATATTTTAAAATGGGAAATTTAGGAAGCCCTGACTCGGTGCCGAAGGCCACGTGTCCGTCATCGCCAAAGTGGTCTTGGCTCGGGAGCTTGGGTACGATCGGGAAAGGTCAGCTATGAGCACCCCCTTTCGCCCGGTCCGAAGACCGGCCTCTACTAACCGTGATATCCATTTTTGAAAACATTACATGCTCTTATTCCAATTATTAGCGTAGAATTACTATGTTATGCGCGCAGCAAACAAGTATAGACCAGATTGCTTAAATTGGAAATAAACATTGCATATCCGTTTGTTTGGAAAACAATTTGAAGTTGCTACTCGCAAGTAGGCTAAAACACGAATTTCAATGAGTTTTCCAACTCAAGCAACCCAATCTCCACCCACAGGCATTCAAACAGTTTATCTCACATAAGCACTTAGCCGCATGGTAAGCATACTGTCATGGCAACATTCACACGCATGTGGTATGCTAAAGCGTAAAAACTCACCTAGTACTCCAAGCCAAAACAGAAGCTTATTAGAAATCCATGCATAGGCCTAAGCATACTGAAATGTCTAATGCAACACATGCAAAGATGTAAGCTAGGCAGGCTCGGCTATCCTAGACATGGCATGTGAAATGCTACAACTATCACGTATTCAATTTGGAATTGAAGTACGATGTAGTTTGTATGATGTGCCGAACCCGCTGCATGCGAAACACATGAATGAATGCAAACATGCTTTCATACTGTTATGCTAATTTAAATATGCCTTAGTCTACTATCATAAGCAGATAAATAAAAGGGAAGAAAGACGTGGGGTTGGAAGACATACATACACTCACACACCCTTATTACAAATACGCCCTCACTCGGAGGGACCAAAAGAATATACAGTCCCAAATAATACAGTCCAAATACAGAATAAATAAATTATTACAGAAATTTCTAACTATCAAATTAAATTCAGTATATAACAAAAAAAAAAGAGGGGCCTCAGCCCTGCCTCGGGATGCGCGAATGATGCGTGCTTGAATCTGACTCGCCCGCATCATGACACTGCTGCCTCTGTTCATACTGCCCTGTCTCTCCAAAAATTGCCAAAGTCCCAGAACGCCTTTCTTGCATACTTCTGTACACCACCGGCTGGATGGAATGGCCACCGGCCATGTAAAATGATCACCGGCTGCTTGAGAGGTTATCGGCTACCAATAAAGTGCCGGTCGGCACTCTATAATGCCGGTCGGCACAAAATTCCTGCAGAGGACAGTTTGATAGCAACAGCAGGCAAACAGTGCATGATATGGATTTTAGAGCAAATGTAAGCATGGTCAATGCTCCCTATCATGTATGGGACTCAAGGAAGCATGACCCATGGTTCTTGGGCCATCAATTATGCATCTTGGTGCATGATAGCCTGAGGAACCAAGATTGCATTTTAATGTAAAATGCATGCAAACACACAAATGAAACCAAGACCTTATCATGTGTTGGTCAAGGGCCTTGGGGACCAAGAGTTGAAACAAGTTGCACCACTTGTAGTGTGAACTTCCCTCAACCCTTATGCTTGGTTTGACAACCCCAAACCAAGCCATGAAATGCATGTATGCAACATAGCTCAAATGATGCAACATGGGAATTAGGATGCAAGCACACCAAATGTCATGCAACTACCATGTTAAGCATGCAAAATGCTAGAGTATACAAGATGCAAATGTCATGCAAACATGGACCAATCAAGCAATAAGACCAACATACTACAACACTTAATGGATCAATTAAGCGATAGACATGCGGCAAGCATGTGATGGTGGACTAGACCACAATGGGGCAGCCCTTAAACCAACCCAAAACAGTGGCAAAACATGCCCAAAATGGTGACCAATTACCTATGCAAACATGCAAGTCAAAGGGCCTAAGGTTAAGGCGCAAAGGGAGCACTCCTTGCTACCATTAACATGGCCACTCATGGGATATATTAGACCACCAAAAATAGATTTTAACAAATGGAATGAGCCCCCAAAATCCAACAACAAGGCGGTCCAAATGCTCTAAACATACAAGCATGCACAATGCTCACTTTTAAAGCATAAGAGACCAACATTTCAAAAGATGGGAGAGATGATACATGGAGGCATATAAGCATGGCATAAGGACTGAGATAGCATATTAGATGATTCCAAATCACTAAAATAGCCTAACCAAATGCATGCTAAGAACCCACATTTTCAGACTAACAAGCCTTAATGCAAAACAACTTTGTCAAACATACCAAACATGGCAAAATCAGTGGCCTACAGCCTCTAGACATGGCAAAATGATGCTAATATTTTCATGGAGTGAGGCTCATACGTGCAAGAAACATGGCCTAAACTCATGGCTCATTTCTAGGCAAACTAGAGCATTACAAAGCAAGTATAAGAAGCATGCTAAGGACCATAAAACCAACCAAAAACAGAGATGATATATGATCCAAAACACCCAAATAAGCTCTGAAATGAAGGCATATAAGGCTAAAAATGCATGCTACTATGTGAGCCAAAGTAAAGACCAAAGAGGGACAAAGGGGAGGGGAGTGTCCCTCCCCTATATACGACTCCAAAATACCTCCCTCACCACTGAAAACCCACTGGTTTTCAGTGGTGAGAAGACCGAAAACACCAAGTTAAACAAGGTTTCAAGAAAATGGGCTAAAATAGCCAAAACAAAGCCTAAGAGGTTGAGCTTGTGCTCAAACCCCCAAGTGACCTCAATGAAGGTTCTAAAGTAAGAAAATATAAGACTTTTTTATGTTGAACACAAAGCCAAAAACACAAAGCAAGATAGGTAGAAAGCTAGTGCAAGTTTGGGGAAACTAAAGCAACATGCTTACCTTTGAAGACTCCTTGAAGAACAAGTGATGTAGCCCTCCACTAATGATCAAAACCAGTCCAAAATCACAACAAACAACCGTCCAAGTCCCTCAATCTCGGAGCTAGGTGTAATAGTGTGTGTAATGGTGCAAAAGTAAGGTAAAATACACTATTTAGGCCAAGAAACACACACAATGGATGAGGGAAGGGAAGATATAGATATAGATAGATATATATCAAAGATATATAGATATAAGCTCTGGTTTTGTGTTGGGAAATGGCTAACCTCCAACAAATGGAGAGAAGGGTTGCTTATATAGGCCAAGGCAAGCCTAAGACTTAGTGGCTAAGCAAAAGAAAAAGGGTTCAAGGGGTGCAAAGGGGTCTTGGCTTCTTGGAGAAGCCAAGACAGCTGACCAAGCTTCTCTAAGAAGCTTTGGCCAAAGGGTCAAGCTTCTAGAAGCTTAGGGGGTTCAAGGGTGCAAAAGGTGCAAAATGGTCACACCTGTGCACGGGGGAGTGTGATGGTGCATTCCAGCTGGCACAGCTGGCATGCACCATGTCCCAGGGGTTCAAAGGGTGCATGCCGGCCGGCCAAAACAGTCACCGGCACAAAAAAGTGCCGGTCGGCAACATACAGTGCCGACCGGCCAAAGTGTTTGAGACAACAGTGCCGATGGCCAAAAGGGAGTGCCGGTGTGGTGTGGGGGCAGCTGGTGGGCTTTAGGGATGGCTAACAAGCCTCTCCCTACCCTCAAATGCAAAAACACAGAAGTCTTGGTGTAAAACCAAGCACAGAACAAGTCGGTTGAGAGGTCCTGAGGCACGACGCACAGCCGGGACCTCCGGGAACTAAAAACGAACACAAATATGGATAATCACCGAGCGTTCCAACGGTGACGTCCAAGTCTTGAGGACGGTCAAAAATGGGGTGTCTACAGCATCGCACTGTGTTGTGCAATTTATCACTCGCGCTATTTTGCACATCGCACTGTTCTGTACAGTTTTTACTCACGCTATTTTGCACATCGCACTATTTTGTGCAGTTGACACCCACGCTGTGTTGCGGATCGCACTGTTTTGTGCAGTTCACACTCACGCTCTGTTGCACATCGCACTGTTTTCTGCCGTTTATCACTCGCGCTTTCTTGCGCATCGCATTGTGTTGTGCAGTTTATCACTCGCCCTATTTTGCACATCGCACTATCTTATGCAGTATACACTCGTGGAATTTTGCGCATCGCACTGTTTTGTGCAGTATACACTCGCGCTATTTTGCGCATCGCACTGTTTTGTGCAGTTTATCACTCGTGCCGTTTTATGCATGGCACCGTTTTGAGCAGTTTTTCACTCAGGCTCTTTTGCGCATCGCACTGTTTTGTGTAGTTTACACTTGCGCTATGTTGCGCATCACACTGTTTTGTGCAGTTTATTAATCGTGCTGTTTTTCGCATCGCTCTGTTTTGCGCAGTTTACAATCACGCTGTGTGGCGCGTCGCACTATTTTGTGCAGTTTATCACTCGAGCTTTCTGGCGCATTGCACGGTTTTGTGCAGTTGATCACTCGCGCTTTCTTGCACATCACACTCTTTTGTGCAGTTTACCACTCGTGCTATTTTGCGCATCGCACTGTTTTGTGCAGTTTACACTCGCGCTATGTTGCGCATCGCACAGTTTTGTGCAATTTATCACTCGTGCTTTCTTGCGCATCGCACTGTGTTGTGCAGTTTATCACTCACGCTATTTTGCGCATCGCACAGTTTTGTGCAGTTTACACTCGTGCTATTTTGCGCATCGCACTGTTTTGTGCAATTTATCAGTCGCGCTATTTTGTGCAGTTGACACTCGCGCTATTTTGCGCATCGCACTGTTTTGTGCATTTCCCGCTCGAGTTATGTTGCGCATCGCACTGTTTTGTGCAGTTGATCAGCTGCGCTTTCTTGCGCATCACATTGTGTGGTGCAGTTTATCACTCACGCTATTTTGCACATCGAACTGTTCTGTGCAGTTTACACTCGTGTTATTTTGCGGATCGCACTGTTTTGTGCAGTTGACACTTGCGCAATGTTGCACATCCCACTGTTTCGTGCAGTTCACACTCGCGCTATGTTGCGCTTCGCACTATTTTGTGCAGTTTATCACTCGCGCTTTCTTGCGCATCGCACTGTCTTGTGCAGTTTACACTCGCGCTATTTTACACATCGACCTATTTTGTGCAGTACACACTCGCGCTATTTTGCGCATCGCACAGTGTTGTGCAGTTTATCACTCGCGCTGTTTTGTGCATGGCACTGTCTTTTGCAGTTTATCACTAACGCTCATTTGCGCATCGCACTGTTTTGTGCAGTTTATCACTCGATGCACGCATCGCACTATTTTGTGCAGTTTATCACTCGCGCTATTTTGTGCAACGCACAGTTTTGTGCTGTTTATCACTCGCGTTGTTTTACGCATCGCACAGTTTTGTGCAGTTTACACACGCACTGTGTTGCGCATCGTACTGTTTTGTGCAGGTTATCACTCTAACTTTCTTGCGCATCGTACAGTTTTGTGCAGTTTACCACTCGCGCTGTTTTGCGCGTGGCACTGTTTTACGCATTTACACTCGCGTTATTTTGCGCATCGCACAGTTTTGTGCAGTTTACACTCGTGCTATTTTGCGCATCGCACTGTTTTGTGTAGTTTATCACTCGCGCTATGTTGCGCATTGCACTGTCTTGTGTAGTTCACACTTGCGCTATTTTGCGCATCACACTGTTTTGTGAAGTATGCACCCGTGTTATTTTACGCATCGCACTGTTTTATGCAGTTTATCACTCGCGTTGTTTTGCGCATGGCACTGTTTTGTGCAGTTTGTCACTCGCGCTATTTTGCGCATCGCACTGTTTTGTGCAGTATACACTCGCGCTATTTTGCACATCGCACTGTTTTGTGCAGTTTATCACTCGCACTATTTAGCGCATGGCACTGTTTTGTGCCGTTTGTCACTCGCGCTCTTTTGCGTATCGCACTGTTTTGTACAGTTTACACTCGCGTTATTTTGCGCATCGCACCGTTTTGAACAGTTTATCACTCGCGCTATTTTGCACATCGCACTGTCCTTTGCAGTTTACACTCGCGCTATTTTGCGCATCGCACTGTTTTATGCAGTTTACACCCACGCTATTTTGCGCATCGCTCTATTTTCTACAGTTAACACTCGTGCTATTTTGTGCATTGCACTATTTTGTACAGTTTATCTCTCGCTCTATTTTGGGCATCGCACTGTTTTGTGTAGTTCACACTCACGCTGTTTTGCGCATCGCGCTGTTTTGTGAAGTTTACACTCGGTGCGTGCATCGCACTATTTTGTGTAGTTTATCTCTCGTGCTGTTTTATGCATCGCACTATTTTCTGCAAGCTCTCACTCACGCTGTTTTGCGCATCGCACAGTTTTGTGCAGTTTACACTCGCGCTGTGTTGCGCATCGCACTGTTTTGTGCAGTTTATCACTCGGACTTTTTTGCGCAACGCATTCTTTTGTACAGTTTAGCACTCGCGGTTTCTTGCGTATCACACTGTTTTGTGGAGTTTACCACTCGCGCTCTTTTACGCATCGCACAGTTTTGTGCAGTTTACACTAGCGCTATTTTGTGCATGGCACTGTTTTGTGTAGTTTATCAATCCATGCGCGCATCGCAATGTTTTGTGCAGTTGATAACTCGTTCTGTTTTGCGCATCGCACAGTTTTGTGCAGTTTATCACTCGCGTTGTTTTTCGCATCGCACTGTTTTGTGCAGTTTACACTCGCGTTGTGTTGTGCATCGCACTATTTTGTGCAGTTCACACTCCCGCTGTGTTGTGCATCGCACTGTTTTGAGCAGTTTACACTCGCGCTTTTTGCGCTTCGCACAGTTTTGTGCAGTTTATCAGTCGTGCTATTTTGTGCATCGCACTGTTTTCTGCAGTTGACACTCGCGGTATTTTGCGCATCGCACTGTTTTGTGCAGTTCACACTCGCGCTATGTTACGCATCGCACTGTTTTGTGCAGTTTATCACCCGCACTTTCTTGCGCATTGCACTGTGTTGTGCAGTTTATCACTCTCGTCATTTTGCGCATCGCATTGTTTTGTACAGGTTATGACTCGTTCTATTTTGCGCATGGCATTGTTTTGTGTAGTTTATCACTCCATGCGCACATAGCACTGTTTTGTCCAGTTTATGACTCGTTCTGTTTTGCGCATCGCACTATTTTTTTGTAGTTTATCACACGCGCTGTTTTGCGCACCGCACTGTTTTGTGCAGTATGCACTCGCACTGTGTTGCGCATCGCACTGTTTTGTGCAGTTTACACTCGTGCTTTTTACGCTTCGCGCAGTTTTGTGCAGTTTATCAGTCCCGCTATTTTGCGCATTGCACTATTTTGTGTAGTTGGCACTCGCGCTATTTTACGCATCGCACTATTTTTTGTAGTTCCCACTAGCGCTATGTTGCGCATCGCACTATCTTATGCAGTTTCTCACCCGCGCTTTCTTCGGCATCGCACTGTGTTGTGCAGTTTATCACTCGCGCTATTTTGCGCATGGCACTGTTATGTGCAGTTTACACTCGCGCTTTTTTGCGCATCGCACTGTTTTCTGCAGTTGACACTTGCGCTATGTTGCCCATCGCACTGTTTTCTGCAGTTCACACTCGCGCTATGTTGTGCATCGCACTGTTTTGTGCAGTTTATGACTCTTGCTTTCTTGCGCATCGCATTGTTTTGTGCAGTTTATCACTCGTGCTAGTTTGCGCATCGCAGTGTCTTGTGCTGTACGCACTCGTGCTATTTTACGCATCGCACTGTTTTGTGCAGTTTATCACTCGCGTTGTTTTGCGCATGCCACTGTTTTGTGGAGTTTATCACTCGCGCTGTTTTGCGCATCGCACTATTTTGTGCAGTTTACACTCGTGCTATTTTGCGCATCGCACTGTTTTGTGCTGTTTATCACTCGATGAGCGCGCAATGTTTTGTGCAGTTTATCACTCGCGCTATTTTGCACACCGCACGGTCTTGTGCAGTTTACACTCACGCTATTTTGTGCATCGCATTGTTTTGTGCAGTTTACCCTCGCGCTATTCTGTGCATCGCACTATTTTGTGCTGTTGACACTTGCGCAATTTTGTGCATCGCACTGTTTTGTTCAGTTTCTCACTCGCGCAATTTTGCACATCACACTGTTTTGTGCAGTTCACACTCGCGCTGTTCTGCGCATCGCACTGTTTTGTGCAGTTTATCACTCGCGCTATTTTGCACATGGCACTGTCTTGTGCAGTTTATCACTGACGCTCTTTTGTGTATCGCACTGTGTTGTGCAGTTTACACTCGCGCAATTTTGTGCATCGGACTGTTTTGTGCAATTTATCACTCGATGCACGCATCGCACTATTTTGTGCAGTCTATCACTCGCGCTATTTTGTGCATCTGACTGTTTGGTGCAGTTGACACTCGCGTTATTTTGTGCATCGCATTGTTTTGTACAGTTTACCGTACGCGCTATTTTGCGCATCGCACTGTTTTGTGTAGTTCACACTCGCACTATTTTGTGCATCACACCGTTTTAGGCAGTTTATGCTCCCGCTATTTTACGCAGTGCACTGTTTTGTGCAATTTATCACTCGATGCGCGCATCGCACTGTTTTGTGCAGTTTATCACTCATGCTGTTTTGTGTATCACACTATTTTGTGCAGTTTCTCACTCGCGCGGTTTTGCGCATCGCACTATTTTGTGCAGTTTACACTCACGCTGTGTTCCGCATCGCACTATTTTGAGCAGTTTATCACTCGGGCTTTCTTGCCCATCGCTCTGTTTTGTGCAGTTTAGCACTCGCGCTTTCTTGCGCATCGCACTGTTTTGTGCAGTTTACCACTCGCGCTGTTTTACGCACCGCACTGTTTTGTGCAGTTTACACTCGCGCTGTTTTGGGCATCGCACTGTTTTGTGCAGTTTACACTCACGCTATTTTCCGCATCTCACTATTTTGTGCAGCTTACACTCGATGCGCGCATCGCACTGTTTTGTGTAGTTTATCACTCGCGCTATTTTAGGCATCGCACTATTTTGTGCAGTTTCTCACTCGCACTGTTTTGCGCATCGCATAGTTTTGTGCAGTTAACACTCACGCTGTGTTGTGCATTACACTGTTTTGTGCAGTTTATCACTCGGGCTTTCTTGCGCACCGCACTATTTTGTGCAGTTTGGTACTCGCGGTTTCTTGCGCGTCGCACTGTTTTGTGCAGTTTACCACTCGTGCTGTTTTGCACATTGCACTGTTTTGTGCAGTTTACACTCGCGCTGTTTTGCACTTCGCATTGTTTTGTGCAGTTTACACTAGCGCTATATTGCGCATGGCACTGTTTTGTGCAGTTTATCACTCCATGCGCGCATCGCAATGTTTTGTGCAGTTTACGACTCGTTCTGTTTTGCGCATCGCACTGTATTATGCAGTTGACACTCGCGCTATTTTGTGCATCGCACAGTTTTGTACAGTTTATCACACGCGCTATTTTACGCATCGCACTGTTTTGCGTAGTTCACACTCGCACTGTTTTGCGCATCGCATTGTTTTGGGCAGTTTACGCTCATGCTATTTTGCGCAGTGCCTTGTTTTCTACAGTGTATCACTCGATGCGCGCATCGCACTGTTTTGTGCAGTTTGTCACTCGCGCTGTTTTCTGCATCGCACTGTTTTGTGCAGTTTACAATCACGCTGTGTTCCGCATCGCATTGTTTTGAGTAGTTTATCACTCGGGCTTTCTTGCGCATCGCTCTGTTTTGTGCAGTTTAGCACTCACGGTTTCTTGCGCATCGCACTATTTTGTGCAGTTTACCACTCGCGCTGTTTTGCGCACCGCACTGTTTTGTGCAGTTTACACTCGCGCTGTTTTGCGCATGCCACTGTTTTGTGGAGTTTATCACTCGCGCTGTTTTGCGCATCGCACTATTTTGTGCAGTTTACACTCGTGCTATTTTGCGCATCGCACTGTTTTGTGCTGTTTATCACTCGATGAGCGCGTAATGTTTTGTGCAGTTTATCACTCGCGCTATTTTGCACACCGCACGGTCTTGTGCAGTTTACACTCACGCTATTTTGTGCATCGCATTGTTTTGTGCAGTTTACCCTCGCGCTATTCTGTGCATCGCACTATTTTGTGCTGTTGACACTTGCGCTATTTTGTGCATCGCACTGTTTTGTTCAGTTTCTCACTCGCGCAATTTTGCACATCACACTGTTTTGTGCAGTTCACACTCGCGCTGTTCTGCGCATCGCACTGTTTTGTGCAGTTTATCACTCGCGCTATTTTGCACATGGCACTGTTTTGTGCAGTTTATCACTCACGCTCTTTTGTGTATCGCACTGTGTTGTGCAGTTTACACTCGCGCAATTTTGTGCATCGGACTGTTTTGTGCAATTTATCACTCGATGCACGCATCGCACTATTTTGTGCAGTCTATCACTCGCGCTATTTTGTGCATCTGACTGTTTGGTGCAGTTGACACTCGCGTTATTTTGTGCATCGCACTGTTTTGTACAGTTTACCGCACGTGCTATTTTGCGCATCGCACTGTTTTGTGTAGTTCACACTCGCACTATTTTGTGCATCACACCGTTTTAGGCAGTTTATGCTCCCGCTATTTTACGCAGTGCACTGTTTTGTGCAATTTATCACTCGATGCGCGCATCGCACTGTTTTGTGCAGTTTATCACTCATGCTGTTTTGTGCATCACACTATTTTGTGCAGTTTCTCACTCGCGCTGTTTTGCGCATCGCACTATTTTGTGCAGTTTACACTCACGCTGTGTTCCGCATCGCACTATTTTGAGCAGTTTATCACTCGGGCTTTCTTGCGCATCGCTCTGTTTTGTGCAGTTTAGCACTCGCGCTTTCTTGCGCATCGCACTGTTTTGTGCAGTTTACCACTCGCGCTGTTTTACGCACCGCACTGTTTTGTGCAGTTTACACTCGCGCTGTTTTGGGCATCGCACTGTTTTGTGCAGTTTACACTCACGCTATATTCCGCATCTCACTATTTTGTGCAGCTTACACTCGATGCGCGCATCGCACTGTTTTGTGTAGTTTATCACTCGCGCTATTTGAGGCATCGCACTATTTTGTGCAGTTTCTCACTCGCACTGTTTTGCGCATCGCATAGTTTTGTGCAGTTAACACTCACGCTATGTTGTGCATTACACTGTTTTGTGCAGTTTATCACTCGGGCTTTCTTGCGCACCGCACTATTTTGTGCAGTTTGGTACTCGCGGTTTCTTGCGCATCGCACTGTTTTGTGCAGTTTACCACTCGTGCTGTTTTGCACATTGCACTGTTTTGTGCAGTTTACACTCGCGCTGTTTTGCACTTCGCATTGTTTTGTGCAGTTTACACTAGCGCTATATTGCGCATGGCACTGTTTTGTGCAGTTTATCACTCCATGCGCGCATCGCAATGTTTTGTGCAGTTTACGACTCGTTCTGTTTTGCGCATCGCACTGTTTTATGCAGTTGACACTCGCGCTATTTTGTGCATCGCACAGTTTTGTACAGTTTATCACACGCGCTATTTTACGCATCGCACTGTTTTGCGTAGTTCACACTCGCACTGTTTTGCGCATCGCATTGTTTTGGGCAGTTTACGCTCATGCTATTTTGCGCAGTGCCTTGTTTTCTACAGTGTATCACTCGATGCGCGCATCGCACTGTTTTGTGCAGTTTGTCACTCGCGCTGTTTTCTGCATCGCACTGTTTTGTGCAGTTTACAATCACGCTTTGTTCCGCATCGCATTGTTTTGAGTAGTTTATCACTCGGGCTTTCTTGCGCATCGCTCTGTTTTGTGCAGTTTAGCACTCACGGTTTCTTGCGCATCGCACTATTTTGTGCAGTTTACCACTCGCGCTGTTTTGCGCACCGCACTGTTTTGTGCATTTTACACTCGCGCTGTTTTGGGCATCGCACTGTTTTGTGCAGTTTACACTCGCACCATTTTGCGCATCGCATCGTTTTGTGCAGTTTACACTCGATGCGCGCATCGTACTATTTTGTGTAGTTTATAACCCGCGCTGTTTTAGGCATCGCACAATTTTGTGCAGTTTCTCACTCGCACTGTTTTGCGCATCGCACTGTTTTGTGCAGTTTACACTCGCGCTGTGTTGCGCATCGCACTGTTTTGTGTAGTTTATCACTGGGGCTTTCTTGCGCACCGCACTGTTTTGTGCAGTTTGGCACTCGCGGTTTCTTGCGCATTGCACTGTTTTGTGCAGTTTACCACTCCCGCTATTTTGCACATCGCACTGTTTTGTGCAGTTTACACTCGCGCTCTTTTGCACATCGCACTGTTTTGTTCAGTTTACAGTAGCGCTATTTTGCGCATGGCACTGTTTTGTGCAGTTTATCACTCCATGCGCGCATCGCAATGTTTTGTGCAGTTTATGACTCATTCTGTTTTGCGCATCGCACAGTTTTTTTGTAGTTTTTCACTCGCGCTGTTTTGCGCATCGCACTGTTTTGTGCAGTTTACACTCCCGCTGTGTTGCGCATCGCGCTGTTTTGAGCAGTTTACACTCGCGCTTTTTGCGCTTCGCACAGTTTTGTGCAGTTTATCAGTCGTGCTATTTTGCGCATCGCACTGCTTCGTGTAGTTGGCACTCACGGTACTTTGCGCATCGCACTGTGTTGTGCAGTTCAGACTCGCGCTATGTTACGCATCACACTGTTTTGTGCAGTTTATCACCCGCGCTTTCTTGTGCATCGCACTGTGTTGTGCAGTTTATCCCTCGCGCTATTTTGCGCATCACACTGTTTTGTGCAGTTTACACCCACGGTATTTTGCGCATCGCTCTGTTTTCTACAGTTGACACTCGCGCTATTTTGTGCATCGCACTATTTGTACAGTTTATCACTCGCGTTATTTTGGGCATCGCACTGTTTTGTGTAGTTCACACTCGCGCTATTTTGCGCATCGCACTGTTTTGTGCAGTTTACACTCGGTGCACGCATCGCACTATTTTGTGTAGTTGATCACTCGTGCTATTTTTTGCATCGCCCTATTTTGTGCAAGCTCTCACTCGCGCTGTTTTGCGCATCGCACAGTTTTGTGCAGTTTACACTGGCGCTGTGTTGCGTATCGCACTTTTTGTGCAGTTTATCACTCGGGCTTTTTTGCGCATCGCACTGTTTTGTGCAGTTTAGCACTCGCGGTTTCTTGCGCATCGCACTGATTTGTGCAGTTTACCACTCGCGCTCTTTTGCGCATCGCACTATTTTGTGCAGTTTACACTCACGCTATTTTACGCATTGCACTATTTTGTGCAGTTTACCCTTGCGCTATTTTGTGCATCGCACTGTTTTGTTTAGTTTATCACTCGCGCAATTTTGCACATCGCACTGTTTTGTGCAGTTTATCACTCGCGATGTTTTGCACATGGCACTCTTTTGTGCAGTTTATCACTCGCGCTCTTTTGTGTATTGCACTGTGTTGTGCAGTTTACACTCGCGCAATTTTGTGCATCGCACTGTTTTGTGCAGTTTATCACTCGATGCACGCATCGCACTATTTTGTGCAGTCTATCACTCGCGCTATTTTGCACATCTCACAGTCTTGTGCAGTTTACATTCGCGCTATTTTGCGCATCTGACTGTTTTGTGCAGTTAACACTCGCGCTATTTTGTGCGTCGCACTGTTTTGTACAGTTTATGACACACGCTATTTTGCGCATCGCACTGTTTTGTGTAGTTCACACTCGCACAGTTTTGCGCAACGCACTATTTTGGGCAGTTTACGCCCCGCTATTTTGCGCAGTGCACTATTTTGTGCAGTGTATCACTCGATGCGCGCATCGCACTGTTTTGTGCAGTTTATCACTCGCGCTGTTTTGCGCATCGCACTATTTTGTGCAGTTTCTCACTCGCGCTGTTTTGCGAATCGCACTGCTTTGTGCAGTTTACACTCACGCTGTGTTCCGCATCGCACTGTTTTGAGGAGTTTATCACTTGGGCTTTCTTGCGCATCGCACTGTTTTGTGCAGTTTAGCACTTGCGCTTTCTTGCGCATCGCACTGTTTTGTGCAGTTTACCACTCGCGCTGTTTTGCGCAATGCACTGTTTTGTGCAGTTCACACTCGCGCTATTTTGCGCATCGCACTATTTTGTGCAGTTTCTCACTCGCACTGTTTTGCGCATCGCACAGTTCTGTGCAGTTTACACTCGCGCTGTGTTGCACATCGCACTATTTTGTGCAGTTTATCACTCGGGCTTTTTTGCGCATCGCACTGTTTTGTGCAGTTTAGCACTCGCGGTTTCCTGCGCATCGCACTATTTTGTGCAGTTTACCACTCACGCTCTTTTGCGCGTCGCACTATTTTGTGTAGTTTACACTTGCACTATTTTGCTCATGGCACTGTTTTGTGCAGTTTATCACTCTATGCGCGCATCGCAATGTTCTGTGCAGTTTATGACTCGTTCTGTTTTGCGCATCGAACAGTTTTTTGCAGTTTATCACTCGCGCTGTTTTTTGCATCGCACTGTTTTGTGCAGTTTACACTCGCGTTGTGTTGTGCATCGCACTATTTTGTGCTGTTCACAATCCCGCTGTGTTGCGCATCGCACTGTTTTGAGAAGTTTACACTCGCACTTTTTGCGCTTCGCACAGTTTTGTGCAGTTTATTTGTCGCGCTATTTTGCGCATCGTACTGTTTTGTGCAGTTGACAGTCGCGGTATTTTGCACATCGCACTGTTTTGTGCAGTTCACACTCGCGCTATGTTACGCATCGCACTGTTTTGTGCAGTTTATCACCCGCGCTTTCTTGCGCATCGCACTGTGTTGTGCAGTATATCACTCGCGCTATTCTGCGCATCGCACTGTTTTGTGCAGTTTATGACTCGTTCTGTTTTGCGCATGGCACTGTTTTGTGCAGTTTATCACTCCATGCGCACATAGCACTGTTTTGTCCAGTTTATGACTCGTTCTGTTTTGCACATCGCACTGTTTTTGTGTAGTTTATCACACGCGCTATTTTGCGCACCGCACTGTTTTGTGCAGTATACACTCGCGCTGTGTTGCGCATCGCACTATGTTGTGTAGTTGGCACTCGCGCTATTTTGCGCATCGCACTGTTTTGTACAGTTTATCACTCGCGCTACTTTGTGCGTCGCACTGTTTTGTGTAGTTCACACTCGCACTATTTTGCGCATCGCACTGTTTTGGGCAGTTTACACTCGCGCTATTTTGTGCAGCGCACTGTTTTGTGCAGTGTATCACTCGATGCACGCATCGCACTATTTTGTGCAGTTTATCAGTCGCGCTGTTTTGCGCATTGCACTATTTTCTGCAGTTTCTCACTCGCGCTGTTTTGCGCATCGCATTGTTTTGTGCAGTTTACACCTGCGCTGTGTTCCGCATCGTACTGTTTTGAGCAGTTTATCACTCGGGCTTTCTTGCGCATCACACTGTTTTGCGTAGTTTAGCACTCGCGCTTTCTCGCGCATCGCACTGTTTTGTGCAGTTTACCACTCGCGATGTTTTGCGTATCGCACTATTTTGTGCAGTTTACACTCGCGCTATTTGGTGCATTGCACTGTTTTGTGCAGTTTACACTAGCGCTATTTTGCGCATGGCACTATTTTGTGCAGTTTATCACTCCATGCACGCATGGCACTGTTTTGTGCAGTTTATGACTCGTTCTATTTTGCGCATCGTACTGTTTTGTGCAGTTTATCACTCGTGCTGTTTTGCACATGGTACTATTTTGTGCAGTTTATCACTTGCGCTCTTTTGCGTATCGCACTGTGTTGTGCAGTTTACACTCGCGCAATTTTTCGTATCGCACTGTTTTGTGCAGTTTATCACTCGATGCGCGCATCGCACTGTTTTTTGCAGTCTATCACTCGCGCTATTTTGCACATCGCACTGTCTTGTGCAGTTTAGACTTGCGCTATTTTGCGCATCTGACTGTTTTGTGCAGTTGACCCTCGCGCTATTTTGTGCGTCGCACTGTTTTGTACAGTTTATCACTCGCACTACTTTGCGCATCGCATTATTTTGTGTAGTTCACACTCGCACTGTTTTCCGTATCGCACTGTTTTGGGCAGTTTACATTCGCGCTATTTTGCCCAGCGCTCTGTTTTGTGCAGTGTATCACTCGGTGCGCGTATCGCACTGTTTTGTGCAGTTTATCACTCGCGCTGTTTTGCGCATCACACTATTTTGTGCAGTTTCTCACTCGCGCTGTTTTGCGCATCGCACTGTTTTATGCAGTTTACACTCGCGCTGTGTAGCGCATCGCACAGTTTTGAGCAGTTTATCACTCGGGCTTTCTTGTGCATCGCATTGTTTTGTGCTGTTTAGCACTCGCGCTTTCTTGCGCAACGCACTATTTTTTCCAGTTTACCACTCGCGCTGTTTTCCGATCGCACTGTTTTGAGCAGTCTACACTCGCGCTGTTTTCTACATCGCACTGTTTGGTGCAGTTTACACTCGCGCAATCTTGCGCATGGCACTGTTTTGTGCAGTTTATCACTCCATGCGCCCATGGCATTGTTTTGTGCAGTTTATGACTCGTTCTATTTTGCGCATCGCACTGTTTTGTGCAGTTTATCACTCGTGCTCTTTTACGTATCGCACTGTGTTGTGCAGTTTCCGCTCGCGCAATTTTGCGCATCGCACTATTTTGTGCAGTTTATCACTCGATGTGCGCATCGCACTGTTTTGTGCAGTCTATCACTCGCGCTAATTTGCACATCGCACTGTCTTGTGCAGTTTACACTCGCGCTATTTTGCGAATCTGACTATTTTGTGTAGTTGACACTCGCGCTATTTTGTGCATCGCGCTGTTTTGTACAGTTTATCACTCGCGCTACTTTGCATATCGCCCTGTTTTCTGTAGTTCACACTCCCACTGTTTTGCGCATCGCACTGTTTTGGGCAGTTTACACACTCGATGCGCGCATCACACTGTTTTGTGCAGTTTATCACTCGCGCTATTTTGCGCATCGCACTATTTTGTGCAGTTCCTCACTCGCGCTGTTTTGCGCATCGCACTGTTTTGTGCAGTTTACACTTGCGCTGTGTTGCGCATCGCACTATTTTGAGCAGTTTATCACTCGGGCTTTCTTGCGCATCGCACTGTTTTGTGCAGTTTAGCACTCGCGCTTTCTTGCTCATCGCACTATTTTGTGCAGTTTACCACTCGCGCTGTTTTGCGCATCGCACTGTTTTGTGTAGTTTACACTCGCGCTATTTTACGCATTGCACTGTTTTGTGCAGTTTACACTCGCGCTACTTTGCCCATGGCACTATTTTGTGCAGTTTATCACTCCATGCGCGCATGGCACTGTTTTGTGCCGTTTATGACTCGTTCTATTTTCCGCATCGCACTGTTTTGTGCAGTTTATCACTCGCGCTGTTTTGCGCATCGCACTATTTTGTGCAGTTTACACTCGCGCTGTGTTGCGCATCGCACTGTTTTGTGGAGTTTACACTCTCGCTGTATTGCGCATCGCACTGTTTTGTGCAGTTTACACTCGTGCTTTTTGCGCTTCGCACTGTTTTGTGCAGTTTATCAGTCCCGCTATTTTGCGCATCGCACTAATTTGTGCAGTTGGCACTCGCACTATTTTGCGCATCGCACTGTTTTGTGTAGCTGCCACTCACGCTATGTTACGCATCGCACTGTTTTGTATAGTTTATCACCCGCGGTTTCTTGTGCATCGCACTGTGTTGTGCAGTTTATCACTCGCGCTATTTTGCGCATCGCACTATTCTGTGCAGCTTACACTCGCGCCATGTTCCGCATCGCATTGTTTTGTGCCGTTCACACTCGCGCCATGTTGCGCATCGTACTGTTTTGTGCTGTTTATCACTCGTGTTTTCTTGTGCATCGCATTGTGTTGTGCAGTTTATGACTCGTGCTATTTTGCGCATCGCACTGTCTTATACAATTTACACTCGCGCAAGTTTGCGCAACGCATTGTTTTTGTGCAGTATGCACTGGCCCTATTTTCCGCATCGCACTGTTATGTGCAGTTTATCACTCGCGCTATTTGCACATGGCACTATTTTGTGCATTTTATCACTCGCGCTCTTTTGCACAGCGCACTGTTTTGCACAGTTTACACCCGTGCAATTTTGTGCGTCGCACTGTTTTGTGCAATTTATCAGTCGCGCTATTTTGCGCATCGCACTGTTTTGTGCAGTTCCCACTCGCGCTATGTTGCGCATCGCACTGTTTTGCGCAGTTTATCACCCGTGCTTTCTTGCGCATCGCACTGTGTTGTGCAGTTTTTCACTCGCACTATTTTGGGCATCGTACTGTTCTGTGCAGTTTACACTCGCGCTATTTTGCGCATCGAACTATTTTCCCCCGTTGACACTCGCACTATGTTGCGTATCGCACTATTTTGTGCAGTTCACACTTACGCTATGTTGCGCATCGCACTGTTTTGTGCAGTTTATCACTCGCGCCTTCTGGAGCTTCGCATTGTGTTGTGCAATTTATCACGCGCTATTTTGCGCATCGCACTGTCCTGTGCAGTTTAGACTCGCGCTATTTTGCGCATCGCACTGTTTTGTGCAGTATACACTCGCGCTATTTTGCGCATCGCACTGTTTTCTGCAGTTTATCGCTCACGCTGTTTTGCGCATGGCCCTATTTTGTGCAGTTTATCACTCGCGCTCTTTTGTGCATCCCACTATTTTGTGCAGTTTACACTAGCGCTAATTTGTGCATCGCACTGTTTTGTGCAGTTTATCACTCGATGCGCGCATCGCACTGTTTTGTGCAGTTTATCACTCGCGCTATTTTGCACATCGCACTGTCTTGTGTAGTTTACACTCGCGCTATTTTGCGCATCACACTGTTTTGTGCAGTTTATCACTCGATGCGCGCATCGCACTGTTTTGTGCAGTTTATCACTCGCGCTATTTTGCACATCGCACTATCTTGTGCAGTTTACACTCGCGCTATTTTGCACATCGCACCATTTTGTGCAGTTGACACTCGCGCTATGTTGTGCACCGCACTGTTTTGTACAGTTTTTCACTCGCGCTATTTTGTGCACCGCACAGTTTTGTGTAGTTCACACTCGCGCTGTTATGCGCATAGCACTGTTTTGTGCAGCTTACTCTCGCGCTATTTTACGCAACGTACTGTTTTATGTAGTGTATCACTCGATGCGCGCATCACACTCTTTTGAGCAGTTTATCACTCACGCTGTTTTGCGCTACGGACTATTTTGTGTAGTTTCTCACTTGCGCTGGTTTGCGTATCGCACAGTTTTGTGCAGTTTACACTCGTGGTGGGTTGCGCATCTATGCAGTTTATCACTCGGGCTTTTCTTGCGCATCGCATTGTTTTGAGTAGTTTAGCACTGGCGCTGTTTTGCGCATCGCACTGTTTTGCGCAGTTTACACTCGCGCTATTTTGCGCATCGCACTGTTTTGTGCAGTTTACACTCGTGCTATTTTGCGCATGGCACTGCTTTGTGCAGTTTATCACTTCATGCGCGCATCGCACTGTTTTGTGCAGTTTATCACTCGGGCTTTCTTGCGCATCGCATTATTTTGTGTAGTTTAGCACTTGCGCTGTTTAGCGCATCGCACTGTTTTGTGCAGTTTACACTCGCGGTATTTTGCGCATCGCACAGTTTTGTGCAGTTTACACTCGCGCAATTTTGCGCATGGCACTGTTTTGTGCAGTTTATCACTTCATGCGCGCATCGCACAGTTTTGTGCATTTTATGACTCGTTCTGTCTTGCGCATTGCGCTGTTTTGTGCAGTTTTTCACTCGCGCTGATTTTGCGCATCGCACTGTTTTCTGTAGTTGACACTAGCGCTATTTTGCGCATCGCACTGTTTTGTACAGTTTATCACTCGCGCTATTTTGCGCATCGCACTGTTTTGTGTACTTCACCCTCGCGCTGTTTTGTGCATCGACCTGATTTGACCAGTTTATCACTCGATGCGCGCATCACACTGTTCTGTGCAGTTTACACACGCGCTATTTTGCGCATCGAACTGTTTTGTGCAGTTGTCACTTGCGCTATGTTGCGCATCGCACTGTTTTGTGCAGTTTATCACTCACGCTGTTTTGCGCACGGCCCAATTTTGTGTAGTATATCACTCGCACTCTTTCGTGCATCACACTATTTTGTGCGGTTTACACTCGCGCTATTTTGCGCATCGCACTGTTTTGTGCAGTTTATCACTCGCGCTATTTTGCCCACCGCACTGTCTTGTGAAGTTTACACTCGCGCTATTTTGCTCATCGCATTGTTTTGTGCAGTTTACACTCGCGCTATTTTCCGAATCGCACTGTTTTGTGTAGTTTATCACTCCATGCGCGCATCGCCCTGTTTTGTGCAGTTTATGACTCGTTCTGTTTTGCGCATCGCACTATTTTGTGCAGTTTATCACTCGCGCTGATTTGCGCATCGCACTGTTTTGTGCAGTTTATCACTCGATGCGCGCATCACACTGTTTTGTGCAGTTTATCAGTCGCGCTATTTTGCGAATCGCACTGTTTTGTGCAGTTTACACTCGCGCTATTTTGCGCATCACACTGTTTTGCGCAATTTATCACCCGCGCATTCTTGCGCATCGCACTGTGTTGTGCAGTTTATCACTCGCGCTATTTTGTGCATCGCACTGTTCTGTGTGGTTTACACTCGCTATTTTGCGCATCGAACTGTTTTGTTCAGTTTATCACTGGCACTATTTTGCGCATCGCACTGTTTGTTGCAGTTTATGACTCGTTTTGTTTTGCGCATTGCACTGTTTTGTGCAGTTTATCACTCATATTGTTTTGCGCATCGCACTGTTTTGTGCAGTTTACACTGACGCTGTGTCGCGCATCGCACTGTTTTTTGCAGTTTACACTCACGCTGTGTTGCGCACCGCACTGTTTTGTGGAGTTTACACTCGCGCTATTTTGCGCACGGCACCGTTTTGTGCAGTTTATCACTTCATGCGCGCATCGCACTGTTTTGTGCAGTTTATGACTCGTTCTGTTTTGCGCATCGCACTGTTTTGTGCAGTTTCTCACTCGCGCTGATTTTAGCATCGCACTGTTCTGTGCAGTTTATCACTCGATGCGCGCATCGCACTGTTTTGTGCAGATTATCACTCGCGCTATTTTGCGGATCATACTATTTTGTGCAATTTACACTCGCGCTATTTTGCACATCGCACTGTTTTGTGCAGTTTACACTCGAGCTATTTTGCGCATCGCACTGTTTTGTGTAGTTGACACTCGCGCTATTTTCTGCATCGCACTGTTTTGCACAGTTTATCACTCACGTTATTTTGCGCATCGCACTATTTTGTGTAGTTCACACTCGCGTTGTTTTGCGCATCGCACTGTTTTGTGCAGTCTATCACTCATGCTGTTTTGCGCATCGCACTGTTTTGTGCAGTTTACACTGACGCTGTGTCGCGCATCGCACTGTTTTGTGCAGTTTACACTCATGCTGTGTTGCACACCGCACTGTTTTGTGGAGTTTACAGTCGTGCTATTTTGCGCATGGCACTGTTTTGTGCAGTTTATCACTTCATGCGCGCATCGCACTGTTTTGTGCAGTTTATGACTCGTTCTGTTTTGCGGATCGCACTGTTTTATGCAATTTACACTCGCGCTATTTTGCGCATCGCACTGTTTTGTGCAGTTTATCACCCGCGCTTTCTTGCGCATCGCACTGTGTTGTGCAGTTTATCACTCGCGCTATTTTATGCATTGCATTGTTCTGTGCAGTTACACTCGCTATTTTGCGCATCGAACTATTTTGAGCAGTTTGTCACTGGCACTATTTTGCGCATCGCATTGTTTTGTGCAGTTTACACACGTGCTATTTTGCGCATCGCACTATTTTGTGCAGTTTATGACTCGTTCTCTTTTGCGCATGGCACTGTTCTGTGCAGTTTGGGACTCGTTCTGTTTTGCGCATCGCACTGTTTTGTGCAGTTTATCACTCGCGTTGTTTTGCGCATCGCACTGTTTTCTGCAGTTTACACTGACGCTGTATTGCGCATCGCACTGTTTTGTGCAGTTTACACTCGTGTTGTGTTGCGCATCGCACTGTTTTGTGCTGTTCCCACTCGCGGTATGTTGCGCATCGCACTATTTTGTGCAGCTTATCACCCGCGCTTTCTTGCGGATCGCACTGTGATGTGCAGTTTATCACTCGCGCTATTTTACGCATCGCACTGTTCTGTGTAGTTTACACACGCGCTATTTTGCGCATCGAACAGTTTTGTGCAATTGTCACTTGCGCTATGTTGCGCATCGCACTGTTTTGTGCAGTTTATCACTCACGTTGTTTTGCGCACGGCACAATTTTGTGTAGTAAATCACTCGCACTCTTTCGTGCGTCACACTATTTTGTGCAGTTTACACTCGCGCTATTTTGCGCATCGCACTGTTTTGTGCAGTTTATCACTCGTGCTATTTTGCCCACCGCACTGTCTTGTGAAGTTTACACTCGCGCTATTTTGCTCATCGCATTGTTTTGTGCAGTTTACACTTGCGCTATTTTGCAAATCGCACTGTTTTGTCCAGTTTATCACTTCATGCACGCATCGCACTGTTTTGTGCAGTTTATGACCCGTTCTGTTTTGCGCATCGCACTATTTTGTGCAGTTTATCACTCGCGCTGATTTGCGCATCGTACTGTTTTGTGCAGTTTATCACTCGATGCGCGCATCGCACTATTTTGTGCAGCTTATCAGTCGCGCTATTTTGCGGATCGCACTGTTTTGTGCAGTTTACACTCGCGCTATTTTGCGCATCACACTGTTTTGTGCAATTTATCACCCGCGCATTCTTGCGCATCGCACTGTGTTGTGCAGTTTATCACTCGCGCTATTTTGTGCATCGCGCTATTCTGTGCGGTTTACACTTGCTATTTTGCGCATCGAACTGTTTTGTGCAGTTTATCACTGGCACTATTTTGTGCTTCGCACAGTTTGGTGCAGTATACACACGTGCTATTTTGCACATCGCACTGTTTTGTGCAGTTTACACTCGAGCTATTTTGCGCATCACACTGTTTTGTGTAGTTGACACTCACGCTATTTTGTGCATCGCACTGTTTTGCACAATTTATCACTCGCGTTATTTTGCGCATCGCACAATTTTGTGTAGTTCACACTCGCGTTGTTTTGCGCATCGCACTGTTTTGTGCAGTTTGTCACTCGATGCGCGCATCACACTGTTTTGTGCAGTTTATCACTCGTGTTGTTTTGCGCATCGCACAGTTTTGTGCAGTTTATCACTCGATGCGCGCATCGCACTGTTTTGTGCAGTTTATCACTCGCGCTATTTTGCACATCGCACTGTCTTGTGCAGTTTACACTTGCGCTATTTTGCGCATCGCACCGTTTTCTGCAGTTTGCACTCGCGCCATTTTGCGCATCGCACTATTTTGTGGAATTTATCACTCGATGCGCGCATCGCACTGTTTTGTGTTGTTTATCACTCACGCTATTTTGCACATCGCACTGTCTTTTACAATTTACACTCGCACTATTTTGCGCATCGCACTGTTTTGTGCAGTTTACACTCGCGCTATTTTGCGCATCGCACTGTTTTGTGCAGTTTATCACTCGATGCGCGCATCGCACTGTTTTGTGCAGTTTATCACTCGCGCTATTTTGCACATCGCACTGTCTTGTGCAGTTTACACTCGCGCTATTTTGCGCATCGCACCGTTTTGTACAGTTGACACTCGCGCTATTTTGTGCATCGCATTGTTTTGTACAATTTTTTACTCGCGCTATTTTGCGCATTGTACTGTTTTGTGTAGTTCACGCTCGCGCTGTTTTGCGCATCGTACTGTTTTGTGCTGTGTATCACTCGATGCGTGCATCACACTGTTTTGAGCAGTTTATCACTCGCGCTGTTTTGCGCTGCGCACTATTTTGTGTAGTTTCTCACTTGCGCTGGTTTGCGCATCACACAGTTCTGTGCAGTTTACACTCGTGGTGTGTTGCGCATCGCACTGTTCTGTGCAGTTTATCACTCGGGCTTTCTTGCGCATCGCATTGTTTTGTGCAGTTTAGCACTTGCACTGTTTTGCGCATCGCACTGTTTTGTGCAGTTTACATTCGCGCTATTTTGCGCATCGCACTGTTTTGTGCAGTTTACACTCGCGCTATTTTGCGCATGGCACTGTTTTGTGTAGTTTATCACTTCAAGCGCGCATCGCACTGTTTTGTGCATTTTATGACTCGTTCTGCTTTGCGCATCGCACAGTTTTGTGCAGTTTACACTGGCGCTTTCTTGCGCATCGCCCTATTTTGTGCAGTTTATCACTCGCGCTATTTTGCCCAACGCACTGTCTTATGCAGTTTACACTGGCGCTATTTTGCGCATCGCACTGTTTTGTGCAGTGTACCACTCGATGCGCGCATCGCACTATTTTGTGCAGTTTATGACTCGTGCTGTTTTGCGCATCGCACTATTTTGTGCAGTTTATCGCTCTTGCTGATTTGCGCATCGCACTGTTTTGTCCAATTTATCACTCGATGCACGCATCGCACTGTTTTGTGCAGTTTATCACTCGCGCTATTTTGTAGATCGCACTCTTTCGTGCAGTTTACACTCACGCTATTTTGCGCATCGCACTGTTTTGTACAGTTTATCACCCGCGCTTTCTTGTGCATCGCACTGTGTCGTGCAGTTTATCACGAGCGCTATTTTGCGCTTCGCACTGTTCTGTGCATTTTACACTCGCTATTTTGCGCACCGAACTGTTTTGTACAGTTTATCACTGGGACTATTTTGCGTATCGTACTGTTTTGCGTAGTTTACACACGTGCAATTTTGCGCATCGCACTATTTTGTACAGTTTATGACTCCTTCTGTTTTGCGCATGGCACTGTTTTGTGCAGTTTATCACTCCATGCGCGCATCGCACTGTTTTGTGCAGTTTATGACTCGTTCTGTTTTGCACATCGCACTGTTTTGTGCAGTTTATCACTGGCGCTGTTTTGCGCATCGCACTGTTTTGCGCAGCTTACACTGACGCTGTGTTACGCATCGCACTATTTTGTGCAGTTTACACTCGCGCTGTGTTGCGCATCACACTGTTTTGTGCAGTTTACACACGTTGTGTTGCGTATCGCACAGTTTTGTCCAGTTGGCACTCGCACTATTTTGCGCATCGCACTGTTTTGTGCTGTTCCCACTCTCGGTATGTTGCGCATCGCCCTATTTTGTGCTGTTTATCACCCGCGCTTTCTTGCGCATCGCACTGTGATGTGCAGTTTATCACTCGCGCTATTTTGCGCATCGCACTGTTCTGTGCAGTTTACACTCGCGCTATTTTGTGCATCGAACTGTTTTGTGCAGTTGACACTCGAGCTATGTTACGCATTGCACTATTTTGTGCAGTTTATCACTCACGCAGTTTTGCGCATGGCACAATTTTGCGCAGTTTATCACTCGCGCACTTTTGTGCATCACACTATTTTGTGCAGTTTACACTGGTGCTATTTTGCGCATCGCACTGTTTTGTGCAGTTTATCACTCGCGTTATTTTGCGCATCGCACTATTTTGTGCAGTTTATCGCTCCATGCGCGCATCGGACTGTTTTGTGCAGTTTATGACTTGTTTTGTTTTGCACATCGCACTATTTTGTTAAATTTATCACTCGCTCTGATTTGCGCATCGGACTATTTTGTGCAGTTTATCACTCGATGCGCGTATCGCACTGTTTTGTACAGCTTATCACTCGCGCTATTTTGCGGATCGCACTTTTTTGTCCAGTTTACACTTGCGCTATTTTGCGCATCGCACTGTTTTGTGCAGTTTATCACCCGCGCTTTCTTGCGCATCGCACTGTGTTGTGCAGTTTATCACTCGCGCTATTTTGCGCATCGCACTATTTTGTGCAGTTTACACTCGCGCTATTTTCCGCATCGCACTGTTTTGTGCAGTTTATCACTCGATGCACGCATCGCACTGTTTTGTGCAGTTTATCACTCGCGCGATTTTGCACATCACACTGTCTTGTGCAGTTTACACTCATGTTATTTTGCGCATCACACCGTTTTGTGCAGTTAACGCTCGCGCTATTTTGTGCACCGCACTGTTTTGTACAGTTTTTCACTCGCGCTGTTTTCCGCATCGCACCGTTTTGTGTAGTTCACACACGCGCTGTTATGCGCATTGCACTGTTTTGTGCAGCTTACTCTCGCGCTATTTTGCGCAACTTACTGTTTTGTGCAGTGTATCACTCGATGCGCGCATCACACTATTTTGAGCAGTTTATCACTCGCGCTGTTTTGCGCTATGCACTATTTTGTGTAGTTTCTCACTTGCGCTGGTTTGCGTATCGCACAGTTTTGTGCAGTTTACACTCATGGTGTGTTGCGCATCGCACTATTCTGTGCAGTTTATCACTCGGGCTTTCTTACGCATCGTATTGTTTTGTGCAGTTTAGCACTGGCGCTGTTTTGCGCATCGCACTGTTTTGTGCAGTTTACACTCGCGCTATTTTGCGCATCGCACTGTGTTGTGCAGTTTACACTCGCGCTATTTTGCGCATGGCACTGTTTTGTGCAGTTTATCACTTCATGCGCGCATCGCACTATTTTGTGTAGTTTATGACTCGTTCTGTTTTGCGCATCGCACTATTTTGTGCAGTTTATCACTCGATGCGCACATCACACTGTTTTGTGCAGTTTATCACTCGTGTTGTTTTGCACATCGCACAGTTTTGTGTAGTTTACACTGACGCTGCGTTGCGCATCGCACTGTTTTGTGCAGTTTATCACTCGATGCGCGCATCGCACTGTTTTGTGCAGTTTATCACTCGATGCACGGATCGCACTGTTTTGTGCAGTTTCTCACTCGCGCTATTTTGCACATCGCACTGTCTTGTGCAGTTTACACCCGCGCTATTTTGCGCACCGCACCGTTTTGTGCAGTTTACACTCGTGCTATTTTGCGCATCTCACTATTTTGTGCAGTTTATCACTCGATGCGCGGATAACACTGTTTTGTGCAGTTTATCACTCGCACTATTTTGCAAATCGCATTGTCTTGTGCAGTTTACACTCGCGCTGTTTTGCGCATCCCACCGTTTTGTGCAGTTGACACTCACGCTATTTTGTACATCGCACTGTTTTGTACAGTTTTTCACTCGCGCTATTTTGCGCGTCACACTGTTTTGTGTAGTTCACACTCGCGATGTTTTGCGCATCGCACTGTTTTGTGCAGCTTACTCCCGCAGTATTTTGCGCAACGTACTGTTTTGTGTAGTGTATCACTCGATGCGCGCACCACACTGTTTTAAGCAGTTTATCACTCGCGCTGTTTTACGCTGCGCACTGTTTTGTGTAGTTTCTCACTTGCGCTGGTTTGCGCATCGCACAGTTCTGTGCAGTTTACACTCGTGGTGCGTTGCGCATGGCACTGTTCTATGGAGTTTATCACTCCGGCTTTCTTGCGCATCGCATTGTTCTGTGCAGTTTAGCACTTACGCTGTTTTGCGCATCGCACTGTTTTGTGCAGTTTACACTCGCGCTATTTTGCGCATCGCATTGTTTTGTGCAGTATATACTCGCGCTATTTTGCGCATGGCACTGTTTTCTGCAGTTTATCACTTCATGCGCGCATCGGACTGTTTTGTGCAATTTATGACTCGTTCTGCTTTGCGCATCGCGCTGTTTTGTGCAGTTTATCACTTGCCCTGATTTGCGCATCGCACAATTTTATGCAGTTTATCACTCGATGCGCGCATCGCACTATTTTGTGCAGTTTATCACTCGCGCTATTTTGCGGATCACATTGTTTTGTAAAGTTTACACTCGGGCCATTTTGCACATCGCACTGGTTTGTGCAGTTTACACTCGCGCTATTTTGCGTATCACACTGTTTTGTCTAGTTGACACTCGCGCTATTTTACGCATCGCACCGTTTTGTACAGTTTATCACTCGCGCTATTTTGCGCATCGCACTGTTTTGTGTAGTTCACCCTCGCGCTGTTTTGTGCACCGCCCTGTTTTGAGCAGTTTATCACTCGATGCGCGCATCACACTGTTTTGTGCAGTTTATCACTCGCGCAGTTTTGCGCATCGTACAGTTTTGTGCAGTTTACATTGGCGCTGTGTTGCGCATCGCACAGTTTTGTGCAATTTATCACTCGTGCTATTTTGCCCATCGCATTGTCTTGTGCAGTTTACACTGGCGCTATTTTGCGCATCGCACTGTTTTGTGCAGTTTACACTCGCGCTATTTTGCGCATCGCACTATTTTGTGCAGTTTATCACTCGATGCGCGCATCGCACTACTTTGTGCAGTTTATGACTCGTTCTGTTTTGCACATTGCACTATTTTGTGCAGTTTATCACTCGCACTGATTTGCGCATCGACTGTTTTGTGCAGTTTATCACTCGATGCGCGCATCGTACTATTTTGTGCAGTTTACCACTCGCGCTATTTTGTGGATCGCACTCTTTCATGCAGTTTACACTCCCGCTATTTTGGGCATCGCACTGTTTTGTGCAATTTATCACCCGCGCTTTCTTGCGCATCGCACTGTGTTGTACAGTTTATCACTCACGCTATTTTGCACTTCGCGCTGTTCTGTGCAGTTTACACTCGCTATTTTGCGCATCGAACTGTTTTGTGCAGTTTCTCAGTGGGACTATTTTGCGCATCGCACTGTTTTGTGTAGTTTACACAAGTGCTATTTTGTGCATCGCACTATTTTGTACAGTTTATGACTCGTTCTGTTTTGCGCATGGCACTGTTTTGTGCAGTTTATCACTCCATGCGCGCATCGCACTGTTTTGTGCAGTTTATGACTCGTTCTGTTTTGCGCATCGCACTGTTTTGTGCAGTTTATCACTCGCGCTGTTTTGCGCATCGCACTGTTTTGCGCAGCTTACGCTGACGGTGTGTTACGCATCACACTGTTTTGTGCAGTTTACACTCGCGCTGTGATGTGCATAGCACTGTTTTGTGCAATTTACACTCACGTTGTGTTGCGCATCACACAGTTTTGTGCAGTTGGCACTCGAACTATTTTGCGCATCGCACTGTTTTGTGCTGTTCCCACTTGCGGTATGTTGCGCATCGCCCTATTTTGTGCAGTTTATCACCCGCGCTTTCTTGCGCATCGCACTGTTCTGTGCAGTTTACACTCGCGCTATTTTGTGCATCTTTCGTGCAGTTGACACTCGCGCTATGTTACGCATTGCACTGTTTTGTGCAGTTTATCACTCACGCTGTTTTGCGCACGGCACAATTTTGCGCACGGCACAATTTTGCGCAATTTATCACTCACGCACTTTTGTGCATCACACTATTTTGTGCAGTTTACACTCGCGCTATCATGCGCATCGCACTGTTTTGTGCAGTTTATCACTCGCGTTATTTTGCGCATCGCACTATTTTGTGCAGTTTATCACTCCATGCGTGCATCGCACTGTTTTGTGTAGTTTATGACTTGTTCTGTTTTGCGCATCGCACTATTTTGTGCAGTTTATCACTCGATGCGCGCATCGCACTGTTTTGTGCAGTTTATCACTCGCGCTATTTTGCGGATCGCACTTTTTTGTCCAGTTTACACTAGCGCTATTTTGCGCATCGCACTGTTTTGTGCAGTTTATCACCCACGCTTTCTTGCGCATCGCACTGTGTTGTGCAGTTTATCACTCGCCCTATTTTGTGCATCGCACTGTTTTGTGAAGTTTACACTCACGCTATTTTGCGCATCGCACTGCTCTGTGCAGTTTACACTCGCGCTATTTTGCGCATCGAACTGTTTTGTGCAGTTGACACTCGCGCTATGTTGTGCATCGCACTGTTTTGTGCAGTTTATCACTCACGTTGTTCTGCACATGGCACAATTTTGTGCAGTTTATCACTCGCACTCTTTTGCGCATCACACTATTTTGTGCAGTTTACACTCGCGCTATTTTGCGCATCGCACTATTTTGTGCAGTTTATCACTCGCGCTATTTTGCCCATCGCACTATCTTGTGCAGTTTACACTCGCGCTATTTTGCGCATCGGATTGTTTTGTGTAGTTTACACTCGCGCTATTTAGCGCATCGCACTATTTTGTGCAGTTTATCACTCCATGCCCATATCACATTGTTTTGCGCATTGCGCTGTTTTGCGTAGCACACTGTTTCTTGCGCATCGCACTGTTTTTTGTAGTTTACACTCGCGCTATTCTGCTCATCGCACTATTTGGTGCAGTTTACCACTCTCGCTATTTTGTGCATCGCACTGTTTTGTCCAGTATACACTCAGGGTATTTTGCGCGTTGCACTGTTTTGTGCAGTTTGTCACTCACACTATTTTACACATGGCACTGTTTTGCGCTGTTTATCACTCGCGCTCTTTTGCCCATGGCACGGTCTTGTGCAGTTTACACTCGCGCTATTTTGCGCATTGCACTGTTTTGGGCAGTTTACACTCATGGTATTTTGCGCATCGCACTATTTTGTGCAGTTTATCACTCCATGCGCACATCGCACTGTTTTGAGCATTGCACTGTTTTCCGCAGCGCACTGTTTCTTTCGCATCGCACTGGTTTGCGCAGTTTGCGCGGCGCTATTTTGCGCATCGCACTGTTTTTTGCAGTTTACACTATCGCTATTTTGCTCATCGCACTGTTTTGTGCAATTTATCACTCGCGCTATTTTGCGGATCGCACTGTTTTGTCTAGTTTACACTCGCGCTATTTTGCGCATCGCACTGTTTTGTGCAGTTTATCACCCACGCTTTCTTGCGCATCGCACTGTGTTGTGCAGTTTATCACTCGCGCTATTTTGCGCATCGCACTGTTTTGTGCAGTTTACACTTGCGCTATTTTGCGCATCGCACTGTTTTATGTAGTTCACACTAGCGCTGTTTTGCGCATCGCACTATTTTGTGCAGTTGGTCACTCGATGCACGCATTGCACTATTTTGTGCAGTTTATCACTCGTGCAATTTTGCACATCGCACTGGCTTGTGCTGTTTACACTCGCGCTGTTTTGTGCATCGCATTGTTTTGTGCAGTTTACACTCACCCTATTTTGCGCATCGCATGGTTTCGTGCAGTTGACACTCGCACTATTTTGTGCATCGCATTGTGTTGTACAGTTTATCACTCGCTCTATTTTGCTTATCGCACTGTTTTGTGCAATTCACACCCTCGCCGTTTTGCGCATCGCACTGTTTTGTGCAGTTTACACTCACGCTCTTTTGCGCATCGCACTGTTTTGTGCAGTTTACACTCGCGCTATTTTGTGCATCGCACTATTTTGTGCAGTTTATCACTCGATGCGCGCATCGCACTGTTTTGTGCAGTTTATCACTCGCGCTATTTTGCACATCGCACTGGCTTGTGCTGTTTACACTCGCGCTATTTTGCGCATCACACTGTTTTGTGCAGTTTACACTCTCGCTATTTTACGCATCGCATTGTTTTGTGCAGTTGACACTTGCACTATTTTGTGCAACGCACTGTGTTGTACAGTTTGTCACTCGCGCTCTTTTTCTTATCGCACTGTTTTGTGCAGTTCACACTCGCGCTGTTTTGCGCATCGCACTGTTTTGTGCAGTTTATCACTCGATGCGCGCATCGCACTATTTTGTGCAGTTTATCACTCACATTGTTTTGCGCATGGCACTGTTTTATGCAACTTCTCACTCGCGCTGTTCTGCGCATCGCACAGTTTTGTGCAGTTTACATTCGCGCTGTGTTGCGCATCGCACTATTTTGGGCAGTTTATCACTCGGGCTTTCTTGCGCATCGCACTGTTTTGTGCAGTTTAGCACTCGCGCTTTCTTGCGCATCGTACGGTTTTGCGCAGTTTACCACTCGCGCTATTTTGCGCATCGCACTGTTTTGTGCAGTTTACACTGGCGCTCTTTTGCGCATCGCACTATTTTGTGCGGTTTACACTCGCGCCATTTTGCGCATCGCACTATTTTGTGCAGTTTACATTGGCGCTATTTTGCGGATCGCACAGTTCTGTGTAGTTTACACTCGTGGTGCATTGCGCATCGCACTGTTCTGTGCAGTTTACCACTCGGGCTTTCTTGCGCATCGGATTGTTTTGTGCAGTTTAGCCCTGGCGCTGTTTTGCGCATCGCACTGTTTTGTGCAGTTTACACTCGCGCTATTTTGCGCATCGCACTATTTTGTGCAGTTTACGCTCGCGCTATTTTGCGCATGGCACTGTTTTGTGCATTTTATGACTCGTTCTGCTTTGCGCATCACGCTGTTTTGTGCAGTTTATCACTCGCGTTGATTTGCGCATCGCACAGTTTTATGCAGTTTATCACTCGATGCGCGCATCACACTGTTTTGTGCAGTTTATCACTCGTGCTATTTTGCGGATCGCACTATTTTATGCAGTTTACACTCGCGCCATTTTGCACATCGCACTGTTTTGTGCAGTTTACACTAGCGCTATTTTGCGCATCGCACTGTTTTGTGTAGTTGACACTCGTGCTATTTTACGCATCGCACTGTTTTGTATAGTTTATCACTCGCGCTATTTTGCGCATCGCATTATTTTTTGTAGTTCACCCTCGCGCTGTTTTGTGCGTCGCCCTGTTTTGAGCAGTTTATCACTCGAAGCGCGCATCACACTGTTTTGTGCAGTTTATCACTCGCGCTGTTTTGCGCATCGCACAGTTTTGTGCAGTTTATCACTCGCGCTATTTTGCCCATCGCACTGTCTTGTGCAGTTTACACTGGCGCTATTTTGCGCATCGCACTGTTCTATGCAGTTTACGCTCGCGCTATTTTCCGCATCGCACTATTTTTTGCAGTTTACAACTCCATGCACGCATCGCACTATTTTGTGCAGTTTATGACTCGTTCTGTTTTGCGCATCGCACTATTTTGTGCAGTTTATCACTCGTGCTGATTTGCGCATCGCACTGTTTTGTGCAGTTTATCACTCGATGCGCGCATCGCACTATTTTGTGCAGTTTATGACTCGCGCTATTTTATGGATCGCACTCTTTCGTGCAGTTTACACTCACGCTATTTTGCGCATCGCACTGTTTTGTGCAATTTATCACCCGCGCTTTCTTGCGCATCGCACTGTGTTGTGCAGTTTATGACTCGCGCTATTTTACGCTTCGCATTGTTCTGTGCAGTTTACACTCGCTATTTTGCGCATCGCACTATTTTGTGTAGTTTACATACGTGCCATTTTGCGCATCGCACTATTTTGTACAGTTTATGAATCGTTCTGTTTCGCGCATGGCACTGTTTTGTGCAGTTTATCACTCCATGTGCGCATCGCACTGTTTTGTGCAGTTTATGACTCGTTCTGTTTTGCGCATCGCACTGTTTTGTGCAGTTTATCACTCGTGCTGTTTTGCGCATCGCACTATTTTGCGCAGCTTACAATGACGCTGTGTTACGCATCGCACTGTTTTGTGCAGTTTACATTCGCGCTGTGTTGCGCATCGCACTGTTTTGTGCAGTTTACACTCACGTTGTGTTGCGCATCGCACTGTTTTGTGCAGTTGGCACTCGCACTATTTTGCGCATCGCACTGTTTTGTGCTGTTCCCACTCGCGGTATGTTCCGGATCGCCCTATTTTGTCCAGTTTATCACCCGTGCTTTCTTGCGCATCGCACTGTTTTGTGCAGTTTACACTCGCGCTATTTTGCGCATCGCACTATTTTGTGCAGTTTATCACTCCATGCGCCCATCGCACTGTTTTGCGCATTGCACTGTTTTGCGCAGCGCACTGTTTCTTGCGCATCGCACTGGTTTGTGCAGTTTGCGTGGCGCTATTTTGCGCATCGCACTATTTTTTGCAGTTTACACTATCGCTATTTTGCTCATTGCACTGTTTTGTGCAGTTTATCACTCGCGCTATTTTGCGGATCGCACTGTTTTGTCTAGTTTACACTCGCGCTATTTTGCGCATCGCACTGTTTTGTGCAGTTTATCACCCACGCTTTCTTGCGCATCGCACTGTGTTGTGCAGTTTATCACTCGCGCTATTTTGCGCATCGCACTGTTTTGTGCAGTTTACACTTGCGCTATTTTGCTCACCGCATTGTTTTGTGTAGTTCACACTAGCGCTGTTTTGCGCATCGCACTATTTCGTGCAGTTTGTCACTCGATGCACGCATCGCACTATTTTGTGCAGTTTATGACTCGTACAATTTTGCACATCGCACTGGCTTGTGCTGTTTACACTCACGCTGTTTTGTGCATCGCATTGTTTTGTGCAGTTTACACTCACCCTATTTTGCGCATCGCATGGTTTCGTGCAGTTGACACTCGCACTATTTTGTGCATCGCATTGTGTTGTACAGTTTATCACTCGCGCTATTTTGCTTATCGCACTGTTTTGTGTAGTTCACACCCTCGCCGTTTTGCGCATCGCACTGTTTTGTGCAGTTTACACTCACGCTCTTTTGCGCATCGCACTGTTTTGTGCAGTTTACACTCGCGCTATTTTGTGCATCGCACTATTTTGTGCAGTTTATCACTCGATGCGCGCATCGCACTGTTTTGTGCAGTTTATCACTCGCGCTATTTTGCACATCGCACTGGCTTGTGCTTTTTACACTCGCGCTATTTTGCGCATCGCACTGTTTTGTGTAGTTTACACTCTCGCTATTTTGCGCATCGCATTGTTTTGTGCAGTTGACACTCGCACTATTTTGTGCAACACACTGTGTTATACAGTTTGTCACTCGCGCTCTTTTGCTTATCGCACTATTTTGTGCAGTTCACACTCGCGCTGTTTTGCGCATCGCACTATTTTGTGCAGTTTATCACTCGATGCGCGCATCGCACTATTTTGTGCAGTTTATCACTCACATTGTTTTGCGCATCGCACTGTTTTGTGCAACTTCTCACTCGCGCAGTTCTGCGCATCGCACAGTTTTGTGCAGTTTACATTCGCGCTGTGTTGCGCATCGCACTATTTTGTGCAGTTTATCACTCGGGCTTTCTTGCGCATCGCACTGTTTTGTGCAGTTTAGCACTCGCGCTTTCTTGCGCATCGTACGGTTTTGCGCAGTTTACCACTCGCGCTATTTTGTGCATCGCACTGTTTTGTGCAGTTTACACTAGCGCTCTTTTGCGCATCGCACTGTTTTGTGCGGTTTACACTCGCGCCATTTTGCGCATCGCACTATTTTGTGCAGTTTACACTGGCGCTATTTTGCGGATCGCACAGTTCTGTGCAGTTTACACTCGTGGTGCGTTGCGCATCGCACTGTTCTGTGCAGTTTATCACTCGGGCTTTCTTGCGCATCGGATTGTTTTGTGCAGTTTAGCCCTGGCGCTGTTTTGTGCATCGCACTGTTTTGTGCAGTTTACACTCGCGCTATTTTGCGCATCACACTATTTTGTGCAGTTTACGCTCGCGCTATTTTGCGCATGGCACTGTTTTGTGCATTTTATGACTCGTTCTGCTTTGCGCATCACGCTGTTTTGTGCAGTTTATCACTCGCGTTGATTTGCGCATCGCACAGTTTTATGCAGTTTATCACTCGATGCACGCATCTCATTGTTTTGTGCAATTTATCACTCGTGCTATTTTGCGGATCACACTATTTTATGCAGTTTACACTCGCGCCATTTTGCACATCGCACTGTTTTGTGCAGTTTACACTAGCGCTATTTTGCGCATCGCACTGTTTTATGTAGTTGACACTCGTGCTATTTTACGCATCGCACTGTTTTGTACAGTTTATCACTCGCGCTATTTTGCGCATCGCATTGTTTTTTGTAGTTCACCCTCGCGCTGTTTTGTGCGTCGCCCTGTTTTGAGCAGTTTATCACTCGATGCGCGCATCACATTGTTTTGTGCAGTTTATCACTCGCGCTGTTTTGCGCATCGCACAGTTTTGTGCAGTTTATCACTCACGCTATTTTGCCCATCGCACTGTCTGGTGCAGTTTACACTGGCGCTATTTTGCGCATCGCACTGTTCTGTGCAATTTACGCTCGCGCTATTTTTCGCATCGCACTATTTTGTGCAGTTTATGACTCGTTCTGTTTTGCGCATCGCACTATTTTGTGCAGTTTATCACTCGTGCTGATTTGCGCATCGCACTGTTTTGTGCAGTTTATCACTCGATGCGCGCATCGCACTGCTTTGTGCAGTTTATCACTCGCGCTATTATATGGATCGCACTCTTTCGTGCAGTTTACACTCACGCTATTTTGCGCATCGCACTATTTTGTGCAGTTTATCACTCTCGCTATTTTGCGCTTCGCATTGTTCTGTGCAGTTTACACTCGCTATTTTGCGCATCGAACTGTTTTGTGCAGTTTATCACTGGGACTATTTTGCGCATCGCACTGTTTTGTGTAGTTTACATACGTGCTATTTTGCGCATCACACTATTTTGTACAGTTTATGACTCGTTCTGTTTCGCGCATGGCACTGTTTTGTGCAGTTTATCACTCCATGTGCGCATCGCACTGTTTTGTGTAGTTTACGTACGTGCTATTTTGCGCATCGCACTATTTTGTACAGTTTATGACTCGTTCTGTTTTGCGCATGGCACTGTTTGGTGCAGTTTATAACTCCATGTGCGCATCGCACTGTTTTGTGCAGTTTATGACTCGTTCTGTTTTGCGCATCGCACTGTTTTGTGCAGTTTATCACTCCTGCTGTTTTGCACATCGCACTGTTTTGCGCAGCTTACAATGACGCTGTGTTACGCATCGCACTGTTTTGTGCAGTTTACACTCGCGCTGTGTTGCGCATCGCACTGTTTTGCGCAGCGCACTATTTCTTGCGCATCGCACTGGTTTGTGTAGTTTGCGCGGCGCTATTTTGCGCATCGCACTATTTTTTGCAGTTTACACTATCGCTATTTTGCTCATCGCACTGTTTTGTGCAGTTTATCACTCGCGCTATTTTGCGGATCGCACTGTTTTGTCTAGTTTACACTCGCGCTATTTTGCGCATCGCACTGTTTTGTGCAGTTTATCACCCACGCTTTCTTGCGCATCGCACTGTGTTGTGTAGTTTATCACTCGCGCTATTTTGCGCATCGCACTGTTTTGTGCAGTTTACACTTGCGCTATTTTGCGCACCGCACTGTTTTGTGTAGTTCACACTAGCGCTGTTTTGCGCATCGCACTATTTTGTGCAGTTTGTCACTCGATGCGCGCATCGCACTATTTTGTGCAGTTTATGACTCGTGCAATTTTGCACATCGCACTGGCTTGTGCTGTTTACACTCGCGCTGTTTTGTGCATCGCATTGTTTTGTGCAGTTTACACTCACCCTATTTTGCGCATCGCATGGTTTCGTGCAGTTGACACTCGCACTATTTTGTGCATCGCATTGTGTTGTACAGTTTATCACTCGCGCTATTTTGCTTACCGCACTATTTTGTGCAGTTCACACCCTCGCCGTTTTGCGCATCGCACTGATTTGTGCAGTTTACACTCACGCTCTTTTGCGCTTCGCACTGTTTTGTGCAATTTACACTCGCGCTATTTTGTGCATCGCACTATTTTGTGCAGTTTATCACTCGATGCGCGCATCGCACTGTTTTGTGCAGTTTATCACTCGCGCTATTTTGCACATCGCACTGTGTTGTGCTGTTTACACTCGCTATTTTGCGCACCGCATTATTTTGTGCAGTTTACTCTCTCGCTATTTTGCGCATCGCATTGTTTTGTGTAGTTGACACTCGCACTATTTTGTGCAACGCACTGTGTTGTACAGTTTGTCAATCGCGCTCTTTTGCGTATCTCACTGTTTTGTGCAGTTCACAAACGCGTTGTTTTGCGCATCGCACTGTTTTGTGCAGTTTATCACTCAATGCGCGCATCACACTATTTTGTGCAGTTTATCACTCGCATTGTTTTGCGCATCGCACTGTTTTGAGCAACTTCTCACTCGCGTTGTTTTGCGCATCGCACAGTTTTGTGCAGTTTACATTCACGCTGTGTTGCGCATCGCACTATTTTGTGCAGTTTATCACTCGGGCTTTCTTGCGCATCGCACTGTTTTGTGTAGTTTAGCACTCGCGCTTTCTTGCGCATCGTACTGTTTTGCGCAGTTTACTACTCGCGCTATTTTGCGCATCGCACTGTTTTGTGCAGTTTACACTGGCGCTCTTTTGCGCATCGCTCTGTTTTGTGTAGTTTAGCACTCGCGCTTTCTTGCGCATCGTACTGTTTTGCGCAGTTTACTACTCGCGCTATTTTGCGCATCGCACTGTTTTGTGCAGTTTACACTGGCGCTCTTTTGCGCATCGCTCTGTTTTGTGCGGTTTACACTCACGCCATTTTGCGCATCGCACTATTTTGTGCAGTTTACACTGGCGCTATTTTGCGGATCGCACAGTTCTGTGCAGTTTACACTTGTGGTGCGTTGCGCATCGCACTGTTCTGTGCAGTTTATCACTCGGGCTTTCTTGCGCATCGGATTGTTTTGTGCAGTTTACCCCTGGCGCTTTTTTGCGCATCGTACTGTTTTGTGCAGTTTACACTCGCGCTATTTTGCGCATCGCACTATTTTGTGCAGTTTACGCTCGCGCTATTTTGCGCATGGCACTGTTTTGTGCCGTTTATCACTTCAAGCGCGCATCGCACTGTTTTTTGCATTTTATGACTCGTTCTGCTTTGCGCATCACGCTGTTTTGTGCAGTTTATCACTCGCGCTGATTTGCGCATCGCACAGTTTTATGCAGTTTATCACTCGATGCGCGCATCGCACTGTTTTGTGCAGTTTATCAGTCGTGCTATTTTGCGGATCGCACTATTTTAGGCAGTTTACACTCGCACCATTTTGCACATCGCACTGTTTTGTGCAGTTTACACTAGTGCTATTTTGCGCATCGCACTATTTTGTACAGTTTATCACTCGCGCTATTTTGCGCATCGCACAGTTTTGTGTAGTTCACCCTCGCGCTGTTTTGTGCATCGCCCTGTTTTGAGCAGTTTACCACTCGATGCGCGCATCACACTGTTTTGTGCAGTTTATCACTCGCTCTATTTTGCGCATCGCACTGTTTTGTGCAGTTTATCACTCGCGCTATTTTGCCCATCGCACTGTCTTGTGCAGTTTACACTGGCGCTATTTTGCGCATCGCACTATTTTGTGCAGTTTACGCTCGCGCTATTTCTGCATTGCACTATTTTGTGCAGTTTATCACTCGATGCGCGCATCGCACTATTTTGTGCAGTTTATGACTCGTTCTGTTTTGCGCATCGCACTATTTTGTGCAGTTTATCACTCGCGCTGATCTGCACATCGCACTGTTTTGTGCAGTTTATCACTCGATGCGCGCATCGCACTGTTTTGTGCAGTTTAGCACTCGCGCTTTCTTGCGCATCGTACTGTTTTGCACAGTTTACCACTCGCGCTATTTTGCGCATCGCACTGCTTTGTGCAGTTTACACTGGCGCTCTTTTCCGCATCGCACTGTTTTGTGCGGTTTACACTCGCACCATTTTGCGCATCGCACTATTTTGTGCAGTTTACACTGGCGCTATTTTGCGGATCGCACAGTTCTGTGCAGTTTACACTCGCGGTGCGTTGCGCATCACACTGTTCTGTGCAGTTTATCACTCGGGCTTTCTTGCGCATCGGATTGTTTTGTGCAGTTTACCCCTGGCGCTTTTTTGCGCATCGCACTGTTTTGTGCAGTTTACACTCGCGCTATTTTGCGCATCGCACTATTTTGTGCAGTTTACGCTCGCGCTATTTTGTGCATGGCACTGTTTTGTGCCGTTTATCACTTCAAGCGCGGATCGCACTGTTTTGTGCATTTTATGACTCGTTCTGCTTTGCGCATCACGCTGTTTTGTCTAGTTTATCACTCGTGCTGATTTGCGCATCGCACAGTTTTATGCAGTTTATCACTCGATGCGCGCATCGCACTGTTTTGTGCAGTTTATCACTCGCGCTATTTTGCGGATCGCACTATTTTATACAGTTTACACTCGCACCATTTTGCACATCGCACTGTTTTGTGCAGTTTACACTAGCGCTATTTTGCGCATCGCACTGTTTTGTGTAGTTGGCACTCATGCTATTTTGCGCATCGCACTGTTTTGTACAGTTTATCACTCGCGCTATTTTGCGCATCGCACTGTTTTGTGTAGTTCACCCTTGCGCTGTTTTGTGCTGTTCCCACTCGCAGTATGTTCCGGATTGCCCTATTTTGTCCAGTTTCTCACCCGCGCTTTCTTGCGCATCGCACTGTGATGTGCAGTTTATCACTCGCGCTATTTTGCGCATCGCATTGTTCTGTGCAGTTTACACTCGCGCTGTTTTGTGCAGTTGACACTCGCGCTATGTTACGCATTGCACTGTTTTGTGCAGTTTATCACTCACGCTGTTTTGCGCACGGCACAATTTTGGGCAGTTTATCACTCACGCACTTTTGTGCATCACACTATTTTGTGCAGTTTATCACTCGCGCTATTTTGCGCATCACACTGTTTTGTGTAGTTTACACTCGCGCTATTTTGCACATCGCACTGTTTTGTGCAGTTTATCACTCGATGCGCGCATCGTACTGTTTTGTGCAGCTTATCACTCGCGCTATTTTGCACATTGCACTGTCTTGTGCGGTTTACACTCGCGTTATTTTGCGCATCGCACCGTTTTGTGCAGTTGACACTCGCGCTGTAATATGCATTGCACTGTTTTGTGCAGCTTACTCTAGCGATATTTTGCGCAACGTACTGTTTTGTGCAGTATATCACTCGATGCGCGCATCACAGTCTTTTGAGCAGTTTATCACTTATGTTGTTTTGCGCTACGCACTATTTTGTGTAGTTTCTCACTTGCGCTGGTTTACGCATCGCACAGTTTTGTGCAGTTTACACTCGTGGTGTGTTGTGCATCGCACTGTTCTGTGCAGTTTATCACTCGGGCTTTCTTGCGCAACGAACTGTTTTGTGCAGTTTACACTCGCGCTATTTTGCGCATCACACTGTTTTGTGCAGTTTACAATCGCGCTATTTTGCGCATCGCATTGTTTTGTGCAGTTTATCACTTCATGCGCGCATCGCACTTTTTGTGCAGTTTATGACTCATTCTGTTTTGCGCATCGCACTGTTTTGTGCAGTTTACCACTCGCGCTGATTTGCGCATCGCACAGTTTTATGCAGTTTATCACTCGATGCGCGCATTGCATTGTTTTGTGCAGTTTACACTCGCGCTATTTTGCGCATTGCACTGTTTTGTGTAGTTGACACTCGCACTATTTTGCGCACCGCACTGTTTTGTACCGTTTATCACTCGCGCTATTTTGCGCATCGCACTGTTTTGTGTAGTTCACCCTCGCGCTGTTTTGAGCAGTTTATCACTCGATGCGCACATCACACTGTTTTGTACAGTTTATCACTCGCGCTGTTTTGCGCATCGCACTGTTTGGTGCAGTTTACACTGGCGCTGTGTTGCGCATCGCACTATTTTGTGCAGTTTATCACTTGCGCTATTTTGCCCATCGCACTGTCTTGTGCAGTTTACACTGGCGCTATTTTGCGCATCGCACTGTTTTATGTAGTTTATACTCGCGCTACTTTGTGCGTCGCACTATATTGTGCAGTTTATCACTCCATGCGCGGATCGCACTGTTTTGTGCAGTTTATGACTCGTTCTATTTTCCGCATTTCACTATTTTGTGCAGTTTATCACTCGCGCTGATTTGCGCATCGCACTGTTTTGTGCAGTTTATCACTCGATGCGCGCATCGCACTATTTTGTGCAGTTTACGACTCGTTCTGTTTTGCGCGTCGCACTATTTTGTGCAGTTTATCACTCGCGATGATTTGCACATCGCACTGTTTTGTGCAGTTTATCACTTGATGCGCGCATCGCACTGTTTTGTGCAGTTTAGCACTCGCGCTTTCTTGCGCATCGTACTGTTTTGCGCAGTTTACCACTCGCGCTATTTTGCCCATCGCACTGTTTTGTGAAGTTTACACTGGCGCTCTTTTGCGCATTGCACTATTTTGTGCGGTTTACACTCGCGCCATTTTGCGCATCGCACTATTTTGTGCAGTTTACACTGGCGCTATTTTGCGGATCGCACAGTTCTGTGCAGTTTACACTCGTGGTGCGTTGCGCATCGCACTGTTCTGTGCAGTTTATCACTCGGGCTTGCTTGCGCATCGGATTGTTTTGTGCAGTTTACCCCTGGCGCTTTTTTGCGCATCGCACTGTTTTGTGCAGTTTACACTCGCGCTATTTTGCGCATCGCACTATTTTGTGCAGTTTACGCTCGCGCTATTTTGTGCATGGCACTGTTTTGTGCCGTTTATCACTTCAAGCGCGCATCGCACTGTTTTGTGCATTTTATGACTCGTTCTGCTTTGCGCATCCCACAGTTTTATGCAGTTTATCACTCGATGCGCGCATCACACTGTTTTGTGCAGTTTATCACTCGCGCTATTTTGCGGATCGCACTATTTTATGCAGTTTACACTCGCGCCATTTTGCACATCGCACTGTTTTGTGCAGTTTACACTAGCGCTATTTTGCGCATCGCACTGTTTTGTGTAGTTGACACTCATGCTATTTTGCGCATCGCACTGTTTTGTACAGTTTATCACTCGCGCTATTTTGCGCATCGCACTGTTTTGTGTAGTTCACCCTCGCGCTGTTTTGTGCATCGCCCTGTTCTGAGCAGTTTATCACTCGATGCGCGCATCACACTGTTTTGTGCAATTTATTACTCGCGCTGTTTTGCGCATCGCACAGTTTTGTGCAGTTTATCACTCGCGCTATTTTGCCCATCGCACTGTCTTGTGCAGTTTACACTGGCGCTATTTTGCGCATCGCACTGTTTTGGGCAGTTTACGCTCGCGCTATTTTCTGCATCGCACTATTTTGTGCAGTTTATCACTCGATGCGCGCATCGCACTATTTTGTGCAGTTGATGACTCGTTCTGTTTTGCGCATCGCACTATTTTGTGCAGTTTATCACTCGCGCTGATTTGCGCATCGCACTGTTTTGTGCAGTTTATCACTCGATGCGCGCATCGCACTGTTTTATGAAGTTTATCACTCGCGCTATTTTGTGGATCGCACTCTTTCGTGCAGTTTACACTCACGCTATTTTGCGCATCGCACTGTTTTGTGCAGTTTATCACCCGCGCTTTCTTGCGCATCGCACTGTGTTGTGCAGTTTATCACTCGCGCTATTTTGCGATTCGCATTGTTCTGTGCAGTTTACACTCGCTATTTTGCGCATCGAACTGTTTTGTGCAGTTTATCACTAGGAGTATTTTGCGCATCGCACTGTTTTGTGTAGTTTACATACGTGCTATTTTGCGCATCGCACTATTTTGTATAGTTTATGGCTCGTTCTGTTTTGCGCATGGCACTGTTTTGTGCAGTTTATCACTCCATGTGCGCATCGCACTGTTTTGTGCAGTTTATGACTCGTTCTGTTTTGCGCATCGCACTGTTTTGCGTAGTTGACATACGTGCTATTTTGCGCATCGCACTATTTTGTACAGTTTATGACTCGTTCTGTTTTGCGCATGGCACTGTTTTGTGCAGTTTATCACTCCATGTGCGCATCGCACTATTTTGTGCAGTTTATGACTCGTTCTGTTTTTGCGCATCGCACTGTTTTGTGTAGTTTACATACGTGCTATTTTGCGCATCGCACTATTTTGTACAGTTTATGACTCGTTCTGTTTTGCGCGTGGCACTATTTTGTGCAGTTTATCACTCCATGTGCGCATCGCACTGTTTTGTGCAGTTTATGACTCGTTCTGTTTTGCGCATCGCACTGTTTTGTGCAGTTTATCACTCGCGCTATTTTTCGCATCGTACTGTTTTGCGCAGCTTACAATGACGCTGTGTTACGCATCGCACTGTTTTGTGCAGTTTACACTCGCGCTGTGTTGCGCATCGCACTGTTTTGTGCAGTTTACACTCACGTTGTGTTGCGCATCGCACAGTTTTGTGCAATTGGCACTCGCACTATTTTGCTCATCGCACTGTTTTGTGCTGTTCCCACACGCGGTATGTTCCGGATCGCCCTATTTTGTCCAGTTTCTCACCCGCGCTTTCTTGCGCATCGCACTGTGATGTGCAGTTTATCACTCGCGCTATTTTGCGCATCGCATTGTTCTGTACAGTTGACACTCGCGCTGTTTTGCGCATCGAACTGTTTTGTGCAGTTGACACTCGCGCTATGTTATGCATTGCACTGTTTTGTGCAGTTTATCACTCACGCTGTTTTGCGCACGGCACAATTTTGGGCAGTTTATCACTCGCGCACTTTTGTGCATCACACTATTTTGTGCAGTTTATCACTCGCGCTATTTTGCGCATCACACTGTTTTGTGTAGTTTACACTCGCGCTATTTTGCGCATCGCACTGTTTTGTGCAGTTTATCACTCGATGCGCGCATCGCACTGTTTTGTGCAGCTTATCACTCTCGCTATTTTGCACATTGCACTGTCTTGTGCGGTTTACACTCGCGCTATTTTGCGCATCGCACCGTTTTGTGCAGTTGACACTCGCGCTGTAATATGCATTGCACTGTTTTGTGCAGCTTACTCTAGCGCTATTTTGCGCAACGTACTGTTTTGTGTAGTGTATCACTCGATGCGCGCATCACAGTCTTTTGAGCAGTTTACCACTCGTGTTGTTTTGCGCTACGCACTATTTTGTGTAGTTTCTCACTTGCGCTGGTTTACGCATCGCACAGTTTTGTGCAGTTTACACTCGTGGTGTGTTGTGCATGGCACTGTTCTGTGCAGTTTATCACACGGGCTTTCTTACGCAACGCACTATTTTGTGCAGTTTACACTCGCGCTATTTTGCGCATCACACTGTTTTGTGCAGTTTACACTCGCACTATTTTGCGCATCGCATTGTTTTGTGCAGTTTATCACTTCATGCGCGCATCGCACTGTTTTGTGCAGTTTATGACTCGTTCTGTTTTGCGCATCGCACTGTTTTGTGCAGTTTACCACTCGTGCTGATTTGCGCATCGCACAGTTTTATGCAGTTTATCACTCGATGTGCGCATTGCATTGTTTTGTGCAGTTTACACTCGCGCTATTTTGCGCATCGCACTATTTTGTGTAGTTGACATTCGCACTATTTTGTGCACCGCACTGTTTTGTACAGTTTATCACTCGCGCTATTTTGGGCATCGCACTGTTTTGTGTAGTTCACCCTCGCACTGTTTTGAGCAGTTTATCACTCGATGCGCACATCACACTGTTTTGTGCAGTTTATGACTCGCGTTGTTTTGCGCATCGCACTGTTTTGTGCAGTTTACACTGCGCGCTGTGTTGCGCATCGCACTGTTTTGTGCAGTTTATCACTTGCGCTATTTTGCCCATCACACTATCTTGTGCAGTTTACACTGGCGCTATTTTGCGCATCGCACTGTTTTATGTAGTTTATACTCGCGCTACTTTGTGCGTCGCACTATATTGTGCAGTTTATCACTCCATGCGCGGATCGCACTGTTTTGTGCAGTTTATGACTCGTTCTATTTTCCGCATCGCACTATTCTGTGCAGTTTATCACTTGCGCTGATTTGCGCATCGCATTGTTTTGTGCAGTTTATCACTCGATGCGCGCATCGCACTATTTTGTGCAATTTATGACTCGTTCTGTTTTGCGCATCGCACTATTTTGTGCAGTTTATCACTCGCGCTGATTTGCACATCGCACTGTTTTGTGCAGTTTATCACTCGATGCGCGCATCGCACTGTTTTGTGCAGTTTAGCACTCGCGCTTTCTTGCGCATCGTACTGTTTTGCGCAGTTTACCACTCGCGCTATTTTGCGCATCGCACTGTTTTGTGCAGTTTACACTGGCGCTCTTTTGCGCATCGCACTGTTTTGTGCGGTTTACACTCGCGCCATTTTGCGCATCGCACTATTTTGTGCAGTTTACACTGGCGCTATTTTACGGATCGCACAGTTCTGTGCAGTTTACACTCGTGGTGCGTTGCGCATCGCACTGTTCTGTGCAGTTTATCACTCGGGCTTTCTTGCGCATCGGATTGTTTTGTGCAGTTTACCCCTGGCACTTTTTTGCGCATCGCACTGTTTTGTGCAGTTTACACTCGCGCTATTTTGCGCATCGCACTATTTTGTGCAGTTTACGCTCGCGCTATTTTGTGCATGGCACTGTTTTGTGCCGTTTATCACTTCAAGCGCGCATCGCACTGTTTTGTGCATTTTATGACTCGTTCTGCTTTGCGCATCACGCTGTTTTGTGCAGTTTATCACTCGCGCTGATTTGCGCATCGCACAGTTTTATGCAGTTTATCACTCGATGCGCGCATCACACTGTTTTGTGCAGTTTATCACTCGCGCTATTTTGCGGATCGCACTATTTTATGCAGTTTACACTCGCGCCATTTTGCACATCGCACTGTTTTGTGCAGTTTACACTAGCGCTATTTTGCGCATCGCACTGTTTTGTGTAGTTGACACTCATGCTATTTTGCGCATCGCACTGTTTTGTACAGTTTATCACTCGCGCTATTTTGCGCATCGCACTGTTTTGTGTAGTTCACCCTCGCGCTGTTTTGTGCGTCGCCCTGTTTTGAGCAGTTTATCACTCGATGCGCGCATCACACTGTTTTGTGCAGTTTATCACTCGCGCTGTTTTGCACATCGCACAGTTTTGTGCAGTTTATCACTCGCGCTATTTTGCCCATCGCACTGTCTTGTGCAGTTTACACTGGCGCTATTTTGCGCATCGCACTATTTTGTGCAGTTTATGACTCGTTCTGTTTTGCGCATCGCACTATTTTGTGCAGTTTATCACTCGCGCTGATTTGCGCATCGCACTGTTTTGTGCAGTTTATCACTCGATGCGCGCATCGCACTGTTTTATGCAGTTTAACACTCGCGCTATTTTATGGATCGCACTCTTTCGTGCAGTTTACACTCACGCTATTTTGTGCATCGCACTGTTTTGTGCAGTTTATCACCCGCGCTTTCTTGCGCATCGCACCGTGTTGTGCAGTTTATCACTCGCGCTATTTTGCGCTTCGCATTGTTCTGTGCAGTTTACACTCGCTATTTTGCGCATCGAACTGTTTTGTGCAGTTTATCACTGGGAGTATTTTGCGCATCGCACTGTTTTGTGTAGTTTACATACGTGCTATTTTGCGCATCGCACTATTTTGTACAGTTTATGACTCGTTCCGTTTTGCGCATGGCACTGTTTTGTGCAGTTTATCACTCCATGTGCGCATCGCACTGTTTTGTGAAGTTTATGACTCGTTCTGTTTTGCGCATCGCACTGTTTTGTGCAGTTTATCACTCGCGCTGTTTTGCGCATCGTACTGTTTTGCGCAGCTTACAATGACGCTGTGTTACGCATGGCACTGTTTTGTGCAGTTTACACTCGCGCTGTGTTGCGCATCGCACTGTTTTGTGCAGTTTACACTCACGTTGTGTTCCGCATCGCACAGTTTTGTGCAGTTGGCACTCGCACCATTTTGCGAATCGCACTGTTTTGTGCTGTTCCCACTCGCGGTATGTTCCGGATCGCCCTATTTTGTCCAGTTTCTCACCCGCGCTTTCTGGCGCATCGCACTGTGATGTGCAGTTTATCACTCGCGCTATTTTGCGCATCGCATTGTTCTGTGCAGTTTACACTCGTGCTGTTTTGCGCATCGAACTGTTTTGTGCAATTGACACTTGCGCTATGTTACGCATTGCACTGTTTTGTGCAGTTTATCACTCACGCTGTTTTGCGCACGGCACAATTTTGGGCAGTTTATCACTCGCGCACTTTTGTGCATCACACTATTCTGTGCAGTTTATCACTCGCGCTATTTTGCGCATCACACTGTTTTGTGTAGTTTACACTCGCGCTATTTTGCGCATCGCACTGTTTTGTGCAGTTTATCACTCGATGCGCGCATCGCACTATTTTGTGCAGCTTATCACTCGCGCTATTTTGCACATTGCACTGTCTTGTGCGGTTTACACTAGCGCTATTTTGCGCATCGCACCGTTTTGTACAGTTGACACTCGCGCTGTAATATGCATTGCACTGTTTTGTGCAGCTTACTCTAGCGCTATTTTGCGCAACGTACTATTTTGTGCAGTGTATCACTCGATGCGCGCATCACAGTCTTTTGAGCAGTTTATCACTCGTGTTGTTTTGCGCTACGCACTATTTTGTGTAGTTTCTCACTTGCGCTGGTTTACGCATCGCACAGTTTTGTGCAGTTTACACTCGTGGTGTGTTGTGCATCGCACTGTTCTGTGCAGTTTATCACTCGGGCTTTCTTGCGCAACGCACTGTTTTGTGCAGTTTACACTCGCGCTATTTTGCGCATCACACTGTTTTGTGCAGTTTACACTCGCGCTATTTTGCGCATCGCATTGTTTTGTGCAGTTTATCACTTCATGCGCGCATCGCACTGTTTTGTGCAGTTTTTGACTCGTTCTGTTTTGCGCATCGCACTGTTTTGTGCAGTTTACCACTCGCGCTGATTTGCGCATCGCACAGTTTTATGCAGTTTATCACTCGATGCGCGCATTGCATTGTTTTGTGCAGTTTACACTTGCGCTATTTTGCGCATCGCACTGTTTTGTGTAGTTGACACTCGCACTATTTTGCGCACCGCACTGCTTTGTACAGTTTATCACTCGCGCTATTTTGCGCATCGCACTGTTTTGTGTAGTTCACCCTCGCGCTGTTTTGAGCAGTTTCTCACTCGATGCGCACATCACACTGTTTTGTGCATTTTATCACTCGCGCTGTTTTGCGCATCACACTGTTTTGTGCAGTTTACACTGGCGATGTGTTGCGCATCGCACTGTTTTGTGCAGTTTATCACTTGCGCTATTTTGCCCATCGCACTGTCTTGTGCAGTTTACACTGGCGCTATTTTACGCATCGCACTGTTTTATGTAGTTTATACTCGCGCTACTTTGTGCGTCGCACTATATTGTGCAGTTTTTCCGCATCGCACTATTTTGTTCAGTTTATCACTCGCGCTGATTTGCGCATCGCACTGTTTTGTGCAGTTTATCACTCGATGCGCGCATCGCACTATTTTGTGCAGTTTCTCACTCGCGCTATTTTGTGGCTCGCACTTTTTCGTGCAGTTTACACTCACGCTTTTCGCGCATCGCACTGTTTTGTGCAGTTTATTAACCGCGCTTTCTTGCGCATCGCACTGTGTTCTACAGTTTATCACTCGTGCTATTTTGCACTTCGCACGCTTCTGTGCAGTTTACACTCGCTATTTTGCGCATCGAACTGTTTTGTGCAGTTTATCACTGGCACTATTTTGCGCATCACACTGTTTTGTGCAGTTTACACTGGCGATGTGTTGCGCATCGCACTGTTTTGTGCAGTTTATCACTTGCGCTATTTTGCCCATCGCACTGTCTTGTGCAGTTTACACTGGCGCTATTTTACGCATCGCACTGTTTTATGTAGTTTATACTTGCGCTACTTTGTGCGTCGCACTATATTGTGCAGTTTTTCCGCATCGCACTATTTTGTTCAGTTTATCACTCGCGCTGATTTGCGCATCGCACTGTTTTGTGCAGTTTATCACTCGATGCGCGCATCGCACTATTTTGTGCAGTTTCTCACTCGCGCTATTTTGTGGCTCGCACTTTTTCGTGCAGTTTACACTCACGCTTTTCGCGCATCGCACTGTTTTGTGCAGTTTATTAACCGCGCTTTCTTGCGCATCGCACTGTGTTCTACAGTTTATCACTCGTGCTATTTTGCACTTCGCACGCTTCTGTGCAGTTTACACTCGCTATTTTGCGCATCGAACTGTTTTGTGCAGTTTATCACTGGCACTATTTTGCGCATCACACTGTTTTGTGCAGTTTACACACGTGCTATTTTGCGGATCGCACCGTTTTGTACAGTTTATGACTCGTTCTGTTTTGCGCATGGCACTGTTTTGTGCAGTTTATAACTCCATGCGCGCATCGCACTGTTTTGTGCAGTGTATGACTCATCATGTTTTGCCCATCGCACTGTTTTGTGCAGTTTATCACTCGCGTTGTTTTGCGCATCGCACTGTTTTGCGCAGTTTACACTGACGCTGTGTTACGCATCGCACTAATTTGTGCAGTTTACACTCGCGCTGTGTTTCGCATCGCACTGTTTTGTGCAGTTTACGCTCGCGCTGTGTTGCGCATCGCACAGTTTTGTGCAGTTGGCACTCGCACTACATTGCGCATCGCACTATTTTGTGCTGTTCCCACTCGCGGTGTGTTTCGCGTCGCCCTATTTTGTGCAGTTTGTCACCCGCGCTTTCTTGTGCATCACAATGTGATGCGCAGTTTATCACTCGCGCTATTTTGCGCATCGCACTGTTCTGTGCAGTTTACACTCGCGCTATTTTGCGCATCGAACTGTTTTGTGCAGTTGACACTCACGCTATGTTACGCATCGCCCCGTTTTGTGTAGTTTATCACTCGTGCTGTTTTGCGCACGGCACAACTTGGCGCAGTTTATCACTCACGCACTTTTGTGCATCACACTATTTTGTGCAGTTTACACTCGTGGTATTTTGCGCATCGCACTGTTTTGTGCAGTATATCACTCGCGTTATTTTGCGCATCGCACTATTTTGTGCAATTTATCACTCCATGTGCGTATCGTACTGTTTTGTGCAGTTTATGACTCGTTGTGTTTTGCGCATCGCACTATTTTGTTAAGTTTATCACTCGCGCTGATTTGCGCATCGCACTATTGTGTGTAGTATATCACTTGATGCGCGCATCGCACTGTTTTGTGTAGTTTATCACTCGTGCTATTTTGCGGATCGCACTGTTTTATGCAGTTTACACTCGCGCTATTTTGCGCATCGCACTGTTTTGTGCAGTTTATCACCCGCGCATTCTTGCGCATCGCACTGTGTTGTGCAGTTTATCACTCGCGCTATTTTGCGCATCGCACTGTTCTGTGCAGTTTACACTCGCTATTTTGCGCATCGAACTATTTTGTGCAGTTTATCACTGGCACTATTTTGCGCATCGCACTGTTTTGTGCAGTTTACACACGTTCTATTTTGCGCATCGCACTATTTTGTGCAGTTTATGACTCGTTCTGTTTTGCGCATCGCACTGTTTTGTGCAGTTTACCCTCGCACTGTGTTGCGCATCGCACTGTTTTGTGCTGTTCCCACTCGCGGTATGTTGCGCAGCGCACTATTTTGTGCAGTTTATCACCCGCGCTTTCTTGCGCATTGCACTGTGATGTGCAGTTTATCACTCGCGTTATTTTGCGCATCGCATTGTTCTGTGCAGTTTACACACGCGCTATTTTGCGCATCGAACTGTTTTGTGCAGTTGTCACTTGCGCTATGTTGCGCATCGCACTGTTTTGTGCAGTTTATCACTCACGCTGTTTTGCACACGGCACAATTTTGGGAAGTATATCACTCGCGCTCTTTTGTGCATCCCACTATTTTGTGCAGTTTACACTCGCGCTATTTTGCGCATCGCACTGTTTTGTGCATTTTATCACTCCCGCTATTTTGCCCATCGCACTGCCCTGTGCAGTTTACACTAGCGCTATTTTGCGCATCGCATTGTTTTGTGCAGTTTACACTCGGGCTATTTTGCGCATCGCACTATTTTGTGTAGTTTATCACTCCATGCGCGCATCGCATTGTTTCGTGCAGTTTATGACTCGTTCTGTTTTGCGCATCGCACTATTTTGTGTAGTTTATCACTCGCGCTGATTTGCACATCGCACTGTTTTGTGCAATTGATCACTCGATGCGCGCATCGCACTGTTTTGTGCAGTTTATCTCCCGCGCTACTTTGGGGATCGCACTGTTCTGTGCAGTTTACACTCGCGCTATTTTGCGCATCGCACTGTTTTGTGCAGTTTATCACCCGCGCATTCTTGCGCATCGTACTGTGTTGTGCAGTTTATCACTCGCGCTATTTTGTGCATTGCACTATTCTGTGCGGTTTATACTCGCTATTTTGCTCATCGAACTGTTTTGTGCAGTTTATCTCTTGCACTATTTTGCGCATCGCACTGTTTGGTGCAGGTTACACACGTGCTATTTTGCGCATCGCACTGTGTTGTGCAGTTTATGACTCGTTCTGTTTTGCACATGGCACTATTTTGTGCATTTTATGACTCCATGCGCGCATCGCACTGTTTTGTGCGGTTTATTACTCGTTCTGTTTTGCGCATTGCTCTGTTTTGTGCGGTTTATCACTCGTGCTGTTTTGCGCATCGCACTGTTTTGTGCAGTTTACACTGACGCTGTGTTGCGCATCGCACTGTTTTGTGCAGTTTACACTCGCGCTGTGTTGCGCACCGCACTGTTTTGTGGAGTTTACACTCGCGTTGTGTTGCGCATCGCACTGTTTTGTGTTGTTCCAACTCGCGGTACGTTGCGCATCGCACTAATTTGTGCAGTTTATCACCCGCGCTTTCTTGCGCATCGCACTGTGATGCGCAGTTTATCACTCGCGCTATTTTGCGCATCGAACTGTTTTGTGCAGTTGACACTCACGCTATGTTGCGCATCGCACTGTTTTGTGCAGTTTATCACTCACGCTATTCTGCACACGGCACAATTTTGTGCAGTTTATCACTCGCGCTCTTTTGTGCATCACACTATTTTGTGCAGTTTACACTCGCGCCATTTTGCGCATCGCACTCTTTTGTGCAGTTTACACTCGCGGTATTTTGCGCATCGCACTGTTTTGTGTAGTTGACACTCGCGCTATTTTGCGCACCGCACTGTTTTGTACAGTTTATCACTCGCGCTATTTTGCACATCGCACTGTTTTCTGTAGTTCACCCTCGCGTTGTTTTGAGCAGTTTATCACTCGATGCGCACATCACACTGTTTTGTGCAGTTTATCACTCACGCTGTTTTGCGCATCGCACAGTTTTGTGCAGTTTACACTGGCGCCGTGTTGCGCATCGCACTGTTTTGTGCAGTTTATCACTTGCGCTATTTTGCCCATCGCACAGTCTTGTGCAGTTTACAGTGGCGCTATTTTGCGCATCGCACTATTTTATGTAGTTTATACTCGCGCTACTTTGCGCGTCGCACTATTGTAACAAGCCCGCGGGGGACCTCGCTACAATTCGGACTCCCTTTTTGTTTGTTGCGGTTCTTAATCTGAACCAAAGAGTCCAACTCTGGCAAATCGTTTGAGAAAACAGATTTTTTTGAAAAGTAGTGCCAAACATGGACTGCTTTGCCAGATTACAGAGTCGCCACCTAAATATTTTAAAATGGGAATTTAGGAAACCCTGACTCGGTGCCGAAGGCCATGTCTCCGTCATCACCAAAGTGGTCTTGGCTCAGGAGCTTGGGTACGATCGGGGAAGGTCAGCGATGAGCACCCCCTTTCGCCCGGTCCAAAGACCGGCCTCTACTAACCGTGATATCCGATTTTGAAAACTTTATGCGTTCTTATTCCGGTTATTAGCCTAGAATTACTATGTTATGCGCACAGCAAACAAGTATAGACTAGATCGCCTAATTTGGAAATAAGCATTGCATATCCGTTGGTTTTGAAAATGCTTTGGAATTTGCTACTCGCAAGTATGCTAAAATACGAATTCCAACGAGCTTTTCCAACTCAAGTAATCCAACCTCCACCCACAGGCATTCAAGCAGTTATGTCACATAAGCACTTAGCCTCATGGTAGTCATGCTATTATGGCAACACTCACACACATGTGATATGCTAAAGCATAAAAGCTTACCTAGTACTCCAAGCCAAAACAGAAACCAGTTAGTAATCATATGCATGATCCTAGTTCATGTTAAGTGGCTAATGCAACACCAGTAATGATGTAATCTAAACAGGCTCGGCTGTCCTAAGCATGTCATATGGAATGCTACAAATAGCACATATTCAATTTGGAAATTGAAATACAATACAATTAGCGTGATGTACCGAGCCCGATGCATGTAAACAAATGCATGGATGCACGCATGCATTGCATAAGGTATGCTAAAATAAACGTGCCCTAATCTACCATCAAAAGCAGATAAATAAAAGGGAAGAAAGAAGTGGGGGTTGGAAGACATGCACACACTCACCCACACTTATTACAAATATGCTCTCGCTCGGAGGGACCAAAAGAATAATACAAATAATTAACTACGCAAGCTAATTAAATATTACAAATTAATTAAATTAACAAATTAATTAATCTAAGGAAAAACAGTAAACCGCCTCGGGGCGACGGCTCAATGCATGCACACTCGGATTCCGCTCGGAATTGCACTTCCATGCCTAGATTGCCTATGTTTTCCCTGCTTTGCACCTCAGAAGACTGCCAAAGTCTCAGAACTACTTCCTTGGATGTTGGGGATCACCACCGGCTAAACAGAATATCCACCGGCTGCTATATGTGGCCATCGGCACAAAATGAACTCATCGGCTATCAATATACTGCCGGTCGGCACTAAACACTGCCGGCCGGCACTGAATGTCTGCAGAACCTGCAACTCACAGCAGCAGAGGGCAAAAACTTGCATGGCAATGTAATTCCAACAATGTATGCACTAATCATGCCCCTTATCATATTTGTGACTCAAAGGGGCATGTGCCTCGATTCTCGGGCCACCAATCACGCATTCCCATGCATGATGGCCCAAAGAACCAAGTTGTGCACTTTCAATCTCAAATGCATGCAAACCAAACAAACATAAAAGGGTGCCAAACCTCCATCATGCTCATCTCAAGAGGCCAAGCATGTGCATTGATGTAATGCAATTCTAAACATGTTAGCTAGCACGCAACATGGACAATGTAATATAAGGATGTTAATATGCAAACACACCTACAAGACAAACATGTAAACCAAACAATGGGGTGGACTTAAACATGACTTAGGCCATCCCAAATGGGCCCAAAATCAGTAGCCAAAATGCTAAGTATGAGGGCTAAACACACATGCACATGTACACATGTTAAGGCATACAACTTAGGCATTAAACAAACCACTCTCAAGCACACTTGAAAGGAGGTAACATGGATGATTAGCATGCAACATGAGCTCTAAAATCATGCCAAAGTGTGGTGCTAAACCAACTCAAAATAGACCAAACAAAGCATGCAAATGGTCCAAGACTTAAAGCAAGTCAATGAGGCATTGAACTATACTTATGCAAGACAATTATGGCATGCATTAAACAACTAAAAACAGGTTTTTAGCATGTTAAAACAAAGCCAAAAGGCTACTTAGATGGCATCTAAGAGGCTTGAAACCAAAGGCATGCACAAGGACGAAAACATGGAGCATTCAATACATGCTGTTAAAGCATTAAAGAGGCAACTAAGGTAAGCATACAAGCACACCAAAGGGACTGAAATGACATGCTAGATGGTTCCAAACCATCAAAATGAAGTAAGCCACACATGCTACATATGCACGCTCAAAGGCTAGCAAGCCTAAAATGCAAAGGGGCTATATAATGCATGCCAAGATCAACCCAAATGACTATGGACAGAGCTAAAACATGTCAAAATAAGCACAAAACATTCACAAATCTAAGCCTAAAGCATGCTCAAATTAGGGCTAACAACCTAAGACATGTTAAGGCAATACAAGGCATTACATGGCAACTATGCTAAGCATGCATAAGGGACCAAAACCAACACATAGCAATGTTAAATCATGATATCCTAAGCATGAATAACAGTCCATACATGCTCAACACACACTCAAGCACAATGCTCCCTCAAGAGGCAAAACTTGCCCTTTTCAAGGACATCAAGGAGAGGGGGTGACCCCCTCCTTCTTAGGACTTGAAGGCATCATCTTCACCACTGAAATCCCTTAAGATTTCAGTGGTGAAGAGACCCAAACACCAAAATCCCAGATCTCAACAAAATAGCACAAAATGAGGCCTTTTCAAGGCCTAAGGATGGTCAAACCTCCCCAAAGCACAATACACCCTTAAGAGACTATCAAGAGGACTAAAAAATAGAACTTTTTTGTATTAAACACTAAGCAAAAAAATAGTTCAAAGATAGGTAAAAATGGAGTGCAAGAATGGGGTAAAAAGAGGACTAATGTCTTACCCTTGTAGACCTCTTCACCAAAGATGATGTTCTTGCTTCCTTGAGCTCAAATCCAACCAAAAACCTCCAAGACAACTTCTTGGAACCTCAGTTGCCAAGGAAGGTGAAACACTAGGTGTTGATGAGCAATAGTAAGTCACAAACACCTAGTGTACAAATAAGAGGGAAGAAGAGAGATAGGATAGATACAAAACTTCTAACCTAGAACCAGAGCTTCTTCTCTGTCTTTTCTCTCTAAAAATGTCTAACTCTTCCAACCTTTGAGCCAAGAGAAGAGAGCCTTCTCTTATAGGCAACAAAGCTTACAAGCCAAGCAAAACAAAGGCTCATCCCTCCATACATGTGTATGGAGGGGAAACAAATGCCATACAGCTGCTTCAAAATATCTGAAAAAGCAACTGCACAGTAATCGGCAGGGCAAAATTGTCATTTTCGCAAAATTGACTGCCGACCGGCACAAAAGAGTGCCGACCGGCACAATATAGTGCCGATGGCAACACCTACCAGCCGGTGGCCTCTAGCTAGTGCCGGTGGTGTGTGGGGATGCCTCAGAAGGCATTCCTTGCCCCTCTAACGCAAAACACAAGTGTTTGGTGCAAAACCAGACACAAAACGGTCAAGTTCGGAGGTCCTGAGGCAAGGCGCGTAGCCGAGTACTCCGGGAACTCCAAACGAACGCGAACATGGATAATCACCGAGTGTTCAAGCGGTGACGCCCAGGTCTTGAGGACGGTCAAAAATGGGGTGTCTACAGTTGCCCCTCTTTGACAGAACTCGTAAGTCATAACAATGACGGGAGTGAATGTCAAAGCCCAGAGACGACCCATTTTTGACAAGGCTGAAGACTTGGACAAACATGCAAGACAAACAAGGTATGCGCCCGAAGGCAGGGGCAAAATGCAAGATAATGCAAGAAGCCGAGCATAACTTATGATCATGCAAAGAAAGCTGTAATGAAGCACACATGCAACAGTTATAAGCTAGCATACGCCAATCTACACTACAATGCAGAAAGGATGTAAGAAAATTATGCAATTCTCAAAACGTCTCACGCGGAGGATGCAATACCTGTGCGGCTCGTCCGGTTGCACTGGCCTCAAATGAGCCGTACATACAATATCGTGCCTGCAAAGAAAGCAAACTTAACAGGTACAATATTGTTAGCCATATGCATGACAATGCAATGATGAATGCAAAATGATGTGCATTATATACAAAACTAAATATAAACAATGCAAATGATAATGCAATGCAATTGAAACTATGCAAACTGCGTGCAAAGCAATTGAATCATGATTCAATCATGAGCGGTTCGAAACCACACATATGTCAAATAGATTGATGGAAGTAACGAGTCCGTCTACCATAGAACGATGTCTGAACTATGAGTGATGTAGACGGACACAAGAACAAGTATTGGGTGGAATGACATAAGTGGGGTGACAACCCGCTGAGGAAAGAATAATGATCCTAATGCTGGATGCAATAATTACACTACAATGTAATAGAAATGGATATGGCCTGTAGCCAAAACCGTATTTTGCCTAGGAAAGGCATGTACACGTACAAGCCATGTTTAACACAGAAAAGGTACCGCCACCCTCAAACCAAGTTCATCAAGGAATAGGCGCGTACACATGCAGGACTGTGCTTCAACGTGAAAAGTAAGGACACATACCAGACCAAGCTCAACAAGGAAAGGTGCAAGCCATGGATGGAAGATGATGCAGTGGATGCATGCAACTAAAATGCAATATATACAATATGCAATGGAGATGAATATTTATAGAAAATGAATGACATATGCACTATATTACAATGATGATGCATGACATATGCATGGTTTTTTGAAATGCATGACATATGCAGTATATACGATGATGCATGACATATGCATGTTTTTTTTGTTTTTTTGTTTTTTGAAATGTGCATGATGCATGACATATGCAATATTTAGAATGATGCATGACAATGCAGTATGCTGTTTTTTTATTTTATTTATTTTTTGAAATGTATGACATATGCAATAGTATTTTTTGATTTTTTGAAATGCATGACATATGCAATAGTATTAATGATGCATGACAATGCAGTATGATGCAATGGCTGCGATTACGGTTTTCCCTATTCTCCCAACAGGGCGATATACTAGGTTGGTTCGGTATCCAGAACTGAGGCGTAGACACGCCGCCTCAACCTATGGGGCTTCCATATAGATTTCAAGCCGAGGGTGCACCCCCCTGGGTATTTAAACCAGACTTTAGTCTCGGAAATTCTGAACCTTTGCGTTCTAGGCATAAGCCATTCAAACTCTAGTTTTCACCGTCCCCATTGGTCTCCTAGGAACTCACCGAAAAAACAGGCAGATGGCTTTACCAGACCACCGGAAGTCGTTCGGGCACGACAAACACCGAAGGAATTGCACCTTCAGAGGATTTAAGGTCTCCTAGACCGTAATGCACAGAACAATGCAATGTGCAAAAAAGTGCAATTGAATGCATGTAAAATGCAATGAGATGGGCAGAATAGCGCGATGGAATGCATGCAAAATGCAATGAGATGCGCTAAACCGTGCGAATGACATACAACGCACTAACAAGTGCCGATGAGGCGCACAAGATAGCGCGAATGGGACGCAATGCACAAGCTAATGCGATGCGCTAAACAGCGTGATGCGTTCAGACAACGCGAATGAAGGTCTTGCACCTCCTAAGGATTTAAGGTCTCCTAGACCGTGCGTGTTTAAGGTCTCGCCAGACCGGGGGCGAAAAACAATGAGGTGCGCAAAATGGCGCGATGGAATGCAAAATGAGATGCAAGATGAGGCACGCATACCTCATGGATGCAAAATGCAAAACGAAATGCAAATGAAATGCAAAGTGAGGCACGCGTACCTCAAGATGTAAAACTGAAATGGACATGAGGCACGCATATGAAAAATGAAATGCAAAATGAGGCACGCGTACCTCGAGATGCAATGAAATGTAAAATGAGGCACGCATACCTCATTTGAATGGAAAATGAAATGCAAAACGAGGCACACGTACCTCGAGATGCAATGAAATGTAAAATGAGGTGCAAAACGAGGCACGCGTACCTCGAGATGCGATGGAAATGCAAAATGAGGCACGCATACCTCATGGATGCGATGGAAATGCAAAATGAGGCACACGTACCTCATTGAATGGAAAATGAAATGCAAAACGAGGCATGCGTACCTCGAGATGCGATGGAAATGCAAAATGAGGCACACGTACCTCATTGAATGGAAAATGATATGCAAAATGAGGCACGCGTACCTCGAGATGCGATGGAATGTAAAATGAGGCACGCATACCTCATTTGAATGGAAAATGAAATGCAAAACGAGGCACGCGTCCCTCGAGATGCGATGGAAATGCAAAATGAGGCACACGTACCTCATTGAATGGAAAATGAAATGCAAAACGAGGCACGCATACCTCGAGATGCGATGGAAATGCAAAATGAGGCACACGTACCTCATTGAATGGAAAATGAAATGCAAAACGAGGCACGCGTACCTCGAGATGCAATGAAATGTAAAATGCAAGTATGACACGCATGCCACACGACAATGCAAAACGGTGCAAGTCGCAAGGGACGTGCAAGACGGCGCGATGCGATGCACTGGACAATGTGATGGATGCGTGCAACGCACGCGGGGCAATTGTTGAATCTTGTAAAAAACAAAGGATACAAAAGGATACAATCTTTGCTTGAATTTAGGTGCCACGCACAGGAGACACGGTCCGAGGTCAAAACGGAGGCCGGTTGAGCATCGGGGATTCACTTTCTTGCACTTTCTTGAGCTATGAAGACTAGAAACTACCTACATGGCCTAAAAAGGCTGTGGGAACATCACCGGCTGGACTAGGTGGCCACCAGCTTGCCACCGGCTGCATAAAAGTTCCACCGGCACAATATTGTGCCGACCGGCACATAATAGTGCCGACCGGCCAAAAGTTGCTGATCGGGGACAGTTTTGACATTTCACCTCGGGCTTTTTAAAATAGGGTTTTAAACCCTATTCTTTCACTTCCCTTGCGCCGAAAATTCCTCCCCCTTCTCTCTAGAGTATTTTCGGCCTTCGATCCTCGCATTTTCTCGCGTTTTAGGCTCGGTTTCGTCGTTCGATTCGCGAATACCTTCACGTTTCGCACATTTTCGACCAATCAAAATTTCATTTCGGCACATCCTTTGCCATTTTCACCCTTTTGGGACTTGTTCCCCTCGATCTCTTCTCGATACCCGTGCCTTTTCACACTTCGACCTTCCCGGCCTTTCCCGACCCTCTCGGGGTTGACTTTTTGGTTGACCCTTCACATTCCGAGCCTATTTTCATTCCTCGACCATTTTTCCCATCATTCTTGACATGGCTGACGATGTTCCACACGTCAGGACTCCCCCGGATCACAAGATGGATCCCGGGGTCGAGCTCCTTCCGTTGAGCGAGCGTCCTTTCGACCCGGCGACCTACCGCCCGGCGATCCACGTCCTACCTCCGGATGGTCTTCGCCATTTCCGCGGCTTTGACCGAGCGTTGGACCCGGAGCTTCTCCTACGCGAGCCGACCTCTCACCTATCCTTCGGCGCTTCCGAGGTAACATTTTTTTCTCTGTTTTACTTTCTGCAATGTAGAACTGTTAACTGCCATAGCTGAATCTGTTCTTTAACTGCTTAGCTCTGATATGTTGTACACTGTAGTTGATCGCAATCATGCTTACAACTAATATCTGTTTAAGACGGACACATGCACACACACTGCACTAGTCTCAATCACCCAAACACACGGCACACACCGTATTTTACGGCAAATCTACCGACACCAGGCACTTATTTGAATCTGAAAACATATTGTATGCTGTATTTAAACTGAACCACACAAAACACGCTGACGAATCATACGTTGTAGTTCACCTACTGGCACACTATAACCCAATATCTGCTTGGATCTAAAAAATGTGCACACATGCACCATATCTGTATGCTGATCCTCACAAACACACTGACACATCACAGGCCGTAGTCCACCGTAGTACACTGAAACCTGATATCTGCTTGGATCTAAAAAATGTGCACACGTGCACCATGTTTACATTGCACTTACTCAAAACACGCTGATGCATCAAACACTGTAGTCCACCGTAGGCGCACCGGCACCCGGTATCTGTTCGAATCTAAAAAACTTGCACGCATGCTAGATTTGTAACGACTTTAACATGTTTCCTCAGAACTGTACATTTCATGTTGCTTCGCAACTATTTGTTTGAAAACAGGGAGATTCCCATACCGTCTGTGGGTATGGGAACGTCACAGCTCGAGATTGGTATGCGGAGCTCCCCCAGGCGGTTCGACGTATCGTGGACCATGTCGGCTTCGGCGCTTTTTGCAAGGGGCTGACCCGACTTACTGCTTGCAGGCCTCTTCTAGCCGCCCTGGCAGAGAGGTGGTGGGACACCACCGATTCATTCCACTTATCTGCGACCGGGGACATGACGATGACCCCTTACGATTTCTCGGTGCTCACTGGCATCGGGGTAGGGGGTGATCCGATCCCCTTTGATATTGCTATGGATGAGTGGACCGCAGCTCAGGTCTACTTACTTGGCGCGGCTCCACCTCTTGCGCGTCCAGGTTTCGTCCGCTACTCCTAGTTCGAGGTGCAGTTCCGGGTGCAGCCTCTTCTTGTGGACACAGCTCCGATGACTCAGGAGGCCGCAGAGAGGTATGCACGCGGCTTTCTGATGTTTTTGTTTGGGATGACTCTCTTCGCCGATCGGGCGAACACAGTGCCCCTCTGCCTTCTCAGCGCACTAGTGGATGTCCGGGACATCTTGCGTTTCGATTGGGGTGGTGCGGCTCTGGCCACCCTCTACGGCTACATGAGCTCAGTCTCCCGCGGCAGCGGACAGTTGCTCGGGGGCTATTCGCGTGCTTGGGAGGTACATTTCCTTTTCCGCTTTACATTTCTGCTTTACATTTTCTGTACTCTGCACACTACACACACTGTAGTCTGTTTCACATGGATTGTATACTGTACACACGGCGCACACAGACTCCGCTTTATATTGACTGTACACTACTCACACTGTACACTCCGCACAATACACTACACAACACACGGCTCTGTTATTTCTGCTTTATTTTGTATTCTGCTTTATCTGATAAACATTCTGGTGTTCACCTTGCAGTTGTGGGTTTATGCCTACTTCCCTAGGCTCGCTCCTGTACCCGATGCAGAGACCCCTCTGGTCGTCCCCTTCTCACGCCGCTTTGACGGGAGATGCGCCCGGAGGTCGCGGGAGACTTTCAGCTTCTTCCACCGCTACTTCGACACCATCACTCCTGCCGAGGTATGTTTTACTTGCAGTTCATTTAAGCTTCACTTTTCCACTGTATATTTGCAATACCAGTAGGTAACAAACTGTATTTCAATTTCAGATCACCTGGCAGCCGTGGGCTCCTTTGCCAGCGATGATGCGAGATCGGTTTGCCGGTGCCGTCGAGACCTCGCGTTACCAGATTCTGCTGGAGGGCCCGGTCTGTCGGGCTTGGTACCTGGGTGAGCGTTTCCTGCGTCAGACCTTAGGGTTACCTGAGCAGACAGTTCCGGTGCACCCTCCTGAGCACATGAGGGACACCGAGCGTTTCACCGCTGAGCAGATGGCGGACTACACCATCGGCTGGGAGGCAGACGGCTACAGAGGCGAGGGCGATTACTTAGAGTACGTCCGGACCTTCATCATGTGGCCTCTGAGCGGTGGTCGCAGAGCCGAGAGAGAGAGAGACCTGCGGCGCCGGCGGCCGGAGCAGGAGTAGGAGGAGGAGCGCCGAGGAGGGCTCGAGTCCGCGGCAGGGGCGGAGTCCAGAGAGGACGGGAGGCCAGTTGGCCCGCTTTGCCTTCTTCGCTGACTTTCCGGGGGTCGGATGGGGCGACGTATCAGATCCCCGTCGCCCCTCCGCCGGCTGATCACGAGTTTGTCGGTGTGCCCGACTTACCTCTGGTATGTGTTACTGCATTTCTGTACAGTTATTTCATTTTGGTTTATTTGGTATTCCACAGAATATTGATGCACCTGATTTCCTTGCAGGCGTCTTCTGAGTACACCCGGCAGTCATTGGAGATGAATGCCTCCATGGCGGGGATGCTGCAGCGGACCTTCGAGTTCCTAGCCTTTTACGGCCTTCCGGTATGTTCTCTCTGACATAGCTTCAAACCATACACAAACTGCTTCGCATAATCTGATGCACGATACAACACTGGATACCCAGCCCTCACGGCACTTGACACACTGTATTCATACACTGCATTCTGTACTGATAAACTGCTCACGGCATTCAAACACTGTACTCATACACTGCATTCTGCACTGATAAACTGCTCACGACATTCATATTCTGTATTCATACACTGCATTCTGTACTGATAAACTGCTCACGGCATTCAAACACTGTACTCATGCACTGCATTCTACACTGATAAACTGCTCACGGCATTCATACTCTGTATTCATACACTGCATTCTGCACTGTTAAACTGCTCACGGCATTCATACTCTGTATCTATACACTGCATTCTGCACTGATAAACTGCTTCATGTATACTGATGCATTTGCCTTTTGTACTTTTCAGCCTCCTTTCCCGATTCCTCCAGTGGGTGGTGGTGCTCCATCTGGACCTTCCATTTCTACTCGGGATGGCAGGATATTCCCCCGCACCAGAGGAGGGCGTACTTACGCCGGGAGCAGCTCGCGGGCTCCAGTTCCAGACGACGAGTCTGAGGAGGAGGCAGAGTCATCCGAGGTGGAGGCCGGCTCGGGCTCAGACAGTGACACTTCTGGTGATGCTCCTGGACTTCTGCCGAGGAAGAGAGCGAGGACAGATCCCCCGGCGCGAGGCCATTGATGATGCTGATGACCCAGACTTTTGCTGTTTCTTTTATTTCTTTTCTTGTACTTTTCTCTTTTGTTGGTAGATAGAGTACTTTGTACTGCCGTAGGCAGACTTTTGTTTCCAAAACTATGTACTTGAAAGAGATGATATGAAATGGAACAAACTTTTTGTCTGAAAAAGTGTTACATTTGTATATATCTGCATATTTCATACTTTGCCCTGCATTGCATCATGTTACACCTCAAATGTAAATGAAAATGATTTGTTGTCTGACAATTGAACACTTGCACTGTAATAATCAGATAACCAATCAACTAAACAGAAACACAACACATACGAGCCACTGCCCAAAACTGGATACATAGCCCATACTCTGCTGGGGACTAATCTGTTGGGGATTGATCTGTACGCAACCCGGAACGCAGCATTCGGCCCATTCGGCATACAACAAATTCTGAACCAACAACCCAATCTGACAAGACGGACCAGGAAAGTAGAAGTAGTTATAGTTGAAACACATCCGGATGTCCCAAATCATCCCTTTCCTTCTCCTGCCTCACACGAATGTAGAGAATGGCACAGCATTCAGAGCACAAACGATCTTTTCGAAGTAAGGAAGGGTTTCACGACCAAGGCATCGAACCTACCACAGGGCACGGCGAGACAGACTAAAACAAAGAAACAAAGGCACACGACCCGACATAACGAGACATGCTCGGAAAAGACTCGAAGCCAAAAGCAAGACCGACAAATCAGAAGACACGACACACGGACGTGTTTACAAAGACCTCAGATCTCGAGGAGCAAGTCCCTCCAGGTATTATTCCCACCCTTTCCGATTTGCGATACTCACATCACTCGGCCCTCAAGCTCGGTTTTTCTCACAAAACCCTTCTCCTTACTTTTCTCTCAACTTACTCCGCTCTATTCTTTATTCTCTCATTTTTCAATCCCTCCCCAGGCATGGTTGTCGGGTAAATGAGAGGTTGCGGGTTCACGCCCGATACAGCTAGCTCGCAGCCACTTCTTCTGGTAGATAGGGTGCCTCTCGGGCAAGTGTGTTGGCAGGGGAAGGACAGAAGGCCTGACTCAACTGTGCCCCTAGTTCGTCACTTTGACCATTTTTTTTTTTTGTTTTCTAAAACAGTTTTGATCAAAAATGAGAGTTGGATTAACACACTTATTCGATTCTTGATTTGAAAATCATGTGAATCAGGCTGTGAGCACTGAAAATTCTCCTTTTTGGGTCCAAACATGGTCCAATTTTGAAAATGAAACAGTTTTCGAGAAAATAAGTCAACCTCAGTGAAAATTTTCAAAAACTATTTTTGCAAACAGTCGATGCTCAAACGAGCACGGAACTTACCCTCGAGATGCGCAACCTCGGATCGGAGGCAATGAAAAATTGCCCTTGGCTTAAAGGGGAATAAGGCAACGGAAAGTTGCCCCTAGTTTGGACGGTAACTTAGGGCAACTTATGGCAATGGACGGCAACGGAAAGTTGCCCCTTGTTTGGATGATGCCACGGCATGTCGTAAGCCAGTCCTTGTTGATGACGATCGGACCCTCGGACGCGGAGGAGGCGAAGACGGCTTGAATCAATATATGGACACAGTCACCTGGAAGGTGTTGGTGGTTTGGACTTCAAGAGGAAATTGGTCACGTAATTCCAGGTCGCTGCAATCGAGACATTGGATTCGGAGGAGGCAAAAGTGGTCAAAACTTATGACATGGACTGAGACGCTATGGAAGCGTTGGGGGCTGGACTTCAGGATGAAGTTGCCTACGTATCCCAAACATGGGAATCAAGCCTTACGTAGTTCCGGTCAAGGTACACTCAGGTATTTTAACCTTCACTGTTTAGGCTCTAACTTTTGCCAAGGCGCCTGTTGCAGGTTTTCGACCTTGCGAGCTTTGTTTTTCTTCTCTTTTCTTTTTCTTTTCTTTTAGATTTTTTCTTTCTTTTCTTTCTTTCCTTTTGCTATTCTTTGTTCTTTTCTTTTCTTTTTGCTTCTTTTTCATATATATTTTTCTTTTTTTCATTGCTCTAACTTTTGCCTGAGCCGTCCTTCCGGGTTTTCGGCCCAGCGAGCCTCTCAAAGGGTAAAAGTGTAGTTTTGTCCATGCCAAATGGTTTTGAGATTGAAGCCTCTCCGTATCCGGGAGAGCAACTGTCATGTTGATTTGCAGGAAAAGTTCATCACGATTACTTCTCGAGCTTTGCTTGGTGGGATCTGATCTCCCTGATCTGACTTTGATGCCTCTTGCTCGAGGGCTACCTCGAAATGGGCCACACAGGCATTTCATGGTACTGATCGTTTTGAACGGATCCAGTTTGAAACAGATGAATTGAAACTTGAGACCGAGAGCGATCCTGAGTTGCACAATCTCAAGAGCGGTTCCACACCGGTCTTCGCAAGACCGCGCAAGACATTTCGTTTTTGAAAGCTTTTAAGAAAGCGACAAATCATTCGTGTTGAAGATAGTGTGGAACCAGTCTGGATTGGACCAGGGTCCTTCTCAGTACTCACGCTGACAAGCATGATTTCATTCATTAAAAGCTTAGCAGGCCTCTCTTTCTCTCAAAATGATCAAAATTTTGCAAAAACCCGAGGAATTCCTTCCTCTTCGTTTTTATCACCGCAGTGTTCGAAAAGGGTTTTTATGAAAAGCTTAGGTCATTACGACGATGTTTATGGCACAAGAGAGTAGGCGAAATGCACTGTCGTTTCATTCACATCTTCTGGTACGGCTAACTCAAATAGCGACAAATACGGAACATGATAGCCACAGCTGTTTCATTCAGATTTGGTGGTATAATCGGCTCCTCGGCAACAACAGGCTCAAAAAGCAAAAGCAACTAATTACAAGACAAAACAGTGTTTAAGGCAACAACCCCGAAATCACCTGGTATACTATACAAGAGGGACTGACTCGTTACAACAAGACAGACCCTGTAAGCAAAAAGACTGACTCAATACAGAGAGACAGACTCAAAAACAAAACAAAAGACTGACTCGACACCCAAGTCAAGATTTACAAAACTAGCATTGATTGGTGCTCAAAAATGCGTGCCAAATGCTACATTCGAAAATGTACCAGACACTGCCCGCAGGCGGTTCACCTTCTGATTACATACTTGCAGTATCTGTATCCTCAAAATCCAACAACTGAGTGGTGACGGACTTTGCTGAGGTAGGGGAAAGGATAACCTCGTTGTCAATCAAATCTTGCACCTCGTGCCGGAGGCGGAAACAATTGTCGGTAGCATGGCCAGTCTGCTGGTGGTACGCACAGTACAGAGCAGCATCATGTGTGGCAGGGAGATTCTTCGGGAGAGGCCGAGGCTCCAGGGGTTTAAGGTGTCCCCTCTCAGCAAGGATTTGAAGTGCCTTGGACAATGGCATGTAGAGAGCATGGAAGACCCTGCGCCCTCGGGGCAGGTACTTTGGAGTCTGAGCACTCTTGCCAGATGCACTAGCGAACGGATCGGCGGGTGCGGCCTTGGGTTTCTGATCCTTTCCGGATGCAAGGCTGGGAGCGGGAAGAACTATCTTGGCATGACGGGGCCTATCCCGATTCTCTGATTGACTGGGATTGCCCTCAGGCGGAGTGGGGAAAGCATCCTCCACAGCTTTTGACGTAACTGCGGATATCTGTTGCTTGTTCATTCCCCCGGCTTTCAAAGCCTCTACTGCCCACAGCAGTTGTTCGATAGGGTCGGCATTTGCCTTCATCTTGCCTTTGTCTCTGGCCTCAGCCTGATTGAGGGTTTGGGTTGATGTTGACACGTCATTGTTATAACTGGAGGCCATCTCCGGTTGACTAAGTTCAATAACAATTCGACCCAACAGAGGGGGCTCCTGGGGTATAAAGCCTCCGGCATATGGTGCAGCTGGTGGCGAAACAGACATCCCATAGGCGAGATCCGCCACGGATCTTTGAAGATCACCTATCATTCCCATTAGTTCAAATGTAGTAGGCTCGCGAGCCTGATATAGTTGAGGGGTCCAAATTGGATGTGCGGCAGGCGACCTGGGTGGGTGCGTCATGTCAATAGTAGTCTCATCCTGTAGGGTAATTCCTTGACCCAATGCAGCCGTCATGACCACAATCTCTTCTGAATTCTGCATCATGTTCAGTCTTGCCTCAGCAAGGAGAAGACACTAGCTATTCTAGATCGACCCTCTGGATTCCTGAACAGAAACGGAAAACAAGCAGTATTTCAGCCCCAAACAGATCAAACACGGGTGTAGTCGAACAACTGCACTCTACTACTGAACACTGTTCCCCAGAATCACTATTCAAAACTGAACTGATACCCGCAGACACAGCTGATTCTCAACAACACTGATACTGGTGCCCTCAGGCCGGATACCCAAACTTGCAAATTGATATATGCGTTCCCTGCAGAGATACACTCTAAAAGCACATAACAGGTAAAAGAGAGCCAATACATCCCTATGTTGGGGTAGGGTTTCCATGTCCTATTTTGTCAGGAACTAGAGTTTCACTACGCACACAGCGGTTTCAAACAACCTATATCGGGTAAGCAACCTGTCCTAGTTTGGAATGGTCACTATGGATCCGAATATGCACTAGGTCGAATGGTCCAAAAAGGGTGCCCCGGTAAAACCGGGGTTTGTGTTCCCATACTGGCAGAGCCCGCAACCGGTCAGCCTTATGGTCATGCCTTGACAAGACAAGCCTCTAGCAAACCGCTCAGGAATAGCAGATGGCCAACACGGTGTCCTAGGCGCACCAATGCACATGCAATGCAAAGAAACACATAAATGAAATCAAAACTGGATATCACGAGTTCGAGTCAAGCTCTCTAAACTCCCCAGCAGAGTCGCCAGAAACTGTAACAAGCCCGCGGGGGACCTCGCTACAATTCGGACTCCCTTTTTGTTTGTTGCGGTTCTCAATCTGAACCAAAGAGTCCAACTCTGGCAAATCGTTTGAGAAAACAGATTTTTTTGAAAAGTAGTGCCAAACATGGACTGCTTTGCCAGATTACAGAGTCGCCACCTAAATATTTTAAAATGGGAATTTAGGAAACCCTGACTCGGTGCCGAAGGCCACGTGTCCGTCATCACCAAAGTGGTCTTGGCTCGGGAGCTTGGGTACGATCGGGGAAGGTCAGCTATGAGCACCCCCTTTCGCCCGGTCCGAAGACCGGCCTCTACTAACCGTGATATCCGATTTTGAAAACTTTATGCGTTCTTATTCCGGTTATTAGCCTAGAATTACTATGTTATGCGCACAACAAACAAGTATAGACTAGATCGCCTAATTTGGAAACAAGCATTGCATATCCGTTGGTTTTGAAAATGCTTTGGAATTTGTGACTCGCAAGTAGGCTAAAATACGGATTCCAACGAGCTTTTCCAACTCAAGTAATCCAACCTCCACCCACAGGCATTCAAGTAGTTATGTCACACAAGCACTTAGCCTCATGGTAGTCATGCTATTATGGCAACACTCACACACATGTGATATGCTAAAGCATAAAAGCTTACCTAGTACTCCAAGCCAAAACAGAAACCAGTTAGTAATCATATGCATGATCCTAGTTCATGTTAAGTGGCTAATGCAACACAAGTAATGGTGTAATCTAAACAGGCTCGGCTGTCCTAAGCATGTCATATGGAATGCTACAAATAGCACGTATTCAATTTGGAAATTGGAATACAATGCAATTAGCGTGATGTACCGAGCCCGATGCATGTAAACAAATGCATGGATGCACGCATACATTGCATAAGGTATGCTAAAATAAACGTGCCCTAATCTACCATCAAAAGCAGATAAATAAAAGGGAAGAAAGAAGTGGGGCTCGGAAGACATGCACACACTCACCCACACTTATTACAAATATGCCCTCGCTCGGAGGGACAAAAAGAATAATACAAATAATTAACTACGCAAGCTAATTAAATATTACAAATTAATTAAATTAACAAATTAATTAATCTAAGGAAAAACAGTAAACCGCCTCGGGGCGAGGGCTCAATGCATGCACACTCGGATTCTGCTCGGAATTGCACTGCCATGCCTAGATTGCCTCTGTTTTCCCTGCTTTGCACCTCAGAAGACTGCCAAAGTCTCAGAACTACTTCCTTGGATGTTGGGGATCACCACCGGCTAAACAGAATATCCACCGGCTGCTATATGTGGCCATCGGCACAAAATGAACTCATCGGCTATCAATATACTGTCGGTCGGCACTAAACACTGCCGGCCGGCACTGAATGTCTGCAGAACCTGCAACTCACAGCAGCAGAGGGCAAAAACTTGCATGGCAATGTAATTCCAACAATGTATGCACTAATCATGCCCCTTATCATATTTGTGACTCAAAGGGGCATGTGCCTCGATTCTCGGGCCACCAATCACGCATTCCCATGCATGATGGCCCAAAGAACCAAGTTGTGCACTTTCAATCTCAAATGCATGCAAACCAAACAAACATAAAAGGGTGCCAAACCTCCATCATGCTCATCTCAAGAGGCCAAGCATGTGCATTGATGTAATGCAATTCTAAACATGTTAGCTAGCATGCAACATGGACAATGTAATATAAGGATGTTAATATGCAAACACACCTACAAGACAAACATGTAAACCAAACAATGGGGTGGACTTAAACATGACTTAGGCCATCCCAAATGGGCCCAAAATCAGTAGCCAAAATGCTAAGTATGAGGGCTAAACACATGCACATGTACACTTGAAAGGAGGTAACATGGATGATTAGCATGCAACATGAGCTCTAAAATCATGTCAAAGTGTGGTGCTAAACCAACTCAAAATAGACCAAACAAAGCATGCAAATGGTCCAAGACTTAAAGCAAGTCAATGAGGCATTGAACTATACTTATGCAAGACAATTATGGCATGCATTAAACAACTAAAAACAGGTTTTTAGCATGTTAAAACAAAGCCAAAAGGCTACTTAGATGGCATCTAAGAGGCTTGAAACCAAAGGCATGCACAAGGACGAAAACATGGAGCATTCAATACATGCTTTTAAAGCATTAAAGAGGCAACTAAGGTAAGCATACAAGCACACCAAAGGGATTGAAATGACATGCTAGATGGTTCCAAACCAGCAAAATCAAGTAAGCCACACATGCTACATATGCACGCTCAAAGGCTAGCAAGCCTAAAATGCAAAGGGGCTATATAATGCATGCCAAGATCAACCCAAATGACTATGGACAGAGCTAAAACATGTCAAAATAAGCACAAAACATTCACAAATCTAAGCCTAAAGCATGCTCAAATTAGGGCTAACAACCTAAGACATGTTAAGGCAATACAAGGCATTACATGGCAACTATGCTAAGCATGCATAAGGGACCAAAACCAACACATAGCAATGTTAAATCATGATATCCTAAGCATGAATAACAGTCCATACATGCTCAACACACACTCAAGCACAATGCTCCCTCAAGAGGCAAAACTTGCCCTTTTCAAGGACATCAAGGAGAGGGGGTGACCCCCTCCTTCTTAGGACTTTAAGGCATCATCTTCACCACTGAAATCCCTCAAGATTTCAGTGGTGAAGAGACCCAAACACCAAAATCCCGGATCTCAACAAAATAGCACAAAATGAGGCCTTTTCAAGGCCTAAGGGTGGTCAAACCTCCCCAAAGCACAAAACACCCTTAATAGACTATCAAGAGGACTAAAAAACAGAACTTTTTTGTATTAAACACTAAGCACAAAAATAGTTCAAAGATAGGTAAAAATGGAGTGCAAGAATGGTGTAAAAAGAGGACTAATGTCTTACCCTTGTAGACCTCTTCACCAAAGACGATGTTCTTACTTCCTTGAGCTCAAATCCGACCAAAAACCTCCAAGACAACTTCTTGGAACCTCAGTTGCCAAAGAAGGTGAAACACTAGGTGTTGATGAGCAATAGTAAGTCACAAACACCTAGTGTACAAATAAGAGGGAAGAAGAGAGATAGGATAGATACAAAACTTCTAACCTAGAACCAGAGCTTCTTCTCTGTCTTTTCTCTCTAAAAATGTCTAACTCTTCTGTGGTAGCCGAATATTTGACAAATATAAAGGAGGTATATTTCGAAGGCTTGACGCTAGCCGGCCTCTATCACACAAGGATAAGGGGCCGAATAGGATAGAGGGCCGAATATGGTCCATCCCTATAGCCGAATAGTAGAAAAGGTAATGATTGAAAAGTAGGCCCTGGTCCCGAGGATCAGAGGAGGCGAGTATAAATATAGTGACAACGGACTAAACAGGATAACTAAGAATTACTACTAATAACTTAGTGAGCAAGCTCTCTTGAGTGGAAGAATTGACTTGTACGTCGGAGTGCTAAGTCCGGCACCCCCGACCGGAGTCTTTATATCTTCTCAGGTGACTAGTTGAGGATCATTGGCGTCTTCCAGGATCTGAAGAGTATTTCCAATCCACTTCCCCACATCTTCCAACCTTTGAGCCAAGAGAAGAGAGCCTTCTCTTATAGGCAACAAAGCTTACAAGCTAAGCAAAACAAAGGCTCATCCCTCCATACACGTGTATGGAGGGGAAACAAATGCCATACAGCTGCTTCAAAATATCTGAAAAAGCAACTGCACAGTAGTCGGCAGGGCAAAATTGTCATTTTGACAAAATTGACTGCCGACCGGCACAAAAGAGTGCCGACCGGCACAATATAGTGCCGATGGCAACACCAACCAGCCGGTGGCCTCTAGCTAGTGCCGGTGGTGTGTGGGGATGCCTCAGAAGGCATTCCTTGCCCCTCTAAGGAAAAACACAAGTGTTTGGTGCAAAACTAGACACAAAACGGTCAAGTTCGGAGGTCCTGAGGCAAGGCGCGTAGCCGAGAACTCCGGGAACTCCAAACGAACGCGAACATGGATAATCACCGAGTGTTCAAGCGGTGATGTCCAGGTCTTGAGGACGGTCAAAAATGGAGTGTCTACAACTATATTGTGCAGTTTATCATTCCATGTGCGCATCGCACTATTTTGTGCAGTTTATGACTCGTTCTATTTTCCGCATCGCACTATTTTGTGCAGTTTATCACTCGCGCTAATTTGCGCATCGCACTGTTTTGTGCAGTTTATCACTCGATGCGCGCATCGCACTGTTTTGTGTAGTTTATCACTCGCGCTATTTTTGTGGCTCGCACTTTTTCGTGCAGTTTACACTCACGCTATTTCGCGCATCGCACTGTTTTGTGCAGTTTATCACCCGTGCTTTCTTGCGCATCGCACTGTGTTCTGTAGTTTATCGCTCGTGCTATTTTGCGCTTCGCACTGTTCTGTGCAGTTTACACTCGCTATTTTGCGCATCGAACTGTTTTGTGCAGTTTATCACTGGGACTATTTTGCGCATCACACTGTTTTGTGCAGTTTACACACGTGCTATTTTGCGCATCGCTCCGTTTTGTACAGTTTATGACTCGTTCTGTTGCGCGCATCGCACTGTTTTATGCAGTTTATGACTCGTTCTGTTTTGCCCATCGCACTGTTTTGTGCAGTTTATCACTGGCGCTGTTTTGCGCATCGCACTGTGTTGCGCAGTTTACACTGACGATGTGTTACGCATCGCACTGATTTGTGCAGTTTACACTCGCGCTGTGTTACGCATCGCACTGTTTTGTGCAGTTTATCACTCGCGCTATTTTGTGCATCGCACTGTTCTGTGCAGTTTACACTCGCGCTATTTTGCGCATCGAACTGTTTTGTGCAGTTGACACTCGCGCTATGTTACGCATCGCCCTGTTTTGTGCAGTTTATCACTCGCGCTGTTTTGCACACGACACAATTTTGCGCAGTTTATCGCTCGTGCACTTTTGTGCATCACACTATTTTGTGCAGTTTACACTCGCGGTATTTTGCGCATCGCACTATTTTGTACAGTTTATCACTCGCGTTATTTTGCGCATCGCACTATTTTGTGCAATTTATCACTCCATGCGCGCATCGTACTGTTTTGTGCAGTTTATGACTCGTTTTGTTTTGCGCATCGCACTATTTTGTTAAGTTTATCATTCGCGCTGATTTGTGCATCGCACTATTTTGTGCAGTTTATCACTTGATGCGCGCATCGCACTGTTTTGTGTAGTTTATCACTCGCGCTATTTTGCGGATCGCACTGTTTTATGCAGTTTACACTCGCGCTATTTTGTGCATCGCACGGTTTTATGAAGTTTATCACCCGCGCTTTCTTGCGCATCGCACTGTGTTGTGCAGTTTATCACTTGCGCTATTTTGCGCATCGCACTGTTCTGTGCAGTTTACACTTGCTATTTTGCGCATCGAACTATTTTGTGCAGTTTATCACTGGCACTATTTTGCGCAACGCACTGTTTTGTGCAGTTTACACACGTTCTATTTTACGCATCGCACTATTTTGTGCAGTTTATGACTCATTCTGTTTTGCGCATCGCACTGTTTTGTGCAGTTTACACTCGTGCTGTGTTGCGCATCGCATTGTTTTGTGCTGTTCCTACTCGCGGTATGTTGCGCAGCGCACTATTTTGTGTAGTTTATCACCCGCGCTTTCTTGCGCATTGCACTGTGATGTGCAGTTTATCACTCGCGCTATTTTGCGCATCACACTGTTCTGTGCAGTTTACATACGCGCTATTTTGCGCATCGAACTGTTTTGTGCAGTTGTCACTTGCACTATGTTGCGCATCGCACTGTTTTGTGCAGTTTATCACTCACGCTGTTTTGCGCATGGCACAATTTTGGGAAGTATATCACTCGCGCTCTTTTGTGCATCCCACTATTTTGTGCATTTTACACTCGCGCTATTTTGCGCATCGCACTGTTTTGTGCATTTTATCACTCGCGTTATTTTGCCCATCGCACTACCTTGTGCAGTTTACACTAGCGCTATTTTGCGCAACGCATTGTTTTGTGCAGTTTACACTCGGGCTATTTTGCGCATCGCACTATTTTGTGCAGTTTATCACTCCATGCGCGCATCACATTGTTTCGTGCAGTTTATGACTCGTTCTGTTTTGCGCATCGCACTATTTGGTGCAGTTTATCACTCGCGCTGATTTGCACATTGCACTGTTTTGTGCAGTTGATCACTCAATGCGAGCATCGCACTGTTTTGTGCAGTTTATCTCCCACGCTACTTTGGGGATCGCACTGTTTTGCGCAGTTTACACTCGCGCTATTTTGCGCATCGCACTGTTTTGTGCAGTTTACCACCCGCGTATTCTTGCGCATCGCACTGTGTTGTGCAGTTTATCACTCGCGCTATTTTGTGCATCACACTATTCTGTGCGGTTTACACTTGCTATTTTGCGCATCGAACTATTTTGTGCAGTTTACACACGTGCTATTTTGCGCATCGCACTGTGTTGTGCAGTTTATGACTCGTTCTGTTTTGCGCATTGCACTGTTTTGTGCATTTTATCACTCCATGCGTGCATCGCACTATTTTGTGCGGTTTATTACTCGTTCTGTTTTGCGCATTGCGCTGTTTTGTGCGGTTTATCACTCGTGCTGTTTTGCGCATCGCACTGTTTTGTGTAGTTTACACTAACGCTGTGTTGCGCATCGCACTATTTTGTGCAGTTTACACTCGCGCTGTGTTGCACACCGCACTGTTTTGTGGAGTTTACACTCGCGCTGTGTTGCGCATCGCACTGTTTTGTGCTGTTCCAACTCGCAGTACGTTGCGCATCACACTAATTTGTGCAGTTTATCACCCGCCCTTTCTTGCGCATCGCACTGTGATGTGCAGTTTATCACTCGCGCTATTTTGCGCATCGCACTGTTCTGTGCAGTTTACACTCCCGCTATTTTGCGCATCGAACTGTTTTGTGCAGTTGTCACTTGCGCTATGTTGCGCATCGCACTGTTTTGTGCAGTTTATCACTCACGCTATTCTGCACACGGCACGATTTTGTGTAGTTTATCACTCGCGCTCTTTTGTGCATCACACTATTTTGTGCAGTTTACACTCGCGCTATTTTGCGCATCACACTGTTTTGTACAGTTTATCACTCGCGCTATTTTGCCCATCGCACTGTCTTGTGTAGTTTACACTCGAGCTATTTTGCGCATCGCACTGTTTTGTGCGGTTTACACTCGCGCTACTTTGCGCATTGCACTATTTTGTGCAGTTTATCACTCCATGCGCGCATCGCACTGTTTTGCGCATTGCGCTATTTTGTGCAGCGCACTGTTTCTTGCGCATCGCACTGGTTTGTGCAGTTTGCGCATGCGCTATTTTGCGCATCGCACTATTTTTTGCAGTTTACACTCCCGCTATTTTGCTCATCGCACTATTTGGTGCAGTTTACCACTCTCGCTATTTTGTGCATCGCACTGTTTTGTCCAGTATACACTCGGGGTATTTTGCGCATTGCACTATTTTGTGCAGTTTGTCACTCACACTGTTTTGCACATGGCACTGTTTTGTGCAGTTTACCACTCGCGCTCATTTGTGCATCACACTGTATTGTGCAGTTTACACTTGCGCTATTTTGCGCATCGCACTGTTTTGTGTAGTTCACACTCGCGCTGTTTTGCGCATCGCACTATTTTGTGCAGTTTATCACTCGATGCACGCATCGCACTATTTTGTGCAGTTTATCACTCGTGCTATTTTGCACATCGCACTGGCTTGTGTTGTTTACACTCGCGCTGTTTGTGCATCGCATTTTTTTGTGTAGTTTACACTCACCCTATTTTGCGCATCGCATGGTTTTGTGCAGTTTACACTCGCACTATTTTGTGCATCGCACTGTGTTGTACAGTTTATCACTCGCGCTCTTTTGCTTATCGCACTGTTTTGTACAGTTCACACCCGTGCCGTTTTGCGCATCGCACTGTTTTGTGCAGTTTGCACTCACACTCTTTTGCGCATCGCACTGTTTTGTGCAGTTTACACTCGCGCTATTTTGCGCATCGCACTGTTTTGTGCAGTTTATCACTTGCGCTGTTTTGCGCATTGCTCTGTTTTGTGTAGTTTACACTGGCGCTATTTTGTGCATCGCACTGTTTTGGGCAGTTTACACTCGCGCCATTTTGTGCATAGCACTATTTTGTGCAGTTTATCCTCGGGCTATTTTGCGCATCGCACTGTTTTGTGCAGTTTAGCTCTCGCGCTTTCTCGCGCATCGCACTGTTTTGTGCAGTTTACCACTCGCGCTGTTCACGCATCGCACTGTTCTGTGCTGTTTACACTGGCACTATTTTGCGTATCGCACTGTTTTGTGCAGTTTATCACTTGCGCTATTTTGCACATCGCACTGTCTTACGCTGTTTACACTCGCGCTATTTTGCGCATCGCAAAGTTTTGTGCAGTTCCCACTCGCGCTATGTTGTGCATCGTACTATTTTGTGTAGTTTATCACTCAAGCTTTCTTGCGTATCGAACTGTGTTGTGCAGTTTATCACTCGCGCCATTTTGCGGATCGCTCTATTTTGTGTAGTTCACACTCGCACTGTTTTGCGCATCGCTATGTTTTGTGCAGTTCACACTCGCGCTGTTTTGTGCAGTTTATCACTGGCGCTCCTTTTGCGCATCACACTGTTCTGTGCAGTTTTCACTCGCGCTATGTTATGCATCGCACCATTTTTTGCAGTTTATCACTCGCGCTATTTTGCACATCGCACTATTTTGTGCAGTTCCCGCTCGCGCTATGGTGCGCATCGCACTGTTTTGTGTAGTTTATCACCTGCGCTCTCTTGTGCATCGCACTATGTCGTGCAGTTTGTCACTCCCGCTATTTTGTGCGTCGCATTGTTCTGTGCCGTTTACACTCGTGCTATTTTGCACATCGCACTGTTTTGTGCAGTTCACACTCGCGCTATATTGCGCATCGCACTGTTTTGTACAGTTTATCACTCGCGCTTTCTAGAGCATCGCATTGTGTTGTGCAGTTTATCACTCGTGCTATGTTGCGCATCGCACTGTTTTGTGCAGTATACACCACCCCTATTTTGTGCATCGCACTGTTTTGTGCAGTTGACACTCGCGCTATTTTGTGCATCGCACTGTTTTGTACAGTTTATCACTTGTGCTATGTTGCTTATCGCACTGTTTTGTGTAGTTCACACTCGCGCTGTTTTGCGCATCACACTGTTTCGTGCAGTTTACACTCGCGCTATTTTGCACAGTGTACGGTTTTGTACAGTTAATCACTGGATGCGCGCATCACACAATTTTGTGGAGTTTCTTACTTGCGTTGTTTTGCGCATCGCACTATTTTGTGCACTTTCTCACTCGCGCTGTTTTGCGCATCGCACTGTTTTGTGCAGTTTACACTCGCGCAATGTCATGCATCGCACATTTTTGTGCAATTTATCACTCGGGCTTTCTTGCGCATCGCACTGTTTTGTGCAGTTTAGCACTCGCGCTTTCTTACGCATCGCACTGTTTTGTACAGTTTACCACTCGCACTGTTTTGCGCATCGCACTGTTTTGTGCAGTTTACACTGGCGCTATTTTGTGCATCGCACAGTTTTGTGCAGTTTACAGGCGCCATTTTGCGCATCGCACTGTTTTGTGCAGTTTATCCTCGAGCTATTTTATGCATCGCACTGTTTGTGCAGTTTAGCTCTCGCGCTTTCTTGCGCATCGCAATGTTTTGTGTAGTTTACCACTCGCGCTATTTTGCGCATTGCACTATTTTGTGCAGTTTACACTGGGGCCATTTTACGCATCGCATTGTTTTGTGCTGTTTA
>JAXFYN010000195.1:186200-379609 GCA_036172215.1 Camellia granthamiana
GTGTGGTGTATCAAATGCAGTATTGATAATGTGATGCATCAGATCAGTATGAACCAGATTATAGAGGGTTTTGGGACGGAGGTTGAAAGAACTTACCGGAATACCATAAATACTGAGCAGGTCCATGCTCCTATGTAGTATCCCCATCACCGAAGCCGTCAGCTCTAGAGGCCTATCCAGTGTACTCTATGGAAGCCTGCAAAAGTGTTAAGGTAATTAGTAATCTGCGAGATATCAACTGAAATGAAATGAATAAACAAAATGTAAAGTATAGCATATACCGGGGTCAAGTCTCGAACTCCGACGAGCTCATGATCAGCTGGGGGATGAGCAATGGGAATCTGATAAGTCTCTCCAGCCCCTCCTCAGCATGTCATAGTAGTGGGCAGGACTGGCCACTCTGCCCTCTGTCTTCTCTGGGAACCCCTCCTACCATGGGCCCGAGTCGCCCTGGATCCTCCCACTCCTCCTGCTGTGGTCACAGGTCTCTCTCTCTCACCTCGACGACCACTGGCCAGGGGCGATATAAGATATGTTTGGATAAAGATGGTATAGTCACCGTCGAGCCTGAAGAAGTTGGCATCCCAACCTCTAGTGAAGTTGATCATCTCCTGCTCAGTTTACCTCTCGGTGATCCTCATATAGGTGAGAGGTGGCATCGGGACTATCTGCTCAGGAAAACTGAGGCTCTGTCGTAAAAAGCGCTCTCCCAAGTACCACGCGCGACAGACTGGACCCTCGAACAACATCCGGAATTGGGAAGCCTCCCGAGAACCCTCAAACTACTCTCTAACTGCATCTGGCAGCACAGCCCAGGGCTGCCAGGTGATTTGTAAATGATAGGTATACAGGTTTTAAGCTGCTGTTAAAAGTGCAATATGAAGCAAACAAATTGTAAGGTTTGAAATACCTCTGCTGCGGCTACAGTGTCAAAATATCAGCGGAAGAATGAGAAAGACTCTCGCGACCTCCGCTCACACCTCACATCGTATCTGTGTGAATACGGGACCATGGGAGGCGTCTCTACATCCGGCTCTGGGGCAAGCCCCAGGAAGTAGGCATATACCCACAACTACAGAATGTGAAAGGGTAATAATAAGTATATTTATCAGATGTAAAACAGTATGCAGATAGAGCAGAAATTAAAGAGTGGTATGCAGTATCTTGTGTAGTGTGTGCGGGGTACAAGTGATGTAAAGCAGTTTGGGTGATGTGCAATGTGTGGTGTACAGATAATGTAAAGCAGGATTGTAAAGTAAAAGGGAAAGATGTACCTCCCAAGCTCTCCAGTAGCCTCCTAGCAGGTGCCCGCTCAGGCGAGATGAAGAACTCATGTATATAGTGTGGCCAAGCCTGCACTGCCCCAGTCATAGCGTCGACGCGAGACAGGTCCACTAGTTGTAGACATCCCATTTTTGACCGACCTTAAGACTCAGACGTCATCGATTGAGCGCTCGGTGATTGCGCGTATTGTGCTCGTTCTGAGGTTACGGAGTCTCGGCTGAGAGCCTTGCCTCCGGACTTCGGGACTCTTTTGTGCTTTGCCTTAGTTTGTGAACCAGGTTCTGTTTTCTCTTCCCGAAGGGAGGGAGAGGTCTCGTAGACCATCTCTCAGTGGCTGTAGGCTACTTTTCGTGGTCGTAGACCACTGTTCCCGTTTGGAGACCAGTTTCCGGTTTTTGGAGCCGTCGGTCGTGTGCCTCGGTTCAGGACCGCTTAACTTTCTCCGTTTGCTCCAATTTTTGGCACACACCTTGTTTCCTCTCTCTAGAGGGACACTGCAGCCTGAGAGACCACCTTCGTAGTCGAACGCCACTTTTGATGCTTAACAGTCAGCTTTCGGGGCACCCAGCTACGCGTTTTGGCTCCCAAACTCTCGTTTTGCATCCGTCTTGGTTCATTTTTGGCATGGACCCTATTTTCATTGTTTGGAAGGTGGTACAAGGGTGGAAGACCACCTTTTCTCCTTGGAGACCACCTTTCTCTTCACCAACCGGTTTTCTTGATAAGAAGCTGGTCTCCTTGGTTTTTGGGCCACATTTACTGGTCTCCCACTATACCACTAGCTTGCATTCAGTTGGCAGACCACTAAATATGGATGCTGACCACCTGACCCTTTTTAACTGGTTGGCCGACAACCTAAAGTGGCTGGCCGACCACCTGAACTGGTCGGCCTACCTCCCCCTATCTTGTCTCTGTGAGTTGTTGCCAGCTGTGCCAGCTGGAAGGCACATAATAGATTCTCCATACATGTGTATAGAGGATCTTCAACCTTGGTTTTTAGCTTCTTTGAGAAGCTTTAGATCCTTTTGGCTATAAAGGAGGGCCTCCCCCTCCTTTGTGAGGGTTCAGAACTTCTTTGAAGGCAAAATATATATCTCTCCCTATATCTCTACATTTTAGCTCCAAAAGGGCCTTGTTCTTGGCCTATTGCACACCACCTCTTAAGCACGCACCTCCACCATTGTTGCGAGATTCCTAGAGGTCTTAAGAGGTCTCAAAGAGCTGGCTTTTGGTCCAAGAGGCTGCTGGTTTTGCCGAAGCTACAAGGGTAACACATTATTCCTCTTTTAAGCTTTATTTTGCTCCATCTTTTAGCCATACTTGCAAGCATATTTGAGCTTTGGTGTAAACTGAAAAAAGTCTTTTTTTTAGGTCCTTTTCATGTTTGTTTAAGGTCACTTTGTTTTTGGTGTCATCTACCCCCTTGCATGCTTCATTTTGCCTTGTTTTGAACCATGCATGAAGGCCTTTGTATTGATCTTTGTTTGGCCTCTTGACCACTGAAATCCAGTGGATTTTCAGTGGTTGGGATGTGGTTTTGAGGGCCAAAATCAGAGAGGGGTGACCCTCTCTCTTGTTGTCTTGTTTACTAGTATTTTTTGGCCTTTCAAAGGAGCCTATACTTGCATGCTTCCAAGCCATGTTTCAAGCCATTTTTGATGAGTTTTAGGACCTGTATAGGCTCTGTCCAGAGCTTGTCTTTCCATATTGGATGTTCATCTTGCATGTATAAAATAACCCTCTTCATAACATATCAAAGGAGCATCTCATTCTTGCATGCATTAACCATTTTTAAGTGGGTTTTTGGGCTTTATTTGGCATGTCATACCTCTGACTTTTACTGGTTTAGTGGCCTCTTGATTGCCTCACATGCTTGTAGTGCAAATCCTCTTTACTAGCTTACATTGCATGCTATTTTGGCCTTTGATTCTAGCACTTTTAGGCCATGCCTTAAACTGATTTTGTGCATGTTTTGGACTGCCTTAGCTCTATTTTTGGGCCTCATGGTCAAATGATGTTTTCTATGCATGGTTGTAGTTCAATACCCTTGCCTAGCTTTGAGTTTTGAAGCCTATTGCGTGCTTATATTGAGGTGCTTCCATGTTTTGGCATCATTGTGAATCACATTTCAGAGCTTATATGTATGCCATATTACCATGTTTTCCACTCTTTAAATGTGTTTGAGAGTTATGCATGAATACCTCATTTTTTGACCATTACATGAGCTTCATTTCCATGCTTTGCGAACCATCATTTTAGTCGATATTTGCTACTATTTTGGCCTGCATAGGGACTGTTTGGGGCTGGTTTGGCCATTTGAGTATTGCTTTGCATGCCTATAGTGTAATCCACTTCACTAGTTTCGGTGTTTGGGCCATCTAGCATGCATTGTGTGAGGTGTTTGCATGATTCGGGACCATCTTGCATGTCATTTCAGAGCAGGAAAATATGTGATTGTATGTCATATTTCATGCTTACCATGCTTTGGTGGAGTTGCACTTTGTGCCTTAGGTTTGGTCCCTTGCATTTGTGCATGTTTGCATGTCTGTTGTTGCTTCATTTTCATCATGTATGGCCACTGATTTGAGTGTGGCTGAGGCCCATTCATTTTAGTTTAAGTCCATCTTGCATTATGTATGCCATATCCATGTTGTCACATGCTTGATCATCGTATTGTGTATGCCTTGTTCATGTCTTCGTGCATGTCCATCTTCGTATGTGCATTGCGTATGCCATATAGTTCATGTGCATTGAGTATGCCATTATTAGTTCATAGCATTGTGTATGCTAGTTGCATGTTTGCATATCATTCCTCGCATGCTAGCATGATTAGGTTGCATCACGTTTAGGGTTGCATGCTAGTCGTATTATGTATGCCATGTATATTGCATTGTGTTTGGAATAGGGTTTAGTCCAAACACAGGAAACGAGGGACGTTTCGTACTCCAAGTGACAAAACGTGCCTCAATTCTCGGTCGCCAACACTCCGGATTACCCATGAGGGAGTTTAGGCCTTGTTATGTTTATATGTGCATTCATTTTACATCGAGTTGTGCAATCCGACTCCTCGGCCATCATGCATCGAGATACGTGATTGGTGGCACAAGGATCAAGGACTACACTCCCTGGAGCTTGTGCAATGATGGGGAGAGTGGTTATGCACACATATGTTGAAAATACTTTGCCGTGCCCCTTTCTCGCTCTCTGTTGCAGCAAACAGGAAACCAGCAGCAAATAGTGGTCAGCAGCTTCTGGAGCTTTGTACAGTGTTCTGGGACCAGTTGCAAACAGAAGCAAATCGGGGCATCGCGACGGATTTCCCGACAAGGTGACTTGAGCATACATGCATCCCTATCATTTGGAACAGAGCTGAGGCAGTCCATTTTGTTTAATTTGCATGCTAGTTTCCTTACTTACTTAGTTAATTCATTAATTGATTAATGTTGTGTAATAATTAGTTTAATTAGCTTAGATCAGCTAGTTTATTTTGTACTATTCATTCGAACCCTCTGAGGAGGGCAATGTTGTAATAAGTGTACGTGTGCGTGATGTATGTCTTCCAACCCCACATCTTTCTCCCTTTTACTTACTTTCGATGGTTAGTTTTAGGGCACGCTTCAATTAGCATCCTTATGCTTCGCATGTTTGCATTCATCTATCTTGCATGCACCGGGCTCAGCGCATCATACTAACTGCATTGTATTTCAATTCCAAGTTGAATACATGTTATCTGTTGCATTTCATATGCCATGTTTAGAATAGCCAAGCCTATCTTAGTTGCATTTTTCATGTGTTGCATTAGCCATCTTAACATGAACTAGGATCATGCATTGATTACTAACTAGTTTCTGTTTTGGCTTGGAGTACTCGGTGTGTGTTTATACTTTAGCAACTTTGCATGCGTGTGAGTGACTGCCATGATAGCATGCTTACCATGAGGCTATTTGCTTATGTGATATAACTGCATGAATGTTTGTGGCTGGAGGTTGGGTTATTTGAATTGGAACAATGCATTGAATGAGAGTTTTAAGCCCACTTGAGAGTGGCAAAATCATGTTTCCTAAGCCCACCCGAGGGTGGCAAAATCCACGTCTTAGCCTACTTGCGAGTAGCACCTTCAAACCGTTTTTCAAAACGAACATGAGATGTTTTGTTCCAATTCAGGGGACACAGTCTATACTTGTATGCTATGCGCATCACATAGTAATTCTAGACTAATAACCGGAATAAGAGCACATATGTTTTCAAAACTCGATATCATGCTTAGTAGTGGCTGATCTTTGATCAGGCGAGCGGGGGTGCTCATAGCTGACCTTCTCCAATCGTACCCAAGTTCCCGAGCCAAGGTGACTTTGTTGATGACGGACACGTGGCCTTAGGCAATGAGTCAGGGTTTCCTAAATTTCCCCAAAATAAATATTTAGGTGGTGACTCTGTATCTGGCAAAGCAGTCCATGTTTGGCACTTCTTTCTAAAAATCAGTTTTTTCAAAAAACGATTTGTCGGATTTGGACTCTTTGATGATTCATCGGTCTTGCATTGCACTCTGCGATATTAGATACAGGACCGTGACATTGAGTCTTGAACTATAGTAAGCCCCAATGAACAAAACGGGATTTTTCCCGGGATGTTCAGGGACGTCTACACTAGTGCACTCAAGAGGTAGAGGCCAACGGTGTTCGCCCGATATAGTAGTGCCAAGTAAGAACATAAAGAACCCCCGGGCATAGTGCTCGATCTCCTCGTGGGACATCGGCGTCTCCCCCCTGAACTGCTCAGCGAACTACGAATATCGCACCATCCCTGGTCGGGAAAGAGGTGGGCGAGTCCCTAGCAAAAAGATCTGAGCTGCATCCCACTCGCCCATATCGGTGTCGTAAGGGATCGGATCACCCCCTACTCCTATGCCGGTGAGCATAGAGAAGTCGAAGGGAGTCATCGTCATCTCCCCTACTGTAGAAAGGTGAAGGGAATCAGTGGTGTCACACCACCTCTCCACTAAGGCACCTAGAAGAGGCCGACTCACAGTGAGGCGTGAGAGTCCCATGCAGAATACACCAAAACCGGCCTCATTGACGATGTGGCGAACAACATCGGGTAGCTCCACGTACCAGTCTCGAGTGATGGTATTCCCATAGCCCCAGAAGGCATGAGAATCTCCCTGCGTTCAAGATAAACAGATGCAAGGCAGTGTTAGAAATACAATGTACGCATGTGTTCAGAATTGATAGAAATGCAGTGAATGTATGAATTCAAATTGTCAGAAATATAGTGTATGCATGTGTTCAGAATTGATAGAAATGCAGTGAATGTATGAATTCAAATTGTCAGAAATACAGTGTATGCATGTGTTCAGAATTGATAGAAATGCAGTGAATGTATTAATTCAACTTGTCAGAGATACAGTGTATGAATGTGCTCAGAATGAACTAGGCATGCGGTGTACAAGTGTGTTTAGGGATAATCAGGTGAAGAGTAGTATTGGCTATCCAAGATATTGATCTACATTGTGAAAAGTAAAGAAGAAGTGTGTACCTCAGAGGCGCTGTAAGATAAGTGTAACTCTGGCTCGCGTAGCAGGAGGTCCTCTGGTGCACCTGGCACAAACCTCCTGAACTGACAGATGCCGTCGGGAGGCAGCGCATGTACCTCAGGGTCATATGTCTCCGGATCGAACGGTCGAATGCCTAGCGGTAATGGCTCGAACTCGGGATCCATCTCCATCCCCGGAGGAGCCCCACCATGCAAAATGTCACCTGTCATCTCAAGAATGATGAGAAAATGGTCGAAGATACGGAAAATGGGCGAGAATGCCAAAAGTCAACGAAAAGTCAACTCCGCGGGGTGAAAAAATGAAAGAAAATGTTGAAGTGCGGAAGAGGGCACAGAAATCAAGGATGACTCGGGGGAAATAAACCCCAAGTGATGGAAATCAAGAACGAGGCACCAAAAACACTTTTCAATTGGTTCAAAGTGTTTGAAATCTCAAGGGTTTCACGAATCGAATGTTTGTGGAACGCTTGAAAATGTGTAGAAAGCACGGATCGGAAGGGGAAAATGGTTTAGAATGAGAGGGGATATGTTTTTTGGCTTTGAGGAATTGAAGAAATGGAGTTCAAGACCCCATACTTAAAGACTAGTGGCAAAATGGCCAAACTGCCCCGAATCTGCCATTTATGGCTGACCGGCCAAATTGTTGGCCGACCGGCCAATTTGTTGGCCGATGGATTTTTCTGGTGGTCGATGGCTTCCCCTAGTGGGCGGTGGACCTCCAATGCTCCCCTATGGGTCTATTTTATTGACTAGTGCCCTCATCCATCAAGAAAGTGGAAGAGAAGTGCACTTCCAAGCTTGATTAGCCTCCGCAGGAACTCCGAATTGTGTTTTCGGTATGTGGTGCTCAGCGCGTGTGGGATGTACCCTTTTGAGCACATTGTAGACTCCCCCGAGAGGTAAATCGGAGGTCTCAACTGAATCAATCTTGCCAAAACGTGCACTACTTCACTTGCATTGTTATGTACGCTTCACTTGCATTATTATGCACTTCTTGTTTCGCATAGAATATGCATCTTGATGTTGCAGGGAGCATGCATTTGTTAATCTTGCATTGAGTATGCATTCGTCATCTTGGCATTGCGTATGCACTTCTCACGTTTGCATTAAGTATGCATCGCTGTTATTTTGCATAAAATATGCATTGTATTGCATTATACCTGTAAAGTTTCTTTCTTATGCAGGCACGATATTGTATGTACGGTTCATTTGAAGTTGATGCAACTGGACGATGTTGTATGTACGGTTCATTCTGAGAAATTCTGGGTAAGATCATTCCTGTCCTTTGAATACCTTGTTTTGGTTAGAAGCATTCGGGTACGCCCGATGCTTACACCACACCTTGCTTCAATTAAAAACACTCAAGTACGCCCGGTGTTTATTCCGTCTCTTGTTGGTTAGAGACATCTCGGTACGCCCGATGTCTACACCAGCAACTTGTTAGCTAGAGACATTTGGGTGTGCCCGATGTCTATGCTTCATCTTGTTATCAGTATTTGGGTTGTTTGCCCATTGTTGGTGCTTTTCCCTCTCTCGCGTGTGATACGCTGAGAGGTGTCGTCTTCCTTCTCTCGCGTGTGATGCGCTGAGAGGTGTACTTTTCCCTCTCTTGAGTGTGATACGTTGAGAGGTGTACATTTCCCTCTCTCGCGTGTGATACACTAAGAGGTGTACCTTTCCCTCTCTCGCATGTGATACGCTGAGAGGTGTTGCCTTCCTTCTCTTACGTGTGATATGTTTAGAGATGCTTTGTTTGAGACTTCGGGTATTCTCGGTAGTCGCTTTTAGCCTTCTCCGCGTTAAACGCAGTGAGAATTGTATAATTTTCTTACATCCTTTCTGCATGAGATGTAGTTTGGTTCGTGCTTACTTGTTTAAGTACGAGTTTGCCGTAGCATTTCTTTGCATAACATTCCCTTAAAATGTTGTATATATTTTGCATAAATGCTTCATTACAGTCTATATACGCGCCCGAACGTCCCGGGAAAAATCTCGTTTTGTTCATTGGGCTCACTACAGTTCGGACTCAATGTCACGGTTCTTAATCAGATCTCGCAAAGTGCAATACGAGATTGATAAATCACCAAAGAGTCCAAATCCGGCAAATCGTTTCGAAAAACTGATTTTTAGAAAGAAGTGCCAAACATGGACTGCTTTGCCAGATACAGAGTCGCCACCTAAATATTTTATTTTGGGGGAATTTAGGAAACCCTGACTTGTGCCTAAGGCTACGTGTCCGTCATCACCAAAGTTGCCTCGGCTCAGGAACTTGGGTACGATTGGGGAAGGTCATGAAATGAGCACCCCCACTCGCCCAATTAAAGATTGGCCACCACTAAACATGATATCTTGTTTTTGAAAACACATGCGTTCTTATCCCAGTTATTAACTTAGAATTACTATGTGATGCGCACAGCATACAAGTATAGACTGGATCGCCTAAGTTGGAACAAAAACATCTCGTTTTTTAAAGCGGTTTACTACTCGCAAGTAGGCTAAAATACGGATTTTGCCACCCTCAAGTGGGCTTTAGAAAACATGGTGATTTGCCACTCTCCAGTGGGCTTAAAACTCGCAATCGATGAATTGTTCCAATTTAAATAATCCGACCTTCACCCACAGGCATTCAGGCAGGTATATCACATAAGCAGTTAGCCTCATGGCAAGCATGCTATCATGGCAGTCACACACACATGCAAGGATGCTAAAGCATAAACACTCACCGAATACTACAAGCCAAAACATAAACTAGTTAGTAATCAATGCATGATCCTAGTTCATGTTAAGATGGATAATGCAACACATGCAAAATGCAACTAGGATAGGCTCGGCTATTCTAAAATGTTATGTGAGATGCTACAGATAACATTTATTCAACTTGGAATCAAAATACAATGCCGTTAGTATGATGCGCCGAGCCCGGTGCATGAAAGACATATGAATGAATGCAAACATGTGAAGCATAAGGATACTAATTGAAACATGCCCTAAAACTAACCACCGTAAGCTGGTAAATAAAAGGGAGAAAGAAGTGGGGGTTGGAAGACATGCATCACACACACGCACACTTATTACAAAATTCGCCCTCTTGACAGAGGGTCTGAATAAATAATACAGAACCAGCTAGCTAATCTAAGCTAATCTAATTGAAGTAGTTATTACACAACGAAATGAATACAAGTCACAACTAATTATTACACAACTGTAATTAGTTAACAAATCAACTAAATTAGCAATTAAATAAGCATGCAATGTATGTGAAATGGGCTACCTTAGCTCTGCCTCGGATGATGAAGGATGCATGCATGCTCGAATTGCCTTGTTCAGAAATCCCTCGCGATGCCCCGACTTGCCTCTGTTTGCGTTTGACATCAGAACACTGCACAAAGCTCCAGAAGGCTGAAACTCCACCCTGGGAATCTATGGGAAGGCTGTCGACCAGCTATTGGCTTTGGAGACCACCCACCGACCACTTTTGTGGTGAAAAACCAGAAAAAGTGGTCGGCCAGCCACTAAATCTGGTCGGCCGACCAGTTTCTGCCTCTGCTTTCTAGTTTTCTACAACAGAAGGCAAAAGAGAGAGATGGCAAAGTACCCGCAACATATGTGTGCACGACCATTCTTCCCATCATTGCATAAGCTCAAGGGAGCGTAGTCCTTGACCCTCGGGCCACCAATCACGCATCTCGATGCATGATGGCCGAGGAGTCGAATAGTATGACTCAATGTGAAATGAATGCACATACAAGCACCTAAAGCCAACAACTCCGTCATGGGTGGTCAAGAGTGTCGGCGACAGGGAATCAAGGCGCATTTCATCACTTCGAGTATGAAACGCTTCTCATTTCCCGTGTTTGGGCTAACTCCTATCCCAAACACAATGCAACAAATAATATGGCATGGCATACACAATGTGGCTCAAGCGTGCAAACATGCAATGCGACCTAAGCATGCAAATATGCAAGGGACACGATAGCATACACAATGCCAATATGTAATGCAACATGAACAACCTAACAAGGCTAATGGCATGCACAATGCACAATGCTAATGCGCGCATACTCAATGCAAGACAACATAAGCATGCAACAATATGACACAATGCGAGTAGCATACACAATGCGAATGTCAAATAGCATACTCAATGCAACGAACTACATGGCATGCGCAATGCTAAGGACAATATGGCATACTCAATGCAAAATGGACTTAAACCGAAATGGATGGGCCTCAACCACACCCAAATCAGTGGCCAATGGGATGAAATGAAGGCACAAAATACAAAGCATGCATGCACAATGCTTTGGCCAATACAAGAGGCCCAAGAGCACAACTCTCAGGAGTGCTCAAAGAGTGACAAATGTGCAAGTGTAAAGACACTAAGTGCACTGAAATTAAGTAAGAAATGATGCCAAATCTTTCAAACAAAGCAAGTAGAGCATGCAAGGGTCCTAAGGCGTGAGAGCTATCGAAGAGGACTTCACATGAGGCATGCAATGCATGGCAAATATGCATGAACTAAGCATGGACAAAGTTGAAATAGGTCTTAACAAAGACCAAAATGTGCTAAGATGAGGGCCCAAAGTCCTAGGCATGCAAGCATACACACTAAGGCATGAACTAGGCAACAATGCATAACCATCAAAGGCATTCAAAACATGAATGAAGTGAGAACATGGCAAGTCTATATGTTCTGAAATGTGATGTTAAGTGATGCCAAATCAAGTACACAACACAAATAAAGCAAGCGATGGTGCTCAAAACTTGAGGCAAGCAAGAGCATTTACACTACAGGTATACAAAACATGAAGTATGTGATTAAGGCAACCAAAAACAGTCCTAGTACATGTTAATATGAGACTAAAACATGCATGGATGGAAGCCAAAATGTGCTAGCATGAGGACCAAGCATGGGATGACTCCACCGACAAAAATTAGAGTTATAAAATGGCAAAATAACCCCAAATAAGCACTGAAATGATGGCTCGCAAGCAAAGGCATGAATGCATACACAATGGCTCATGTTAAGGCATAAAGGGGGAACCCTCCAACGCATTGATTGAGTGACAAATGCAAGTGCACAGCCATGAAACATGGACTGAAATAGTATAACTAATGATGCCAAATCATTAAAATGAGCCAAGTAGTGCATGCTAGTGGACCCGATGCACAAAGCAAACAAGCTAGGTTGAACCAAAGCTATACAAAGCAAGTCATGGATGACCAAGACAACCAAAATCAGACCTTAAACATGGAAAAACATGAACAAAGTCTTCTTGAAGTCAAGCCAAAATCATGCTAAAAGACATGTGCCAACATGACGCATGTTAGGCAATTTCATGGGATTGCATGGCAAGTGTATGGAGCATGCAAAGGCCAACCAAACCAAACCAAAACAAAGTCATGACATGGTAAAACATCACCAAAAACATGTTGAAATGGGAACAAAACAACCTAGAATGACATGCTACTTCATGAAGCATACGAGACTAGTTTGTGTGATTTACACTACAAGTGTATTAGGCATGCATCTTTCAACCAAGAGGCCTCAAAATAGAGCTAAGGCAGCCCAAAATATGAACAAAATCAGTTTGGATCATGGCCAAAATATGCTAGAATAGAGGGTCAAAACAACATGCATTCTAAGCTAGTGAACATGATTTACACTACAAGCATATGAAGCATATGAGAGGCTACCAAACCAACTTTAAAAGGAGTTATGACACGCTAAATAATGACCAAAAACCCACTTAAATGTGACCAATACATGCAAGAATGACATGCTACTTTGATAAGCCATGAAAGGGATTATTCTACACATGCAAGAGGCAAACACAAGGTGACTAAACCAGCCATAGATAGAGTCTAGAAAGGTCCCAAAAGTCACCAAAAAGGGCCTTAACCAAGCCTTGGAAGTATGAAAGTATATGCTCCTTTGAAAGGCGAAAAATGCAAACAAACAAGGCCAAAAGAGAGAGGGTCTCCCCTCTCTGATTTAGGCCCTCAAAACCACATGCTAACCACTAAAAATCTGTTGGATTTTAGTGGCTAAAAGGCCATGCAAAGATCAACACAAAGGTCTCATGGCATGGCACAAAAAAAGGCTAAATAGAGCATGCAATAGGGTAGATGACCCTCAACACCAAAAGAGTCTTAAAAAAACATGAAAAAACACTTAAATATGAAGCTTTTTTCAGTTGAGAACATAGCCTAAATATGCATGCAAGTATGGCTAAGAGAATGATCAAGATAGAGCTTAAAAAGAGGGAAAAGGAGTTACGCTTGAAGCTCAGCAAAACCAGCAAGTTTTGGGACCAAAAACCAACTCTTCAACCTCTGAAAATACCCTCCAAGAACCTCAGATCAATGGTGGAGGTGTGTGGCTATGAGGTGTGGTGCAATAGGTCAAGAACAATCCACTCTTTCGGTCCAAAATAGAGAGATATAGAGGGAGATATATATTTTTGCCTTAAGCAATTTTCAGAACCTGGTTCAAGGAGAGGGAGAGTGTCTCTTATAGAAGAAGCAAGGGTTCAAGCTTCTTAGAGAAGCTAAACATGGATGCAATCCCTCCATACACGTGTATAAAGGATACAGTCTGTGCCCTCCAGATGGCACAACTGGCATCCATTTAGTCAAACAAAATAGGAGGAAAGGAGCCGACCAGAAAAGGTGGTCGGCCAGCTACTTTTAGTGGTCGGCCGACCACCCTAAGTGGTCTCCCAAAAAAAAAAATGTGGTCTTCAGGGGTAATTGGTGGTCTCCACAGTGAAAGAAAGCCAGTGGTGTGGTGGGAGACCAGTAAACGTGGCCCAAAGATCAAGGAGACTAGTTTCCTAACAAGAAAATCGGCTGGCGGGGGAAAAGTGGTCTCCAAGGAGAAAAGGTGGTCTCCCACCCTTGTACCACCTCCCAAACAAGGAAAACAAGGTTCATGCCAAAAATGAACCAACATGGATGCAAAATGAGAGTTTGGGGAGGCAAAGTGGCGTGTGACCACAAAAGTGGTCTCCCGGGCCACAGTGTCCCTCTAGACAGAGGGAACAAGGTGTGTTCCAAAGACCATGCCAAATGGAGAATGTTAAGCGGTCTCGAACTGATGCGCACAACCGACGGCTCCAAATATCGGAAACTAGTCTGCAAACGGGAACAGTGGCCTACGACCATGAAAAGTAGTGTACAACCACTAAGAGATGGCCTACAAGACCTCTCCCTCCCTTCGGGAAGAGAAACAAGGTTCGGTCCGCAAACTGAGCTGAAGCACAAAGAGTTCGGAGACTCGGAGGCAAGGCTCTCAGCCAAAACTCCGAAGCTCGAAACAAACACAACATGCACCATCACCGAGCGCTCAATCGATGATGTCTGAGTCTTAAGTTCGGTCAAAAATGAGGTGTCTATAGAGTCTTCTTTGCATGATCATAAGTTATTTTTTGCATTGTGCATGCCACTTGCATTTTGCCCCAGCCTGCGAGCGCATCTCTGTATTGTTATTTTGTATGTTTATCTAAGTCTTTGGCCTTGTCAAAAATTGGGTCGTCTCTGGGCTTTGACATTCACTCCCGTCATCTCATGACTTTCAAGTTTTGTCAAAGAGGGGCAACTGTAGACACCCTGTTTTTGACCGTCCTCAAGACTTGGACGTCATCATTTGAATACTCGATGATCATCCATATTCGTGTTCGTTTTGAGTTTCTGAAGGTCTTGACCATGTGCCTTGCCTTGGAGCCTCTTGCCTTGTCTGTTTTGTGCTTGGTTGTGCACCAACAACTTGTTGCATTGCTTCTGGGGGAAGAGGGTGGCTTGTTGACCAACCCTGGTTCCCACCGGCCATGCCTAGTGGCTGTCGGCCTGGCCGGGTTCTCATCGGCCATCAGTGGTGGCCAGCCAGCCTCACTGATGGTCGGCCGGCCTCTTTAATAGCTGGTCGGCCATGAGTGTTGGCTGAGACCCCTTTTTCTACTTTTGCAGATATTTATTTTACAGTTGGTGCCAGCTGCTAATCATTAAGTGTATCCTCCATACACGTGTATGGATGGATTCAAGCAAGCTTCTAACTTCTTAAGGAAGCTTTGGCTTGCTTTTCTCTATATAAGGGGAGTTGCCTCCCCCCCCCCCCCCCCCCTAGAAAAGGTTCAGAATTTTAGAGAAGCCAAAAATATATACTCTCTCTATATTCCTCTCTCTATATATTGTTATGCTTTATAGTGCTTAGAATTGCATTTTCTTCACACTTTTGCACACAACCTCTTAGACAAAAACTCTTATTTTGTTGCTGAGGTGCTGGAGGGTCTTAAGGGAGCTTTAAAAAGCTGGTTTTTGCCTCATAAGTGGTTGGCTTTGCTGTGGTTCTTCATGGGTGAGTCTTTCCCCTTTTAATGATTTGTTTTAATTGCATACTTAACCGCCTTTGCATGCTTCTTTTTGCTTAACTCTCAACTGTAAAAAGCTTTGTTTTAAGTGCTTAAGATGTTTATTTGAGGCTTTGTTTGAGTTTGGGGTTGTCTACCCCCTTTTGTGCCTTATTTTGCTTTGTGTTAAGCCATCCTTTAAGGCCTTCGACATCAAATTTATTTGGCCTTTTCACCACTGAATTCTAGAGGAATTTCAGTGGTGGAAAGTGGGTTTTGAGACCCAAAATGGATGGGGGTAGTCCCCCCATTTTGTATCTTGTTTGCATGTGTTATTAGCCTATCAAATGAGCATGTATTTCTATCCTCTCAAGGCTTAGTTTGAGCATGTTTTTGCAAGTTTTTGGACCTAATATAACTCTATTTTTGGCTAGTTTGGTTGTCTCTTGAATGCTTCATGTACTTGTAGTGCAATCCTCTTAGTTAGCCTAACATGCATCATGCTTTGGACCACCATTTTAGCATGTTTTTGGCTCCACTCCTGCAAGCTTTTACTCATATTTTTCCATGCTTAAGCTTTGTTTTAAGTGGTTTTGGTCATGCATGCCTTGCTTTGTATGGCCATAGTGCAATCTTGCTCACTAGTTTTGAGTTTTGAGCCCTCTAACATGCCTTATTTGTGATGTTTGAATGATTTGGCATCATTTAACATGTTATTTTAGAGCATATTTCATTGCCACACTCTCAAATTCTCCACTCCTTCAATGTGTTTGAGAGTTGTGCCTTCATGCTTTGTTTGTGAGCTAATGTGTATGCACGCTTGTCCAAGCTCTTAGGCTCCATTTCAGCATGTTCTTGGTCCTTAACTTGGCATGTATGAGCTCTGTCTAGAGCTGGTTTGGTTAGTTGCACTATGTGTTACATACTCCTTGTGTATTGCTCTTTACTAGCCATGTGCTTTAGGGTCTCTTGCATGTTATACTTGTGTTGTTTAAGTGATATGGCATCATTTAACACATAATTTCAGAGCATATAGCATTGCCATATTCCCATGCATATCACTCTTTAATTGCGTTTAACAGTTGTGCCTTTATGCCTTGCTTGCGAGCCATGAGTTGAGTATGCATTCCTTGCTTTCGTGCCCAAGTTTTGTTGTGTTTTGGCCACTATTTTGGCATGCATGACCTCTGTCCGGGGTTCTTTTGATCATTTGAGCATTGTAGTACATGCTTCATGTGTGATACATTTCACTTGGTTTGATGCCTTAGCTCCTTAACATGCCCTGCATGCATTACTTACCATGATAGGGCCTTGTGCATGTCATTTTTGGCATTGATAGATGAGCATGTTGTTAGCATGTGTGTTGCATTGCATTGTGTTTGGATCGGATGTTGATCCAAACATGAGGAACGAGGGACGTTTCATACTCAAAGTGATGAAACGTGCCTCATTCCTTAAGTCACTGACACCTTTGATCATGTATGATAAGGTGTATGTTCATCGAGTCCTATGTGTTATTTGTGCATTCATCAACATTGTGCAAAATTGATTTTTTAGCCATCATGCATCGAGATGCGTGATTGGTGGCTTGAGAGCCGAGCACTACACTCCTTTGAGCTTGAGACATGATAAGGAGTGTGGTTGCACACATATTCCCTTGCAAATACACTGTCATGCCTCTGTTTGTGCTCTGTTGTAGCAAAAGGAGAAACTGCAGGAGCAGTGGCCGACAGGCCACCAAAGCTGCCGACCGACCACCAAGTCTACGGATCGGCTATTACAAGTGGCTGATGGCCATCCCTCAACATGTTCCTAAGATGGGTCAGAAGCATTCTAGAAGTTGGCATAATTTTCAAAAGTATAAAAGAGTGCAAGCAGAGGCATCATAAGGAACGGTAGTGGATTTCCGAGCGAAGCCGACTGAGCATGCATATCCCTCTCGTCTCCCGAGGCCATTTGTTTAAATTATTTAGTTGCTTAGTTCAGTAGCTTAATTATTTTGTAATTAATTAGTTAAGTGTTAATTAATTAATTTGGTTTGTACTTAATTAACTTTGAATAGTTAGTTGATTAGTTGATTTGTAATAATTAGTTTAATTAGCGTAGCTAGTTAGCTTATTATTCGGACCCTCCGTCGAGAGGGCAAATGTTGTAATAAGTGTGCGTATGTGTGATGCATGTCTTCTAACCCCCATTTCTTCCTCCCTTTTACTTACCCCTTTCGATGGTTTGTTTTAGGGCATGTTTCAATTAGCATGCTTTTGCTTTGCATGCATGCATCATTCATTCGTATTGCATGCACCGGGCTCGGTGCATCATTCAAACTGCATTGTATTTCAATACACTTCTTTGAATACATGTATCACATGTCGCATTCATATGCCATCTTAGATAGCCGAGCCTATTTTAGTTGCATTTTTGCACATGTTGCATTAGGCATCTTAACATAGCTAGGATCATGCATTGATTTCTAACTAGTTTTCTATTTTGGGTCGGAGTACACTGTAAGTGTTTTCGCTTTAGCATCCTTGCATGTGTGTAAGTGACTGCCATGATAGCATGCTTGCCATGAGGCTATTTGCTTAAATGCTAAACTGCATGAAAGCTTGTGGATGAAGGCTTCATTACTTGAATTGGGACAATTTGTCAAAATGCGAGTTTTAAGCCCACTTGAGGTGGCAAAATCATTTTCTTTTAAGCCCACTTGAGGGTGGCAAATCCGTGCTTTAGCCTACTTGCGAGTAGTATCTTCAAACCATTTTTGAAAAACAAACATGCGATGTTTTGTTCCAAATCGAGCGATTTAGTCTATACTTGTGTGTTGTGCGCATCACATAGTAAGCTAGCTAATAATCAAATAAGAACACATGAGGTTTTCAAAACAACATATGATGTTTAGTAGAGGCCGATCCTTTGATCGGGCGAGCGGGGTGCTCATTTCAAGACCTTCCCCTCTTGTACCCAAGTTCTCGAGCGAAGGCAACTTTGGTAATGACGGACACGTGGCCTTAGGCACGAGTCAAGGTTTCCTAAATGTCCCAAAACAAAACATTTAGGTGGCGACTTTGAAATCTGGCAAAGCAGTCCATGTTTGGCGCTTTTTGATTAAAATCGATTTTCCAAAACAATTTGCCGAATTTTGACTCTTTAGTGCTTTATCAGTCTTACATTGCACTTTGTGAGATTAGATTCAAAACTGTGATAGGAGTTCGAACTGTAGTAGCTAGAACCCGAATTCGCGCCCTCTCCGAAAGGGGGGCGTGAGGAGCGAGTTCGGGCGGTCTACACAGATGCATAACAGAATGAAAGACTATAATGAAATGGCAAAACAAGCAAAGTGTAGAAAACAAAAGTTCTTACCTCAGCGGCATTGTGGGAGAGGTAAGAGGCATGCTCTCTCAAAAGGAAATCTCAAGCACGCCCATGGCGAAGTCCTCAAACCGTAAATGCCACTAAGGGCCATCGTGTGTGTCGGTGGATGGTAAGTGGCTAGGTCAAATGGCCTCACCCTTAGTGGTGGTAGCTCAGGCTCGTGCTCGGGAGGGTAGATCTCTTCCTCTGCAAGGTCGGCAGGGATGTCCTCCGCTGCTCCGGCAGCCTCATCTAGCACAGGTACCTTGAGGGCGGCCTCATCATGTAGAATGTCGTCCGCCATGGGCAATATAGTAGGTGGTGGTAGAAAATAAGAGAAAATATGGAAAAAAAAATGTGAAAAACCCGAAAGGTTAAACCCTAGGGGGGAGAGAGAGAGAGTCAAAACCCTAGGGAAAGTGCAGACCAAGAAAAACCCATGAAAAATGAGCCCAAAACAATGAAAATCCCAAAAACTCAACCAAAACAAAATCCAATTGGTTCAAAGTGAAGAGCACCAAAAGGGTTTTACTAAAAAAAGTCGCGCGATTCATTGGGTAATGCACGTAGGGTGAAAATCTAGAGAGAGAGAGACCCTAGAGAGAAAGGGATGATGAATTTGGTCCGGTCGGGTGTGATAGAATGAAGCCTAAGTGTGTTTTAAATAGGCAATGGGCCGAAATGCCCTTTTTGCCCAAGTAACCGGGTCAGGTGGCCGGCCGACCTCCTTTTGGCTAGCCGTCACTTTCTTTTGGCTGGCCAACCCCTCTTCTGGTCCAGAGTTGTTTTTGCTATGGTCTTGCCCAATCTATGTATGGTTGGTCCTGTATTCATCTTGATAAGGAAAAATTTGAGAATTTGGGTTTTAGACACCATTTCGGGTCCCGTCATTTCTCCGAAGTGGGAAAGTGCCCCAAACTCAAGATCAAACAAGTTGTATCATTTTCTGAGTATTTAAGGACCTCCATATTGTAGTCAGAGATCTTTATGAGGTGTTTTCAAAACCACCGCTTTTTGTCTATCTTTTCAATTTTGTTGCCTCTTTTGTTGCATGGAACATGCATCGCATCATATTGTGCATCAATTATAGTAATGACATCAATGTGCAGTGTGCTTTCGATTTTACTCTATCCACTCTTGTAACACGAGTGTGATTTGGCCTGCACCCCCTTTTCCCTTTCTGCGTAAAGCGTAGTTTGGCTTGTACCTTTTGTCTCACCTCCTCTATACGTGAAAACGTAGTTTGGTTCACATCTTCCTTGGTTAAAACCTTCCATCTCTCTGTATGAAATACAGAGTACAGAGAGATACGCCTGATGGTTACACCACCCTTGTTCCTCGATTAAAACCTTCCCTCTTTTTGTATGAAATACAAAGATTGGTTACACCACCCTTGTTCCTCGGTTAAACCCTTCCCTCTATGAAATACAGAGAGTTAGCCTGTTGGTCACACCACCCTTGTTCCTCAGCTAAAACATTCCCTCTCTCTATATAGAGAGATGTGCATATTGGTTACACCACCCACCACCCTTGTTCCTCGGTTAAAACCTCCCTTCTCTCTGTATGAAAGACAGAGAGATACATCTGTTGATTACACCACGCGTTCATCCCTTCGTGTGAAGCACGTTAGGATGTGTTTTACCTAGTTACAACCTTCCCTCTCTACATATGAAATACGATGAGATACGTCTGTTGGTTGCACCGTTTTGTTTTCTCCTTTCACATGAAACGTGTTTGGAATTGTTATTTGCTTACTCCTTTCCGTGTGAAGCACGGTTAGGTTCATTTTAATTTAAGCTTGAGGCTTTTCATGTATATGTTGTTATCTTGTCATTGCTCATTGCATTGTCTTGCATGACCATGGATTTTGAAAATAACTGGCTTTGCGAAGTATGTAAGTCCAACTTTCAAAGGTATTCTTTGTGCATATCCTTTGCATCTTGCCCTTGAACTACACTAATTCCTTGCAAAGGGATACGTAGGCAACTTTCAAGTTCAACCAATTACATGTACATTTTGATTGGTTGCCCAAGTCTTACGGCCTTGTCAAATGGGTCGTCTTCAAGGCTTTGACATTCACTCACGTCATTTCATGACTACGAGCTCTGTCAAAGAGGGACCTCTGTAGACACCCAATTTTTGACCGCCCTTAAGACTTGGGCGCCTCACGTTGAACACTCGATGATGATAATGTTACGCTGTGCAACAGTTTAATTTCTTCAACAAAAAGCTTCGGTTTGAGTTTCAGAACCTAAAACCTTGCACCTCCTTTGGACCAAAAACCTTGTTTTTCTAGCCAGACCACTCAGAGGCCTGCTGGCCAACAAGTGGTCGGCAGGCCAATTTTTATTGGCTAGTCTTTCCCTTCCATGTTTGGCTGGCCATGTTTCCCAGCAAGCAGATCTTTTGCTGCCAACTGTCCCCCCACGTGCATATTTTGCATCAGCTGGCTCAATACAAATATTTTCGATAGGGGAACCTATTTTTCTATAAATACTTGACCATCCCTCATGGTTTTAGGTTAAAAAATTTTGCCAAGAGCCAAAAACTTGCCAAACACTCTTCCTCTCTATCTTACAGTATACATACACTATACATACACTTTGTAAATCAAAATTTTGAGGCTTCTTGTTGAGATTATTGAGCCAAAATTTCAACTGTTAAGGGTGATCACTACTCTTTCCCATCTTCTCCCTTATTCACACTACTATTTCGTTCTCTTTTTCTTGTTGTTTATACACTATTTTGGACTAGTTTTAAGTGCTGGAACTTGTGATTTAAAAGCTACTAAAGGTGGAGGGGTTAACCACCCTTTCAGGAACCTTATCCCATAGCTTATATCCTTGTTCTTCCCACTTATTTTTTCTCTTTTAGCTACTAATTTTCATAGTTTTCAGAGGCTAAAACATCTGATTTAAAGGTCCAAAAGGTGGAGGGGCTAGCCACCCTTCCTTAGCTTGCTTACTAGCTTTATTCTCTTCATTTTTGTTTATTATTTTCCACTCTTTTCAAACTGATTTCAGCACTGTTTTGTGCTATTTAAGGGTTGTTTAGTGTGTTTATTTAGTTTATGTTTTGAATACTAGGTTTGTGTTGTTGTAAGTCCTCATAGATTTGGTTATTTAGGCCATAGACATCAATCTATTTGAGTTGATAGCTCTCTTTACATAGTTTTCATACACATACTCACACTTGTAATAATCACCTTTGCATGATCACCTCTGCACCCTCCCTCTTTTCTTTGTTTTCTTTGATTGAGAGTTGTATCCAACACTAGTTTGTTCCTCAAGGCAAAAGAAAGAGACTTTCCATGCTTAATGGTTTAATCTCTTCGGAGGTTCATTACCAAGGCATTACATCTCTCTCATCCTAAGCATAACTTCTTGTTTGACACTACTCTTTATCGCTTTTTGCACTTAGTAGATGTAATTATCACTTTTGGACAAAATGAAGAAAATATAAGAAGTGGCAAGGTAATGTAAAAGCGGTTAATAAAATTGGAGTAAAAGAGGTAAAAAAAAAAAGCATAATAAAATCAAGTCAGGTTTAATTGGACTTTATATTGAACCTATTACGTCTTGGCTCATTGCGTACTCTTTAGTGACATTCAATGGTTCAAGAAGCAATGTCCACCCCTTTCCTTGAGGTAACTCCATGATAGGGAGGAGGTATTGTTGGTCTTTTATTTTCATTTTATTCATTTTTGGTCTTTTCGGTTCATAGATCATCATGTAACAAACTTGCGACGATTGATGATTGGTGAATCAAATCTACTCCTTCCTTAATCATTTTCACGATAGAGAGAAGCAGAAAGGATAAACATCCAATGGAAATACTCTGTTTTTGCTCTGTTTCAATTCTGTGGCAGCACGGTAGAACCCAAAAATAGTGGTCGGCCGGCCACCTTTTTGTCCAGCCGACCGCTTCTCAAGACCGACTGGCCACAATTGTTTATGCATGTAGTGTCATTTTTGTGGCAGAACAGAGCAGAATCCAAGGCCAAAACACAATAATTTTCTGTCTGTAAAACATAATAGGTTCTAGCAAAAAACAGAGAGGTTTCCGGGAGGATTTTCTCAGTTGTGCGCTCATGGCTCCTCGCTTCCCATTCCATTAATTTAGCGCTTTTAATATTAGTATGTTGTAATTAATTAATTAGCTTAATTTGGATTTGTAATAATTAGTCAATTTAGTTTATTCATTTATTTAGTGTTGTAATAATTAGTTAATTAGAACATTCATTCAGACCCTCTTGTGCGAGGGTCAATTTGTGAACACTTGTAATATTGTGTATGTCTTCCAACCCCCGTTCTTTCTCCCTTTTATTTACTTGCTTACTATGATTGCTTGTAGTATCATATTTTTGGTCTCATATCATTTCCATGACTTGCACCCATTTTTGCATACATTAGGATTTGGCTCATTACACTTAATAAGCATTGATTATTTCCTTCTTGAATACATGCGCTACCATATGCCTTGAATTGATCCATATGTCATGTCAAGGAGCCGAATCCGATAGTTGCATTTTGTATGTGTTGCATTAGTCACTTTACATATTAGAGCATGCATTTTTCTAATTATTTCCTTTTCTTTGGCTTGCCTTGGTTGAGTAGTAGGTGAGCATTTTTTTTTTTTAGCATATTGCATATATGTTGGTGTTGCCATATCAAGCATATTTACCATGAGGGTAAGTGCTTATTTGATATACCTTTTGAATGCTGATGGATGAAGGCTTTTTTGCTTAAATTGGGATGATTTGATTAATGTATATATGAGCTCATTTTTTTAAGTGGCACATATTCAAAATCTTTTCAAGCAAACATGAAATCAAAGCATTCCAAAGTGGGTGACATTGTCTATGCTTGTATGCCTCACATAGTAATGTTAGCATAATAATCAGAACAAGAGCATATACTATACATAAAAATCACATCACGATTAGTAGAGGCCGACCATTGATTAGGTGAGTGGGGTGCTTAATTCATGACATTCCCCTCTCATTTCTAAGTTCTCGAGCCAAGACACTTTAGTTATGATGGACAAGTGGCCTTTGGCACGAGTCCCGAGTTTTCTAAATTTTCAAAAATATTTAGGTAGCGACTCTGAAATCTAGCAATACAGTCCATTTTTGGCATTTCTAATTGTAAATCAACTTTTTGGAGATTTGCCGGATTTGGACTCTCATTTGTGTATTTCTGTTTCACATTTCACTTGTAAAACCAAATTCAGAACTATTGGAGTCGGAGCTGTACCAGAGGAGACTAAACCCCTCCAAGGAGCAACGAAAAGCAAGCTACAACACCTAACTAGAATGTACCTAGAGGTAAGAACCTTGGCCCAAAAACCTTTTTGTTTGCCTTTCAAGGTGTCATCCAAATTTTGTGGGTCAAACAGAATATAGGTGAGCCTAGAGGAGGTGAAATGGAAACCAGGCTCTCTGTCGAAAAAGAATTCATAAAAAAGAGAGAAGACTCTAGTGAATGACATGTTAGTGGATGGTCGAAAGGAGGGGAAATGCTCAGTATAAATCTCACAAGGACAGGAGAATGGTGTTTGCTGGGAAGGCCTAACCTTAAGGAAATAGGCATAAAGCCAAGCCTGAAAGAGCCAAAAATGGCCATGTAGCTTGCTTTTCGCGCTCCTTTCGAATACGACTAGCCCTTCAATTTGGACTCCCGTGGTTCTAAATCTGATTTCACAAGTGCAATGTGAAATAGATAAACACAAATGAGTCCAAATTTGACAATTCTTTTGAAAAATTGATTTTAATCAAACATGCCAAAAATGGACTACATTACCAGATTTCAGAGTCGCCACCTAAATATTTTTGAGAAAATTTAGGAAGCCTGTGACTCGTGCCAAAGGCCATTAGTCCGTCATTACCAAAGTGTCTTGGCTCAGGAACTTAGGTATGAGAGGAGAAGGTCATAAATTGATCACCCCCTTCATCCGATCAAAGATCGGCCTCTACTAATCATGAAGTGATTTTTATTTACATTATATGCTCTTGTTCCAGTTTTTTATACTACGTTTACTATGTGATGCACACAAGTATAGACCAATTCACGAAATTTGGAATGTATTGATTTATTCTTGTTTTGAAAAAGTGTTTTAAATACATGCCATTTGGAAAAAGCGAGCTCGTATTTTACATTAATCAATTTATTCCAACTTAAGTAAAAAGGTATATCACCGGCATTCAACTAGGTATATCACTTAAGCATTTAGCCTCGTGGAAAACATGCTTGATATAGCAACACAAACATACAATGCAATATGCTAAAACAAGAAATACTCATGTAGTACTCCAAGGCAAGCCAAATAAAACAAAATAATTAGAAGAAATGCATGCTCCTAAACCATGCAATATGACTAATGCAACACACATATTAGGTAAATAATGAGTTCGGCTACTAGCATAGCATGTGAACCAATTCAAGGCATGCAATATAGCACGTATTCAAGAAATGAATTTGAAATCGATACCGATTAGTATGATGAGCCGGACCCAAATGCATGCGAGACAAGTGTATGTGAATCATCAAAGATGCTAAGGAAACATGATGTTCTATGCTACCATTATAAGCGGGTAAATAAAAGGGAGAAAGAAATGGGGTTGGAAGACATACACAATTATTACATATTTTGCCCCCATGCAAGAGGGTTAGAATGAATGTTCGAATTTTAAACTAGCTATTACAACACCAAGTGAACAAAGTTAGCTAAACTAACTACTTATTACAAATTTGAAGGAATAATAAATAACAAGCTATCTGATTTATAGGGTTTGTAATTTTGGGGTTTTTCACTCCAACTCACTCACTTGCTCACTTTTTTCACATTCCCTCTATGGCCAGTGACGAGGTTCCCATCCCTGACCCTATGGGTATTGGTGTCATCCTTGGTGAGGACATAGAGGTTGAGGACGTTCTCCCTCATGTTCCTGAGCCTGAGTTGCTCCCCTTGGCTGACAGGCCATTTGATGCAACCACCTACCAGTCACGCACACACGCTCTGACCCCTGGCAGTATCTTGAGATTCGATGGCCTTATCCCAGGAATTGATAAAGACGTCTTGCTGCAGGAACTCGCTAAGCGTTTATTCGTTGACGCCTCCACGATAAGCAATCTTTTCCTCCATTTCAATACATTTGAATCATGTAAGTATTCTTTTATTGCCCTTTTATGCGAATACTGACAACATTCCCACACTACAGGTGATAGCCACAAGGATAGGCGGCTACGAATCTATTTCCAGCCCTGACATGGGTACGAGAGGCTCCCCCCAGTGGTCTGCATATTAGTTGACGCCGCCAGCCTCAGGATTTTCTGCTCTGGACTGGTACAGATGAGGGCTGAGCCATTGCTGTATGGGGCCCTATTGGAGAGGTGGTGTGACACCACTGACTCATTCCACTTCTCGTCGATCGGGGAGCTGACTTTAGCTCCGTGTGATTTCTCGATGCTCACCAGCTTGCGGGTCAGTGTTGGTAGCCCAATCCCATTTGATCCTAACATGATGTAGTGGCAAGCCGCATAACTCCATCTTCTCGGGGCAATCCTAGATGCTGCCGGTCATAGGATGGTGCATTACAGCAAGTTCCTGGATCACTTCTCTGAGCTTCAACCCGTAACCCCTAGGGAGGTCGCTCAGTACACCTGTGGATTCCTCATGTATCTCCTCAGTACTACCCTATTTGCGAACAAGAAAAATACTGTGGAGCTATACATTTTAGGTGCACTGGTGCATCTACCATTGGTGGTGGAGTACGACTGGGGTGGTGCCAGCCTGGCCACCTTGTACTGTTACATGAGCTTTGCATCCCACCGAAAGGCGGATTCACTTGGCGGCTACTGGAAAGTTTGGGAGGTACACCTCACACTTCCTTTTTTTGTTTAGCTTCTTTACTATTTTGTTCTACATTCCCTGTTTATGTCTGCTTCACTTATTCATTTGCATTTCTTATTTTTGCAGCTATGCTTTACACATATTCACTTCCCTTGCCCCAGTCCCAGTGAGGCCGATTGAGTTGTCTGTACCCCACTCCCGGTACTACATCTTATTCGAGCAGCGCCAGCGCGAAGATTGAGACTTCCCTTACTTTCCTCGCTTCTTCGACACCGTCACCGCAGATAGGGTAACAAAATCTAATACTAGTCATTACCTTTTACTACTTTTATTATTTCCATGCTACTATTTCCATAGTGTTCAACCTTTGATATCTGACACTTGTTTTGCATCTTCTACCCACATATTGACTGGCACCCTTGCGCAGGCATTCCTCAAGAGTCGAGGGTGACTTATGTTGCCGCATGGGGGCTTCCACCATACGGATTCTGTTTGCGGGTCTCTTCACCAGGGCATACCACTTAAGAGAGTGATTCATTCGCCTGACCCAAGGCCAAGCTGATCCTAACATCCCACATCCACCACCTTCGGGCATGAGGATCGCCGATGAGCTCCGTGACGGGCCCCTGATTGATCACCTGATGCAAGGAGAGGACAACGACCGATACCACGAAGTTGGTGACTTCATCACCTTCTTACAGACTAGGGTGATGGCCCCTCTTACCAGGGGTGTGGTCCATGCACTTCCTGCTACTGTTACTGCTGCTGCCAGAGGTGTTCCTGCTTTCGCTCCCATTCCTAGGCTTTTTGCGATATCGACAGAAGTCGTATACATGCAACCAGACAGGGTGATCGAGTAAATCCCCCTTGAGCATATTGAGAAGAGGGATCGCCAGTTGGTGGTTGCTCCCGGCATCAAGCAGGTACACACTTCTTTATATTTCCACCCACTGTACTGCCCACTGTACTTTATTACTTTGTTTCGCTGTGCTTTATTATTCTGTCCATATTCTTGAGTCCTTTCAATTTTGCAGGTACCTATGGGGTACATTGATGATCTCCTCCGGACAGTTGATCGACTACTTCTGATGGTGCGAAGGAGACAGATTGCTCTAGTCACTCACGAGATTAAGGTACACTTTGCTCGTAGTTTACAGTTATTGCAATCTTGCCCATAACCCTGTTAGTCTATTCTGATATCTGTACTCTTTTTAGCTTGAGTCAGCACCAGTTGCACCTACAAGACCTCCTCCAACTGGGAGACAGAAAGGGAAACGGGGCCCAATGAGAGGCAGAGAATGGACTGATCGAGGGAGAGGCAGAGTGACACAGCGCTCGTCCTCTGAGGATTCCTTTGACAAGTACACAACCCCCAAGGGTGAGGGAGACGAGGTCAATATGCAATCTAGCAGTCCTAGTGATGATAGCGATGCGCCTCCTCCGCAGCCGAGGAGGAAGAGGGCAAGGATTGGTTAATTTTTTTACTTTTCTTTTATTTTGCTTTGTAGTTAGGAACTAGCTTCAGATAGACCCTTCTTTGTTTTGTTTTTGAAGACTTTTCTTTTATTTTTGCTTTTGTAAAAACAATGATCGGGGTTGGACCCTCCTGTTTATGAAAAGAAAGATTTTGGATGATCTCCTTGCGTAGTATGTGATGAATGAATGAATGAATGGCGCATCCGTTGTATGGTAATCTTGTACAAAACTTTAGAACTGTGAGTGATTGCTCTTGAATGTATTCTCGAATTGGATAATAGGCTATAACTGGAAAAAATCTAAAAATACAACTTGTTAACAGGAAAATGACATAAAAACAACTTGATGCAAACAAATCAAAACTCAAAATACAGCCACAGCGAAACAAGGCAAAGCCAACCTTTTTCTACAATTGCACTGGTTTCGGCTGACACTTAGACTCGGTTGGGTCCAAATAGGAACAGGTGGGCTCCAATGAGGCACGACTGAGCCCAAAAAAATGATGTCGGTGGGTGTGCTCTAGCTGTCAGGCACTGCCTCTTCCTAAGTTTATAAAAGGTGCTCCCAAGTTGTTTTTCTGGCAGAATAGCACGTCTTTGGTATCTTGCTCTCAAGATGGAGATTCTTCTCAACAATAGGCTCCGAAACTGGATAGCCACTTTGGACGGCTCGAAAAATGTGAATTTTTGCAATTTTGGCCTAAACGCTCTTTTTTATTTGAGTTGCACTTTGCTCTGTTTTATGTTCCTCCATACCGTTGTTCGATGCTAGAACCCGATTACACATGTATTTCACTTTAGCTCATAAGAAATGTGTCCAATGCACAAAGAATTTCAAGCTTTGATAGAATCCCGGCGTGATAGACAGATCATGCCGCAACCCCGTTTTGGCCATACACAGGCACTTAGACAAATGTGTACGCTTTTATTACACAAGGCTCGGTCCTTGGCCCACGACAGGGAGTTAGACATTTCCGGTTTAGTTTGTCGGTTTTCTAATATAGAAGATAGGAATGACCTTCTCTGGCGAGGCTACTGCCAACATACCCTTTGCTTATGCTTACTAACACACATCCTACTTGCCCCTAGTTATGGTGGAGCTAGCATCCAGTTAATCGAAGTAGCCCAATGTCTAAAAGAGGAAAAGAGTTGCATGGGTTTGGCACTGGCCGAGACTTGACAAGCCGAGATGCTTTCTTGGGTAGAGACTACTCGGTTGGCAGGGAGTCCACTGCTTCTTCAAGTACAGTTTCCCACCCTTCTTATTTATGATTCTCACATCACTCAACACTCATTCTCTATTTTTCTCTCAAAACCTTTTCTTTACTTTTGCCTCATCGGACACCTCTCTGTTCTTTAATCTCTCTTGTTTTCCGTCCGTTCCCAGGTGTGGCTAATGGATAAGCTAAAAGTGGTGGACCCTTGCCCCGAGTACTCAATTCAAGCCTACTTCTTCTACGAGCAGCTAGTGGACTTCTCTTTAGAGGGATCGTGGTGTGACTGGATGTGCAGCAGATCTGCGGATGACATTACTTGGTGTTGCCTCTGGCTTAATCTGACTGGGATGAGCCATAGCATGTCCCGACAACAGGCCATACAGTTCATTAGCCTCACGCACGGCCTGTTCTATTTCCCTTTCCAGTTCAGACACCAGTTTGGACATGATCAAACTTGTCCAGATGAAGGGGTAGAATACCTGGCTCCATTCCCAATTCGTGCTTTACACTTGACTCAGTACCTCGCATCTTGGAGGACAAGAGAGATCCTAGCCCCTATCCCTAGCTTTTGTTACACCCTTTCTGGTGAATGGTTGGCTTGGCTCGAGGACAAGGAACTGGTTAGTCTAACTTTGGTGGCCGAGGCTTCCACGAGTGTGAGTAGAGGACATAGGACCACTTGATTTATCTGTGCCCCTAGTTTTATTGCTTTGTCTTTTCTTTTCAAGTTTTTATGATGTAAAAGAAACTTTGATTTAATCAGAGATTGGAGAATGTACTTGTGCCAAAATCAATGTAATTAAAGATGTGAGCACTGAAAATTTTCCTTTTTGGTCTAAGATGGTCTAAGTTGTAAAAGGTAAAATTTTGAGAAAAATAGATTCATTAAAACTTTTCAAAATAATTTTTAGAAAGAATCACCACCTGACACACCTGGAATCAATCCTTAAGATGTACAACCCTAAATCAGAAGATCATAACTGCCCACAATTGCATTTATCATTATTGCTTCAACTTGCAACTGACCTTTCTGCCAAATGGTTTGGAGATATCACAACCCAGAGATCAGATGATGGAAAAGGATGACCCGATCAAATAAATGAACAGGACAACTGAGTTAGAGATGGTTATGGCCAAACTTCAGGATGAAGTTGCCTATGTATCCCAAAGATGGGAATCAAGCGGTACGTAGTTCGGAGAGGGTTCACTCGAGTATTTGTTCTCTCCTTTTGCGCTCTAACTTTTGCCAAAGCCGCCCTTTCGGATTTTTGACCTTACGAGCTTAGTTTTTCTTTATTTCTAATTTTTCATGCTCGTATTTTTGCCTAGGTCGCCATTTCAAGTTTTCGGCCTAGTAAGCCTCTCAAGGATAATATTTCTTCAACTTGTCCATGTTGATCGGCTGTGAAAACTCCAGACCATCTAGATCCATAAGAATAATCATTGCTCAAAACCAAAATGACTTGATGATATAAGGACCAATCCAATTGGGTCTGAACATGCCCCTTGGGTCATAGATGGGGCCTCGGTTGTCTTTCAGCACCATGTCCCCTTCCTTGAGGTTTCTAGACTTGTCTTTCTTGTTAAAAGCCTTAGGAATTCTGCGCTGGTAGCCCTGGATATGATACAATGCCTTCAAACTCCTCTCATCAAATAACATCAATTCTTCGAATCTGCTCTGTTCCCAATCCGCCTTCACTATCTGACACTCAGCCATAACTCACAGTGACAGTACTTCAATTTCAATTGGCAGAACAGTTTCCATTCCGTATACTGGGGAATAACGAGTTGCCCCTGTAGACATTCGAATTGACGTTCTGTATCCCCAGAGGGCAAACGACAGTTTATCTGGCCAGTCTCTGTAGGTCTCAACCATCTTCCGCAAAATGTTCTTGACATTCTTGTTAGCAACCTCAACAGCTTTGTTGGTCTGTGGTCTATACGTTGATGACTTATGAAAAGCAACGTTATATTTCTCAAGCAAATCAACCACCTATTTCTTGAAGTACAAGTCATTGTCCGAAATAATGTCATTTGGCACCCTGTACCTATAGATAATGTTGTTTTTGATGAGCTTAGCCACATGCGATGCCTTCAACACAGAGTAAGACTGAGCTTCCACCCACTTAGTAAAGTAATCAATTGCCACCAAGATGAACTCATGTCCATTTGAGCCCTTTGGCGAGACTGCTCCGATGACATCGATTCCCCAGACTGACAAAGGCCATGGCGAAGTCATGTTGCAGAGTTTTGACGGCGGTATGTTCATGCAATTGGCATGGATTTGACATTTATGGCATCGCCGAACAAAATTAATGCAATCCTCCTCCTTAGTGGACCAGTAATAGCCTTGTCTGAGGATCTTGCAGGCCAGCAGCACACCATTCATGTGTGCTCCACATTCTCTCCTTTGAATGGCCTCCATGAGCCACTTCGATTCCTCTTCTTCAACACACAACTTGTGCATTCCCAGATGGCCTCTCTTGTATAGCTTGTTTCTGCAGATGATAAATTGGATGGCCATACGTCGTATTCCTCATTTGTCCTTGGCGTTTGCCCCTAGTGGATACGTATCCTTTTGCAAAAAGTTCCAAATATCGTAATACCAGGGGTTTTCATCTAGGACCTCATCTATTGCGGCGATAGTCTCATAGGCAGGCATGTACTTCTGCTCAATGATGATTGGACGCATCTTCACTCCCAGTGGATGTCTACCACAGAAGATAGAGTTGCTAATGCATTAGCGAACCAGTTGCTCTCTCTCTGCAGATGTGTAAAAGTCAGGTTTTCAAACCATGAAATTAGCATATCCAGGGTCTGATGATAAACTTTCATTTTCTCCTCTTCAGCCCGCCAATCTCTATTAACTTGAGAAACAACCAAGTTTGAATATCCGATGGCGTCCAACCTTATTGCCCCTAGTTCTAGGGTAGTGTAGACCGCCCGAACTTCCTCCGCACGCCCCGCCTTTCGGAGAGGGCACGAATTGGGTTCACGCTACTACAGTTCAGACTCTTGTCACGGTTCTGAATCTAATCTCACAACGCGCAAAGACTGATAAATCACCAAACAGTCCACATCCGGCAAATCATTTTGGAAAATCGATTTTAATTAAAAAACGCAAAACATGGACTGCTTTGCCAGATTTCAAAGTCGCCACCTAATTATTTTGTTTTGGAAAATTTAGGAAACCCTGACTCGTGCCTAAGGCCACGTGTCTATCATCACCAAAGTTGCCTCGGCTCGGGAACTTGGGTACGAGAGGGGAATGTCCTGAAATGAGCACCCCCGCTCACCCAATCAAAGGATCGGCCTCTACTACGCATGATATGTTGTTTGATAAACATATGTGTTCTTATTCCGGTTATTATTTTAGCTTTACTATGTAATGCACACAGCATACAAGTATGCACTAAATCACTAAAATTGGAACAAAACATCTCATGTTTGCTTTTGAAAAATGGTTTGAAAATGCTACTCACAAGTAGGCTAAAGCGCGGATTTGCCACCCTCATGTGGGCTTGAAACAACATGATTTACCACTTCAAGTGGGCTTAAAACTCTCATTTTGATGAATTATTCCAATTCAAGTAATGAAGCCTTCATCCACAGGCATTCATGCAGTTATAGCAATTAAGCAAATAGCCTCATGGCAAGCATACTATCATGGCAGTCACTTACACACATGCAAGGATGCTAAAGCGAAAACACTTGCAGTGTACTCCGAGCCAAAACAGAAAACTAGTTAAAAGCCAATGCATGATCCTAACTATACAAGATGCGTAATGCAACACATGCAAAATGCATATGAATACAACACTTGATAACATGCTTTAAAACACGTATTCAAGAAAGTGTATTGAAATATGATGCAGTTTCAATGATGCGCCGAGCTCGGTGTATGCAATACAGATGAATGAATGCAAACATGCAAAGCATAAGGTATGCTAATTGAAAACGACCCTAAACTAACCATCGAAAGCTGATAAGTAAAAGGGAGAAAGACGTGGGGTTGGAAGACATTCACACACACGCACACTTATTACAACATTTGCCCTCTCGACGAAGGGTAGGAATGAAAGCTAAGCTAAGCTAACTAATCTAATTAAGCTAATTAGACTAATTATTACAAACCAATCAAATAACTAGTAAACTACTTACTAATTATTACAACAATTAACTAATTAAAAAATTAATTAAATAAATTACAAAACCAACTAAGCATGTAAAACATGTAAACCAAGCTGCCTCAGCTCTGCCTTGAAGAAATTGAACATGCATGCCTTGGTTTCCGTCCCGAAAAGCTCTCCAAATGCTCTTTAGAGGTTCTGTCTGTAGGGTGTCCTTAAGAGTTTGCTGCTGAAACTTACCAAACCAAAGCTGGGGATTGCACTAGTGGCCTGCCAGCCATGAGGAGCTGCTGCCGGCCACCTGTCGGCCATCAATGTGGCACTGCCGTCCACTGGTGCGCTGTGACACCAAACTGCAACAGAGCACAAAACAGAGGAAATAAAGGGTCTTCCTAGGTTATGTACATACTATGCCACTCCATATCGTCTCCCTAGGGTATGTACGTACTATGCCACTCCATATCATCTCAAAACATCAAGGGAGTGGCACCATTGGATCTAAAGCCACCAATCAAGCATTTTGATGCATCATGGCTGAGGATCCAACTTGCACAAATTCAGTAAATGCACAAGAAACTAAATCCTAGGACCATTACCTTATCATGAGAGATCAAAGGCAATGGCGACAAAGGAAATTGGCTCATTTCATCACTTCAAGTATGAAATGAACCAATCTTTCTCGTGTTCAATATAACGTCCGATTGAACACAATGCAAAGCAAGCAACATGCTATGCAAACAACATGCTAATGCACACAACATGCTAATCTTGGCATGAAATGCAAGACTTTAACATGCAAACAATGCATGCACAACATGTTAAGAGACTTAAGCATTAAAACTAGTGAAGGATACAACACTAGGACCATGCAACATAATGTTCAATGGACTAAACCAATCCCAAACAGACCTCATGCATGCCAAAACAGTGGCCAAAATGATCTGAAATGATAGCATGAAAGGCAAGAAAATGATGTTCATGCGTTGGCTCACAAACAAGGCATAATGCTCAACTCTCAAAAGCATTGAAAGAGTGATAAACATGAGAGTATAACAAGGCTATATGCTCTGAAATTATGTGTTAAATGATGCCATATCATATAAACATCACAAATAAGGCATCCTAGAAGACCTAAAGCACAAGGATAGTAAAGAGCACTACACAAGAAGTATGCAATACATAGCCCAAAAAGACCAAACCAGCTCTAAACAGGGCTCAACCATGCCAAATCAAAAGCTAAAACATGCTGAAATGATACCCCAAAAGCTTAGACAAGCATTCATACATATTAGCTCACAAACAAGACATAAGACACATTTCTCAAAAGCATTGAAAGAGTAGAATATGTGAGAGTGTGACCATGCTATATACACTGGAATCATGTTGAAATGAGGTTAAGGCATGCAATCATCACAATCAAAGCATGTTAGGGACCTCAAACACAAAGCTAGTGAAACCCAACTACACTATAGCTATACAAAGCTAAGCATATATGACCAAGACTACTTAAAATAGACCTCAAGCATGTTAAATCAGTGGCAAAAATGTGCTGAAGCAAAGCTAACACATGCTAGAATGATGAACTAAAGCATGAAGCATGTTAGGCCAACAAACATAATTGCACTACAAGTACCAAAAGCATGCAAGAGGTGACCAAACCAGCCAAAAACAGAGTTATAAGAGGTCCAAAAAGTCACAAAAACATGCTCAAACTAAACCTCAAAATGATAGAAACATATGCTCATTTGGTAGGCCATCAACACAAGCAAGCAAGACAAGAGGAGAGGGGACCACCCTCTCCCATTTTGGACCTCAAAGCCACCTTTTCACCACTGAAATTTCTCTGAGTTTCAGTGGTGGAGAGGACATGCAAAGGCTATTACAAAAGCTTCAAAGGATGGCTTAAAAGCTTAACAAATAAGCAAAGAAAGAGGGTAGACCACCCCTAACTCCAACAAGGACTCAAACCAACATTTTTAACACTTAAAATCAGAGCTTTTTGTAGTTAACAACGAAGCCTAAAACAGCATGCAAAAGTGGCTAACATGGTATACAAAAATAAGCTTAAAAGGGGAACATGCTCACCCTTGAAGCACAGCAGCAAGGTAGGTCCTCCTCTGAGCCAAAACTAGCCTTTTGAGTTCCAAACAAACCCTCAAAAGCCTCAGCTCCAAGGTAGTGGTGTTTGACTCGGTGCTCCTTTGCAAAATTGTGAAGAAAACACACTTTGAGGCACTATTGAGCACAATAGAGAGAGTGTGTGTAAGAATTCTAGAGAGAGAGAGATTTTTTTCTCTAAATTTTCTGAACCCCTGGAAAGGGAGAGGGGCCTCCCCTTATATAAGCAATGCAATCTAAAGCTTGCTTGACAAGCTTAAACTTGCCTCCATACCACCATACACGTGTATGGAGGATGGCTTGGTGAGCCGTAGCTGGCTCAAAAGATCTAAAATAATATCTGTTGAAACATGGTGGCCGGCCGGCCATCAGTGGTGGCCGGTAGTGCCTCATTGATGGCCGGCAGGCCTCATCAGTGGCCGACAGGGCTAAATGCATGGCCGGCAGTGCCAAAAAGTGGTCGGCAGTGCACCACAAGAGGCATTCTGAAAGGACCAACACATGCTCCAAAAAAGGGGTAGAAAGGATACAGGGTTTGGAAAGCTCAAACCTATGACGTTCCGCCACAAAATTTGAGTACTCGACGAGCAATCGAACTTGTCACCGGATGTACTTGCAAGAACATCCAAGTCTTGAGGACGATCAAAAATGAAGTGTCTATAGGAAGCATCCAACCCAGCAATACACACCTCACATTCTGCTTCATTATTGGACACCCTGAACCGAAGTTTGAAGGCTAGGGGTATATGGGAATCATTGGGTGCTATCAGCAATACACCTATCCCATAATCGTGTTGATTAGTTGCTCCATCAAAGTACATTATCCACGTCTTTTCTTCTATCTACAAAATGTCTTCATCTGGAAACAAGTACTCCACCACCTTATCTCCTTCCAGTGGGTGGGGGCGCCAAAAATTCTGCTATAGCTCTCTCTTTAACGGACTTGCTTATGACATATTTGAGGTCAAACTCGGAGAGAAGAAGCAACCAACGAGCTAACCTATCCATAAGCGCTGGTTTCTAAAAGAGATATTTGATGGGATCTGACCTCAAAACTAGAATTATAGAGTGAGCTAATAGGTAGTGCATCAACTTCTTGGTAGCCCATATTGTAGACGGCCCGAACTTCCTCCGCGCACCCCCCATTCGGAGACGGCGCGAATTTGGGTTCTAGCTACTACAGTTCGGACTCCAGTCACGGTTCTGTATCTAGTCTCACAAAGTGCAATATAAGACTGATAAATCACCAAAGAGTCCAAATTCGGCAAATCATTTTGGAAAATCAATTTTAATCAAGAAGTGCTAAACATGGACTGCTTTGCCAGATTACAGAGTCGCCACCTAAATATTTTGTTTTGGAAAATTTAGGAAACCCTGACTCGTGCCTAAGGCCAGGTGTCCGTCATCACCAAAGTTGCCTCGCCTCGGGAACTTGGGTATGAGAAGGAAAGGTCAAGAAATGAGCACCCCCGCTCGCCCGATCAAAGGATCGGCCTCTACTAAACATGATATGTTATTTTGAAAACACATGTGTTCTTATTTGATTATTAGCTAAATTACTATGTGATGAGCACAACACACAAGTATAGACTAAATCGCTTGATTTGGAACAAAACATCTCATGTTTGTTTTTCAAAAATGGTTTGAAGATGCTACTCGCAAGTTGGCTAAAGCGCGGATTTGCCACCAAACAAGGTGGGCTTAAAACATGATGATTTGCCACTCCAAGTGGGCTTAAAACTCACATTTTGATGAATTGTTCCAATTCAAGTAACGAAGCCTTCATCCACAGACATTAATGCAGTTATAGCAATTAAACAAATAGCCTCATGGCAAGCATGATGTCATGGCAATCACTCACACTCATGTAAAGATGCTAAAGCATAAACACTTATAGTGTACTCCGAGCCAAAACAGAGAACTAGTTAGAAATATGCATGATCCTAACTATAAAGAATGCCTAATGCAACACATGAAAAAATTCAACTAATAGGCTTAGTTATCTAAGATGGCATATGAATGCAATAATTGATACATATATTCAAAGAAGTATTGAAATATGATGCAGTTTGAATGATGCACCGAGCCCAATACATGCAAGAAAAATGAATGATGCAAACATGCAAGCATAAGGTATGCTAATCAAAACGTGCCCTAAACTAACCATCGAAAGTGGTTAAGTAAAATGGAGAAAGAAGTGGGGTTGGAAGACATGCACACACACGCACACTTATTACAACATTTGCCCTCTCGACGGAGGGTCCGAATGAGAGCTAAGCTACTCTAAACTAAGCTAATTATTACACAACAACTAATTAACTAACTTAGCTAATTAATTATTACAAACCAAATGAGATTGAGTAACTAGCTAATCTAAGCTAATTAGAATGTTACAAGGATAAATTAAATTAGCTAAACACATTAACTAATTAAGTACAAAAACCGGCAAGTTAACTAGCTAAGCAAAACAGTTAAAAGGCCTCAGGACGAGGGATGCATGCATGCTTGATTGGCTTCCTCCCAAAAATCCACCGCCTTGCCTCTAAATGCCTCTATTTGCACATCTTTGGACCTCTGAAAATTGTGCCAACCTCCAGATTGCTTCTTTTTTATCTCAAAAACACACTGATGGCTGATCGGCCATGATTGATGATCATCGGCCAACACTGATGGCCAGTCGGCTAGGCATATGGTCGGTCGGCCATTAATTCCAGCAATTTCTCCTTTTGCTACAACAGAGCACAAACAGAGGCATGGCAGTGTATTTGCAAGGAAATGTGTGTGCAACTACCCTCCTTATCATATCTCAAGCTCAAAGGAGCATAGTACTCAACTCTTGAGCTATCAATCACGCATCTCGATGCATGATGGCCAAAGAGCCAAGCTTGCACAATGTTAGTGAATGAACAAACAACACATAAGAGCCTCCACCTCTATCATGCATGATCAAGGGTGTCGGCGACCGAGAAACACAACACGTTTCATCATTTTGAGTATGAAATGTGCCACATTCCTCATGTTTGAATTGACGTCTGATCCAAACATAATGCAATGCAAACAACATGCTCAACTTTCAACACTAAAATGGCATGCACAAGACTCTATCATGTAAGCAATGCATGCAAGACATGTTAAGGGACTAAAATGATGAAACTAGTGAAGGACACAGCACTAGAGACACGCAATATAATGCTCCGTGGACCAAACCAACGCTAAACAAACCTCATGCATGCCAAAATAGCGGCCAAAAAGTGCTAAGATGATAGCATAAAAGAGAAGAAAATGCATGCTCAACTTATGGCTCGCAAGTAACATACAAAGCTCAACTCTCAAACACATTGAAAGAATGATATGTACGAGAGTATGGCAGAGATATGAGCACTGAAATCACATGCCAAATGATGACGTATCATGCAAACATCACAAGTATAGCATGCAAGAGTCCCTAAAACTCATAGCTGGTTAAGGCATTCACACAAGAGGCATGCAATACATGGCCTAAACAGCCGAACCAGCTCGCTCAATCATGTCAAAAGAAAGGCCAAAACATGCTGAGAAGGAAGCCCAAAAGCCTAGACAAGCATGCATACGTATTGGCTCATGATCAAGGCATAAAGCACAACCCACAAAAGCTATGAAAGAGTGGGACATGTGAGAGTGTGACTATGCTATATACACTGAAATCATGTGGGAAATGAGGCTAAGGCATGCAAACATCACATACAAAGCATGCTAGGGACTTTGAAATTCAAAGCTAGTGAAAGGCCTTTACACTATAGATATACAAAGCAAGCCTCAAACGGCCAAGAACACTTCAAACAGAGTTTAAGCATGTTAAAACATGAGTAAAAGCATGCTGGAGTGTAGCCAAAATAAGCAAGAATAGTGGGCTAAAGCATCAAGCATACAAGGCTAATTAGCAAGATTACACTACAAGTGTAAGAAGCATGCAAGCAATAACCAAACCAGCCTAAAACAGAGTTAGAGCAGACCCAAAAAGTCACAAAAACATGCTTGAACAAAGCCACAAAAGAGTAGAAACACATGCTCATTTGGTGAGCCATCAACACATGCATTCAAGACAAGAGAAGAGGGGACCACCCCCTCCTATTTGGGACCTCAAAACCAAGTTTCCACCATTGAAATTCTTATGGAATTCAATGGTTAAAAGGCCAAGAAGAGATTGTTTTAAAGGCCTTAAAAGATAACACAAAGCTTAACACATAAGCCACAAAAGGGAGAGCAACACCTCTAACTCCAACAAGACCTTAAACAACCATCTTTAACACTAAGAAATAGAAGTTTTTATAGTTGAAAGATAAGCCAAAAGAAGCATGCAAAGGTGGCCAAATACTTGATCAAAACAAAGCTTTAAGAGAGAAGACACTCACCCTTGAAGCACAGCAACAAAAACAGCAACTTCTTAGCCAAAACCAACCCAAAGAACTCCAAACAAGTCTTAAGAAACCTCAGCTTCAAGATAAGAGTGTTTGGGTAAGGGGTTGTGTGCAAATATGTGAAGAAAAATCACTTTCAAGCAATATATATATATATATAGAGAGAGAGAGAGGGAGAGAGAGCTCTAGAGAGAGAGAGTCAATTTCTATCTCTAAAATTTCAGAACCCCTCTAAAGGGGGAGGGACCTCCCCTTATATAGAACAATGCAATCCAAAGCTTCCTTGACAAGCTAGAAGCTTGTTTCCATCCCTCTATACACATGTATGGAAGACGACTTCAGTGCTCCACAGCTGGCACACAAAATATCTGAAAAAGCAGAAAAAGGGCCTTCGGCCAACACAAGTGGCCGACCGGCCATTAAAGAGGCCGATCGGCCATCAGTGTAGCCAACCGGCCACCACTGATGGCCGATGGACACAAACCCTGGCCAATGGGTTGTAGGGCTGGCCAAGAGGCCACCTTCTCCCCCCAGAAGCAAAGCTACAAGCCCTGGGTCCACAACCAAGCACAAAATAGACAAGTTGAGAGGCTCCAAGGCAAGGCGCACGGTCGAGACCTTCAGGAACTCAAAACCAACACGAACATGGATAATCATCGAGTGTTCGTATGATGATGTCCAAATCTTGAGGACGGTCGAAAATGGGGTGTCTACAGTTGCCCCTCTTTGACAGAACTCGGAAGTCATGAAATGACAGGATTGAATGTCAAAGTCCAGAGATGACCCATTTTTGACAAGGCCGAAGACTTAGGCAAACAAACAAGATAACAAGAAGATGCACCCACAGGCTAGGGCAAAATGCAAGTTACATGCACAATGCAGAACACAACTTATGATCATGCAAAGAAAGCTGTAATAAAACATCTAGATGCAAATGTTATGCAAAGAAATGCTACAGCAAACTCATAAGCAAGCAAGTAAACACAAACCAAACCGCATCTTATGCAGAAAGGATGTAAGAAAATTATGAAATCTTAGCGAATGTGTGATAGATACACAAAGTGAGCATGTGTGATAGATACACAAAGCGAACGTGTGATAGATACACAAAGTGAGCATGTGTGATAGATACACTAAGTGAACAAAGTGTGATAGATACACTAAGTGAGCAAAGTGTGATAGATACACTAAGTGAACAAAGTGTGATAGATACACTAGGTGAACAAAGTGTGATAGATACACTAAGTGAAGAGAGTGTGATAGATAGACTAAATGAACAAAGTGTGATAGATACACTAGGTGAACAAAGTGTGATAGATACACTAAGTGAAGAGAGTGTGATAGATACACTAAATGAACAAAGTGTGATAGATACACAAAGCGAACGTGTGATAGATACACAAAGTGAGCATGTGTGATAGATACACTAAGTGAACAAAGTGTGATAGATACACTAAGTGAGCAAAGTGTGATAGATACACTAAGTGAACAAAGTGTGATAGATACACTAGGTGAACAAAGTGTGATAGATACACTAGGTGAACAAAGTGTGATAGATACACTAAGTGAAGAGAGTGTGATAGATAGACTAAATGAACAAAGTGTGATAGATACACTAGGTGAACAAAGTGTGATAGATACACTAAGTGAAGAGAGTGTGATAGATAGACTAAATGAACAAAGTGTGATAGATACACTAGGTGAACAAAGTGTGATAGATACACTAAGTGAAGAGAGTGTGATAGATACACTAAGTGAACAAAGTGTGATGGGAACAAACTGTGATAGATACACTAGGTGAACAAATTGTGATAGATACACTAAGTGAGCAAAATGTGATAGATACACTGAGTGAGCAAAGTGTGATAGATACACTAGGTGAACAAAGTGTGACAGATACACTAGGTGAACAAAGTGTGACAGATACACTAGGTGAACAAAGTGTGACAGATACACTAGGTGAACAAAGGTGATAGATACACTAGGTGAGCAAAGTGTGATAGATACACTAGGTGAGCAAAGTATGATAGATACACTAGGTGAACAAAGTGTGATAAATACACTAAGCGAGCAAAGTGTGATAGATACACTAGGTGAACAAAGTGTGATAGATACACTAGGTGAGAAAAGTGTGATAGATACACTAGGTGAGTAAAGTGTGATAGATACACTAGGTGAACAAAGTGTGATAGATACACTAGGTGAACAAAGTGTGATAGATACACTAAGTGAGCAAAGTGTGGTAAATACACTAAGTGAACAAAGTGTGATAGATACACGAAGTGAACAAAGTGTGATAGATACACTAGGTTGAACAATCTTAAACGGAACTCCTCTGAATGAACCGCACATCCAATGTCGCCCGGTTGCGCCAGCTTCAAATGAACCGTACATACAATATCGTGCCTGCATAAGAAAGAAACTTAACAGGTATAATACAATACAATCCATGTTCTATGCAAGATCAATCAGCATGCTCTATGCCAGACACCAAATGCATGTTCCATGCAAATGCGAGAAGTGCATATTTTATGCAAACATAACGAATGCATGCTCCATGCAACGTGGACATGCATATTCTATGCAAGGTGAGGAATGCAATTGGTATGGACAACTTCTATGCGAGTTGAAAGAGTTCGTACAATGCGAGACAGTGCCGCATGTGTATTCTATGCAAACAAGAAGTGTACATTCAATGCAAGACTGAAAAGGTGCATAACAACGTAAATTTCGCATACATGACAAAATGCACTAATGCAACATATTCAAAGCAATTCATCGATTTCCTGGTATACAAAAGGATACGAAAAAAGGATACACTTTGTTTGTATTGAGTGCCACGCACTAGAAACATAGTTAAGAGCTTCCACGAAGACCGCTTGAGCTTAAAAATGTATTTTCTTGAACTTTCTTAAGAGATGAGGGGACAAATCAACAATACAACCCAAAACAAGAACATTGGAAGTCCATCGACCACAAAAGGAAGCCATCAGCCACCCATCGGCCACAAAACATGGTAATCTGCCAGCAACTTGACTGGTCGGCCAACAATTTGGCCGGTCGGCCATGAATGGCAGATTCGGGGCAATTTTGCCATTTCATCTCTAGCTTTTAAGTATAGGGTTTTAAACCCTATTTCTTCACTTCCTCAAGGCTGAAAAACACTTTTTCTCTCATTCTAGACCATTTCCCCCTTCCAATCCACACTTTCTACATGTATTCAAGCATTCCAAAAATGTCTGAATCGCAAAACCCTCTTAGTTTTGAACATTTTGAACCGATCAAAAAGTGTTTTCGGTGTCTCTTTCTTGATTTCCACCATTTGGGGTTTGTTTCCCTCGAGTCACCGTCGATTTTTGTGCCCTTTTCCAACCTTAACATTTTCTTCCATTTTTCACCCCTCAGAGTTGACTTTTTGTTGACTTTTGGCCTTCCTACCCGTTTTCCACATTCTCGGCCATTTTCCCATTCCTCTTGCTATGGCGGATGACATTCCACATGGCGAAGCTCCTCCAGGGGTGGAGATAGATCCCGAGTTTCAGCCTTTGCCGTTAGGCATCCGACCGTTTGACCCGGCGACGTATGAGCCGGAGATACACGTATTGCCTCCCGATGGCATCCGCCAGTTTAGGGGGTTTGAGCGAGGTGCACCGGAGGACCTCCTGCTACGCGAGCCAGAGTCACACTTATCCCATGGCGCCTATGAGGTATACACTTCCTCTCTACTTTCCGCAATGTAGATCGTATTCATACCACTCTTCAGACATTCAACCTAAACACACTTGCACTGCATGCTCTTATACTTCCTTGCATCTTTTTATCTTGAGCGCACCCTTGCAATGTATTTCTTACACTGCCTTGCATCTGTTTATCTTGAGCACACCCTTGCACTGTATTTCTGACACTGCCTTGCATCTGTTTATCTTGAGCGCACTCTTGCACTATATTCCGGGGCTATGGAAACACCATCGCACGAGACTAGTACACGGAGTTGCCCGATGTTGTTCGCTACATCGTCAATAAGGTTGGTTTTGGTGCATTCTGTATAGGACTCTTGCGCCTCACTATGAGTCTGCCTCTTCTAGGTGCCTTAGTGGAGAGGTGGTGGGACACCACCAATTCCTTCCATCTCTCTATAGCAGGGGAGATGACGATGACTCCCTTTGACTTCTCCATGCTCACCGGCATAGGAGTAGGGGGTGATCCGATCCCTTACGACACTGATATGGGCTAGTGGGATGCTGCTCAGATCTTTTTGCTAGGGACTCGCCCACCTCTCTCCCAACCAGGGATGGTGCGATATTCGTGGTTTGCTGACCACTTCAGAGGGGAGACGTCGATGACCCACGAGGAGATTGAGCACTACGCCCGGGGGTTCCTCATGTTCTTGCTCGGCACCACTCTTTTCGCTAACCGGGTGAACGCCATTGGGCTTTACCTCTTGAGTGCACTAGTGGACCTATCTCACATCCATCTTTGCGACTTGGGCGGCACAGGCTTGGCCACACTATACGGATACATGAATTCTTCATCTCACCGAAGCGGGCACCTGCTAGGAGGCTACTGGAGAGCCTGGGAGGTACATCTTTCCCTTTTGGTTTATAGTCCTGCTTTACATTATCTGTACATCGCACACATTACACAACGCACAATCCGCTTTACATTACTTGTACACTGCACACACTGCACAAGACACTGCATATCACTCTCTAATTTCTTCTTTATCTGCATACTGCCTTACATCAGATAAACATACTCATTATTACCCTTTCACATTCCTCAGCTGTGGGTATATGCCTACTTCTTGAGACTTGCCTCCGAGCCGGAGGTAGAGACGCCTTCCATGGTCCCGTATTTACATAGATACGATGTGAGGTGCGAGCAGAGGCCCCGAGAGTCTTTCTCATTCTTCTGCCGATATTTTGACACTGTAGCCACAGCGGAGGTATCTCAAACCTTACAGTTTATCTGAGCTTTGCTTATTGCACTTTCAACAGTAGCTTATAACCTGTATACCTATCATTTGCAGATCACCTGGCAGCCCTGGGTTGTGCTGCTTGCTGCGGTTAGAGAGTAGTTTGTGGGTGCTCGGGAGGCTTCCTGATTCCGGATGCTGTTCGAGGGTCCGGTCTGTCGGGCATGGTACTTGGGAGAGCGCTTCTTATGACAGAGTCTCGGTTTGCCTGAGCAGATAGTCCCGATGCCACCACCCACCTAGATGAGGAACACAGAGAGGTACACTGAGCAGGAGATGATCAACTTCACCAGAGGCTGGGATGCCAACTTCTTCAGGCTCGACGGTGACTATACTGTCTTCATCCAGACATATCTTATGCAGCCTCTGGCCAGTGTTTGCCGAGGTGAGAGAGACAGACCTGCAGCCGTAGCAGGAGGTGTGGGAGGATCCAGGGCGACTCAAGCCCACAGTAGGCGAAGTTCCCAGAGGAGACAGGGGGCGGGGTGGCCAGACCTACCCACTACTATGACATGTCGAGGATGTATTGGGGAGACTTATCAGATTCCTATCGCTCCTACCCCGACTGATCACGAGTTCATCGGAGTTCGAGGCCCGATACCGATATGTATAATACTTTACATTCTGCACATTTATTTGTTTCAATCTATGCTTCGCAAATTGCTAATCATCTCAACACTTTTGCAGGCTTCCATAGAGTATACCGGGCAGGCTCTCGAGCTGTCAGCTTCTCTGATGGGGATGGTGCAGACGAGCCTAAACCTGCTCAGTATTTACGGGATCCCACTAAGTTCTTTCAACCTCCGTTCCAAAACCATCTACAATCTGCTCCATACTAATCTGTTGCATTACGTTATCAATACTGCATTTGATACACCGCACTAATACACTGCTCACGGCACCGATACACTGTATCCTATGTACTGCTCACGACCTTCATATACTACAATCATTCACTGCTCACGGCATTCATATACTACTCTCAGCATTCATATATTGCACTCATATATTGCAACTGATGTACTCTAACACACTATCCTTTTCAGATTCCTTTCCAGATGCCACCCCCTTTGGGCACCCCAGCAGGAGTTACAGCAGGACCATCAATGCCTCCTCCAGCAGCCGGGAGAGGGGGACGTGGGATGTCGGTACACAGTCGAGGCAGAGATAGGCATACTCATACCGAGAGCAGTTCACGGGGGTCTATTCCAAATGACAATGACTGTGACGAGGATGAGGAGCCGACGAGCCCACAGTTGTTGTCGTCTCAGGGAGGTGACAATGCTGGAGACGACTCCGAGGGGGGAGTAGAGATGGTTCTGGAGCCAACTCTGGCTCAGATGCAGACGACGGCGCTGATGGTGATAGTTCTGAGGCCATGCCCCGGAAGTGGGCGAGGACAGCTTCTCGATCTTAAGGTGGCCGGGGTTGATTCAGATGTTCCTTTTCAGTTCCTCTTTCTCTTTTTGTTTTTTTTTTTTTTTTTTTTTTGCTCAGCTTTCCTTTTGTTAGTAGTATCAACTCATTGTACAGCCTTAGGCAGTTTTTATTTTCTTTAAAACTTGTACCTTTTGTAAAGAGAAACCATGATGGAAAAAAAGTGTTGCATTTGTAATCTAAGCATCGCATCGCACCATTTTGCACAAAAATGAGATTTTGATGAAAATTGAATGTTGTATTGGCAATTGCTTAATCAGGTAGTAAACTGACTAACACACAACAAAAAGAGTAAGAAAACTTGATGAACAAAACAACAGCTCGATAAGCAATTTGACAAAATTCTTAAAGAGAGATGGAAGAAAGTGCACCAAGAGTGGAACAAAATACATGTTCATGGCATTTCCAACATATGGATGGCCCAAGGAGCAAAATAAGGGGCGGTCGGCCACAAGAGGAGGCTGCCTGCCACCAGAAATGGCTATCAGCCACTAGTTCTGGCCGATCGGCTACAAAAATTGGCCAGTCGGCCGCAAACACTGGCCGGTCGGCTACTAGTGTCAGGAACCTCCAGAATGCTATCACCTGTCTTCCACTCACTACCTTATCTTCTACAAAAACTCCAGCTTCGGGTTTTCTTTATTTCAACTCTGTTTTTTGCCCCAAATGGAACCGTTCTTCACTGAAAAACTCTCCAATTGGATTGCAACTTTGGATGGCTCGAAAAAGTTGAATTTTCGAGGCTTCGAAGTAAATGCACTATCCACGCTAAGTCACACCCTGCTGCGTTTTCCGTTCCTCCATGCCGCGGCTAGGCGTTGGAATTTGATAACTCACATTTTTAGCTTTGGCGGACAAGAGATATGTCCCACTTTTGAAGATTTCCAAGCTTTAATGGAATCTCAGCACGATGAAGAGATCTTACCCCAATTCTGTTTTGGCCACATCCAAGCTTTAGGAGGGATGTGTAGGCTTACTTTGCATGACGCTCGGTCTTTGATTCGCGACGGGGAGTTGGACATCCCCAGCTTGATTCATCAGTTTTATGACACCGGCGACCGTGGTGATCATCTTTGGCAGAGTTTTCGGCGACACGCCCTTTGTCTATGCATGTTGTCTCATTTCTTGCTTGCCCCAGGTTTTGGAGGATCTAGCGTCCATTTGATTGAGGTTGCCTAGGGCTTAAAAGAGGGCAAGAGCTGTATTGCCATGACATTAGTCGAGACACTAATGGGTTTGGATGCCTTCTATCGCCGGGAGACAACTAGATTCGCAGGGAGTCTACTACTGCTGCAGGTAATGTTTCCCTCCCTACTCACATGTGTATTCCTCACATCACTCGGCCCTCAGGCTCCATTTTTCTCTCAAAACCCTTTTCTTTCTTTTCTCTCCACGTACACCTCTATTCTTTAATCTCTCTTGTTTTTCATCCCTCCCCAGATATGGTTGACGGATAAGTTGAAAGTGGTGGACTCATGCCTAGCATATTCAGCACACGGCTATTTCTTCCGACAATGACTAGATGATGCCCTAGATGAGGGATGGTGGTGCAAATGGATGTGCAGCCTATCCGCCGTCAACATTGCTTGGCGCTGCCCCTGGCTTAATCTGCCAACGATGAGCTACAGCATGTCGCGCCAGCCAGGCATTTAGCTGATTGGCCTGACACACTGTGTCTTTTACTTCCCATTTCGATTCCAGCGCCAATTTGGACATGATCAGACTTGCCCGAAAGAGGGAATAGAGTACCCTACTGCATTTCCAGTCCGAGGCGCACAGCTAGCTCGGTATGCCACAGCATGGAGGACGAGAGAGCTTCTGGCCCCTGCTCCTACTTTCAGTTGCACCCTCTCTGATGAGTGCATAACTTGGCTCGATAAAGAGGTGCAGGTTGGGCCTACTTTGGCATCAGAGGCTTCCACAAGCTCTGGGAGGGGGTGTAGGAGCACCTGACTATGCCCCGAGTTTATTTGCTTTAATCAGTACTTTCAAGTTTTCTCTATGATTGTAATAAAAAGATACTTCAATTTGTATTCGAGAGTAGGAGAACTCCATACTGAAATCAATGTAATTGAAGATTGTGGGTACTGAAAATTTTCTATTTGGTCCAAATATGGTCAAAGTTGTAAAAAGATTAATTTGAGCAAAATCAACTTTTATTAAAACTTTTCAAAACCATTTTTGATATGGATCAAAACTGGACACGCCCGAGATCTATCACTGAGATGTACAACCCTGGATCTGACAACTGGAAAGTTGCCCCTAGCCTAAAGAGCACTGCGCTGGAGATCACAACCGAGCTCTTGGATGTAGCAAAGACAAAGATGACCAACATGATCACATGGACAAAGTCGATTTGGAAGTTTTATGGCTGGACTTCGGAATGAAGTTGCCTACATATCCCAAAGATGGGAATCAAGCCTTACGTTCTTCGGTTTAGGTTCACTCGTGTATTAACACTCTCCTTTTGCACTCTAACTTTTGCCAAGGCCGTCCTTTCTGGATTTTCAACCTTACAAGCTCAATTTTTATTATTTCATAACATCAGAAAATAATTAAAGTTAAACATGCTTTACAGAGTTATTACTCACCATCTGATTAAACTTGCATTATACTTTGTACTAAAGATTCACAAGTATGCATATACCAGAGAGCATACATATTCAAATGGTAATTCACAGATTTATAGCACATAACTGTTCATATCGAAACACTTAAGCATATTCTTGATGCCTTCAAATTCATATTTATAACATGAATGCATCCTAGATCTTTTCTAGACGCTTATTGCTCTTTTGGACAAGTATGTAAGTTATTAACTCGTGCTCTAATACCACTCTGTCATGACCCGAACCCGCCCCTATGGGTTAAGGACATAACCGGCCAGTAATCCTGTGATTACCTAGGGCCTCAAACCAAAACAGACATAACTCGTCAGAGTAAAGGGGCCAAACGGAAGCAAAAATTTAAAACTTTGTCCATAGAGCCGTGCTTATATGCACATCAAACAAACCATACTCATGTACGCTAATAACCCACATCAAAAGTACAGTAGCATAAACTTCCTTACAGACAGGATCATCTAAACTGAGCCAACCATAACAGACTATATACAAATATACACAAAGTCCTTGCCAACAAGACAACGTAAATGCACAACAAATTGCAAGGATGGGTCTCATGCATGAGACACAAGGCTGACTCTCCAAAACCTTTGTTGTTCCTGACGGACTTCACTGGGGCTGAGTTCGGACTTCTCTAGGCTCACCTACAAACACATGAATGAGCGTGAGCGATAGCCCAGTGAATAATATCAAATACAAAAATTACATAACAATGTAGAACAACATATTCCAAATGGCCTTGGGCCCAATTCATATTTCTACTTAACCGATATATAACTATACGAATTTCAAATCAAGTGACTTGTAGTTTCAACATTCTGGCCTTTGGCCCATTCAGATTTCCATTCATGTCAGAACGGCCTTCGGCCCACTCATTTATGTCAAAACGGCCTTCGGCCCGATCATTTATGTCAAAACGGCCTTCGGCCCACTCATTCATGTCAAAACGGCCTTCGGCCCGATCATTTATGTCAAAACGGCCTTCGGCCTGTTCATTCTTGTCAAACGGCCTTCGGCCAACTCATTCATGTCAAAATGGCCTTCGGCCCACTCATCCATGTCAAAACGACCTTCGGTCCATTCATATAAGTCAAAACGACCTTTGGTCCATTCATACATGTCAAAACGACCTTCGGTCTGTTCATTTCTATCAAAACGACCTTCGGTCCATTCAATTCTATCAAAACGACCTTTGGTCCATTTATGTTTATCAAAATGACCTTTGGTCCATTTATGTTCATCAAAACGACCTTTGGTCCATTTATGTTTATCAAAACAACCTTCGGTCCATTCATTTATTCATGTCAGACTTTTGTCCACAATCCCAATTAGCAACTCATTAAGCTTATAAGGGAATAAACAATTGGACATTCACAAGCATTCGAATATCGATATTACTCACAGTGATCAGCCTGTGGATTTGCCCTGGAGCTTGACCCTACACATTTCATGAACACAAAAGGGTCACTAACAGTTCAATCCGTTCTTTAATTCACATATTTCTCTTTAGGCTTTATTCTTATCTCATTAACTCATTTACAATGCTTAACATATGCCTAAGAGTGCTTATGAGTGAAAGAGAACGGAAAACGAAACACAGAACGCATGAACAAAACTTCAGAAAACAAGGTCCCCGCTCGAGCGTGGACTCCCCCACTCGAGCGAACCCTTAAGGCCTGCAAAAGTACTGGTTGCATGAAAATTACGCTCGAGTGTGAAATTGGGCGCTCGAGTGGAAGGCCTGTCTACAAAAGCTCCCCGCTCGAGCGTGGAATATCCCGCTCGAGCGCACGCTCAAGCGGACACCAACTCTGCAAAAAGTGCTGGGAGCACGAAATTTACGCTCGAGCGACAGTTTCCCCGCTCGAGCGGACCTCAAATTTCTGAAAAATTCAGAACATGTTCTTGAGCTTCAACTTCAAATTCAAAAGCCCCAAATGCATGATTTTGACCCAAAATTCATATATATGTGCACTAACATGGTACAAACACTGAATTACAACATTTTGAAGCTCAATTTCATGATTTATTTGCATGCATGGCCCAAAATATTACAACTCATCTCCAATATGCTCAAATTCAAACATTCAAGACTTATACTCCCATGATTTGTACATGCATGCCCTTTTTGACTTCATATTCACTTCAAATAATGCAATTAGTGCTCATTCCCATAAAATTTGACAAAGACATGCTTGCATGTGGGATTACACTACTTATCTTTCACAATTTTACAAATTACATGCTAGATTTGTGATTCCATGGGAGTTCATTACATGCATGCACATATCAAGCCTCACTTTCTGCAAATTAATTCAAATCATGCTCTTTGGTCACAAACAACCCTTGAACACACAAGATTACACATTAAACTCATGAATTCAAGAATCAAATGCTCACCTAGAGGCTCAATCTTCCAAACTATAGCAATTTCTTGAGTTTAATCCTCCAATTCTACACAAATTTGAGCCAAACACCCAACTCTCCTCTTTTCCCTCTCTCTAGCCGACTCCCTCTCTCCCTTTTCTTTAGTTAGAATCAGCCAAGGTGAAACCAAAGAGGGAATTGAATATAATAAGGCCCCACTAAGTCACAATATTTTAATACAGGGTAATTGGGCACTAATTTATTAATTTAATCAACTTAATCTGGTCCGGAATCAATTTCTAATTAAATTTCACCGTAGGCTCTAAAAATTATGCCAATCACAATGGCGTAATCAATTTCGGGTTCCGTGGCCGATAAGGCCCTCAATTTAATTTCAAAGCAGATTATTCAAACAGGTATTCCTACGGTGAACAGATAGAATTCCAAATCACATATATTCACATAATGGCATACAAAATCATATCAAAACATATAATCACATACGTATTAGGGACCAATTAACATAATACAGAACAGGGTATCACAGTACATCCAATGTAACGTGTATATTCTATGCGACAACAAGAATAAGTATAGTGCAAGATGCATATATGCAATATGTGTGATGATATGATACATGTTACAAGCAATGTAGAGCATGATGTCTAGGGAATGCAATAAATAACAAAGCAGCGCTTTAGAAAGCACCTCATGGGGTGAGTGGCGATGAACCGCTCTACTCTGATGGGGATTTCCCTTTGTGTTCCTCGAATTCTTACCTTGCGTTCTTCGAACTATTACCTTGAACTCACAGTACAAAGGTCCTGAAATGCTAACAGGGGTTCTTCACGTAGAACACTTTGGATGCCACCTTTCTTTCTGGCCATATTCACAACTTTCCCTATTCTCCAATGGAGTGACAGACTAGGTTCGTTCAGTATCCAGAATTGAGGTGCATACGTGCTATCTCAACCTATGGGGCTGCCATACAAATTTTAAGCCGGGGACACACCCCTGGGTATTTAAACCAGACTTTAGTCTCAGAAATTCCAAACCTTTTGTGTTCTAGGCATCAGTCATTCAAACTCTAGTTTCCACCGTTGCAGTTGGTCTCCTAGGAACTCATTGCAAACACAACCAAGATAACTCTGGCGGGGAATGGTACTCAGGGAGTGCACTTCTGATCGCCATTCTGGCTTTGAAGCAGGCTTGATCTTGAGCTTGAGGTAGACGCACACTCATACTTTGGAGCATTGACAAGGGCCTGAAAAGGTACATCCAGAATACAATCTCAGAATTTTCTGAAGGTGAAACACACTCAAATGCTCAAAATTTTCCTTATTTTCTTTTGCTTTACAGTCTGGAACCTAGATAGCTTCAGATAGGTCCTTGTTTTACTGTTCTCACATGACCTGGGTTAAACCCTGCAGTTTTATGAAAGAGCAAATCTTGTTTTGCACAAATATGGAGAACGACACAACACTCCGAGCACAAAATGATTTATTTTTGAAATTGAAATTGAGAAATGAGTTCTCAACTGGGTATTGAGCCTATGACTAACCACAATCAAAATGACTCAACAAAGGAAAACAAAAGGTAAACAACCTAAATACATTTATTGACGCTCAAAACAACTCAAAACAAGAATCGAGACAAACAAAAACATAACAAAACACAAGACTCACTTGCGCATAGGGAGCCTGTTTCTTTGGGTATTGTTTCCCACCCTTTCTCATTTGTGATTCTCACATTACTCTGGCACTCAATCTCTATTTTTCTGAAAAAGCCCTTTCCTCGGTTTTTCTCGCAGCGCATATCTCTCTATTCTTCAATCTCTCATTTTTCATCCCTCCCCTGGGTGGTTGATGGATAAACAAGAAGTTGTGGGCTTTTGCCCCTAGCATTCTGCTATATTTTTCTTCCTTCACTCAGAATAGTGAGCTTCTCCCACAAAGGGGGTTGTGATGCAGCTGGATGTACAGCAGATCCGCAATCGACATCGGTTGACGATGCGCTTGGCCAGTTCAGATGTGACCAGACCTTCTCGGATAAGGGAGTGGAATATCCTGCTCCATTTCCAGTTCGTGCTTCGTACTTAGCTTCATACCTCACTGTTTGGAGGATGAGAGAGCTTTCGGCCCTTTGCTGTTAGCTTCAGTTATGCTCTTTCTGGCAAGTAAAGTGTCCTTTCTGGCAAGTATGGTGACAAAAGGGAAAAGGCAAAAAACCTGACTCAACTGTGCCCCTAGTTCATCATTTTGACCATTTTTTTGTTTTTAGCTTCTGCTAAAACAATTTTGACTAATATGAAAGTTAGATTAACATGCTTGTTCAATTTTCTGATTTAAAATCATGCAAGTTAGGTTATGAGCACTGAAAATTTTCATCTTTTGGGTCCAAGAAATGGTCCAGTTTTGAAAAATGGAATAATTTTCGAGAGAATTAGTCAACCTCATTAAAATAAAATTAAAAAAAAAATTCTCAAAACTGTTTTTGCAAATGGCCACTGCTCGACCAACATTGAATTTACTCTCAAGATGCACAACCTCAGATCCAAAACAATGGAAAATTGCCCCTTGTCTAAATGGAATTACATGGAAACAGAAAGTTGCCCCTTGTCTGAATGGCACCACAACGCACTGTAATCAGTCCTCAAAGTGACAATCACAACCGAACTCTCGGATACAGAGAAGACAAAGATGATCAGAGCCATTACATGGACACAGTCGATTTGGAAGTGTTTATGGCTAGACTTCAGAATGAAGTTGCCTACGTATCCCAAAGATAGGAATCAAGCCTTACGTAGTTCGGTGTTAAGGTACACTCGGGTATTAACCTCTCCTTTTGCGCTCTAACTTTTACTAAGGCCGCCCTTCCGGGTTTTCAACCTTGCGAGCTTTGTTTTTCTTTTCTTTTCATTTTTTTTTCTTCTCTTTTTCTTTTCATTCTTTTCTTTTTTTTTCTTCTTTAATTTTCTTCATTTTTCTTCTTTTCTTTTTTCATTCTTTGCATTTTTTCTTTTTGCTTTGCTCTAACTTTTGCCTGGGTCGCCCTTCCGGGTGTTCGGCCCAGCGAGCCTCTCAAGGGTAAAAGTATAGCTTTGTCCATGTTGATCGGTTTGAGATCTCGAAGCCATCTGAATCCAGGAGAACGGCTGCTATTTGCTGATGATGTAGAACTCCATCCAATAGGGTCTGAATTGCCCCCAGTGTTGTGGATAGGAACTCAGTTGTCCTTCAGCAATACTTTCTTATTTCCTTCCTTCTGGGATTTAGCTTTCTTGCCAGTTTTCATCTTTGACTCTTCGAGCACATCTGACATTTTTGCCCCTAGTTCAAGGGCTACTTCTGATCTAGCTTTGCAAGCTTCTTTTGATGACATCTGATCTTCTTGATTTGACTTTTCTTGCCCCTAGTTTGAGGGCTGCTTCAAATCTGGCTTGGCAGGCCTCCTTTGATGTCATATGACCTTATCGCCCCTGGTGATGGGCTTCTTCAAATCTAGCCATACAAGCCTCACATTGTGGTTAACCGTTGAACATTCTGAGTCAAAGTTCAAGGTTTGAAAGCAAAAGGAGTCGAGTCTCGAGGCTGAGAATGATCCTAGGCTGCACAATCTCAAGAGCGATTCCACACAGGTCTTCGCAGGACCACGCAAAATATTTTTTTAAAATCTTTTAAGAAAGCGACTAATCGCTCGCGCTGAAGACAATGTGGAACCAATCTGGATCAAGCCAGGATCCTTCTCAGTACTCACATTAACAAACATGATTTCATTCATTAAGGGCTTAGCACGCCTCTCTTTCTCTCAATTGACCAATTTTTTGCAAATCCCGAGGAATTCCTTCCTCTTTGTTTTCACCATAGTGTTGAAAAAGTTTTTTTAAAAGCTTAGGTCAATGCAATGATTTCAAGGCGCAGAAAAGTAGGTGAAAAGCACTGCCGTTTCATTCAGATCTTCTGGTACAACTGGCTTCAAGGCAGAAACAGACTCAAAAGAAAGAGTGAAAATCGCTGTTGTTTCATTCAAATCTTCTAGCGCAACTGGCTCCAAGGCAGAAACAGACTCAAAAGAAAGAGTAAAGACAAATGCAAAACAAGATAGTGATGTCCGAGGTAACACTCCCGGAATCACCTGACTCCTACACAATAGGACTGACTCGATACAACAAGACAGACTCGACTGACTCAGTACAAAAAGACTAAATCAATACAACACTACAAGACTGACTCCATACCCAAGTCAGAAAATACAAAAACTAGGATTCGCAAATTGCTCAAAATAGTGCATGCCATTCCCAAATCTGGAGTAAACTGAGTGCCATCCGTAGGTGGTCCATCCCCCTGATCACATCACATTATCCCCCAAGTTCATCGATCCGGTGCCGATAGACTTTGTAGGACCTGGTGTGGTGATGACCTTGTTAGCAATCAAATCCTGTACTTCATGGTGAAGACGAAAGCAACTGTCAGTGTCATGACCAGTTTGTTGATGAAAGGCACAGTACTTGGCAGCATCATGCTTTGCCGGAAGGGGATTTGGGAGCGGCCGAGGCTCAAGAGGTTTGAGATGGCCTTGTCCAACTAGGATTTGGAGAGCTTTGGACAAAAGCATGTAGAGGGCATGGAAGACCCTCCGACCTCAGGGTTGGTACTTAGAGGTTTGTGGATTTTTGTTGGATGCACCAGCAAAGGGATTGGTAGGCACTGACTGGGTCTGTTGATCTCTTCCGAGTGTAGGATTAGAGCTGAAAGGAACATGCCTGGTACGACGGCCCTTCTCCTGGCTTGCCCCTTGATTAAAACTGCTCTCATTCTGAATGGCAAAAGTGTGGTCCACAATCTTTGCAACAACTACAATCGCTTGCTATTTGTTCAGCTCTTTGGCTTTCAAAGCCTTAACAGCCCACTGAAGGTGTTCATGGGGACCAATGCCTGCCCCTACCTTGTTCTTACCTTTCGCCTCCACTTTACCAAGGAATTGGCCTTCTTCTGATGCAACTTGTCCCAAGATTGGGGAGCCTTTTGGCGTGAAACTTCTAGTATGTGATGTAGGTGATGACAGAAAACATGCAATGCAACTACATGGCATACACAATGCAATGTAACAATAGCATGCAAACAATCATGCAAGGGACAAGCATGCAACAACATGCAATGCAACATGAACAAACTATCAATGCTAAAGGCATGCATAGTCAATGCAAGGCAAGACAAGATTCTAAACACAATGTAATGCATGCATGCACGCACAATGCAATGCAATGCACATGTCACAAATGAAGCATGCTAGGAGGCTCAAAGCTTAAAACTAGCATAGGCACTTGCACTATAGCTATGCAATACATGAACCAAAAGGCCAAGAACACCCAAAAGAGTCCTAGATCATGCCAGAAAAATGCTAAAACATGTATGGAGCAAAGCCAAAACAAGCTAGCATAAAGGGTCAAAACATGGAGTATGCAAGGCTAATAAGGAGGATTACACTACACCTACCAAAACCAAGCATGAGATGGCTTCACCAACAAAATTCAGAGTTATGGCATGTCAAAATAACACCAAAAATGGGCTAATACCAAGTCAACACATGCTAGAATGACAAGCTCACTCATTAGGCATGCAAGGCTAGCAAAGAGGATTTACACTACAAGTGTAAAAAGCAAATGAGGGAAGCTCTAACCAACCAAAAACATAGTTTGTATCATGGTAAAACATCACCAAAAACACACTGAAATGGTAGGCCAAAAGCCTAGGTAAGATGGCATACACAATGGCTCATTTTTAAAGCATAAAGAACCAACCCTCCAAAGCATTGAAAGAGTGAAAGATGTGAGGGCATGACCACACTACATGCACTGAAATCACATATCAAATGATGCCAAATCATGTGAATAGCCCGAGCAATGCATGCTAGTGACTTGGAAACTCAAAGCTAGTGAGCTAGAATGCACTATGGCTATACAAAGCATGGCATGCATGACCAAAACAACATAAATTAGACCTAGAGCATGCTGAAACATGGCCAAAAGCTTGCTGAAGTTGAGCCGAAATCATACTAGAATGATGGTCTAAAGCATGATGCCTGTTAGGCTAGCATGCAAGATTGTACTAGAAGTGTGTAAAGCATGCAAGAGACTATCAAACCAACCCTAGAAAGAGGTATACCATACTAAAATAAGGCCAAAAATAGCCTGAGATTGAGCCAACATATGCTAGATAAACATGTTCAAACATGAGGCCAACAAGGCAAGCAACCAAGATACAAGGAGAGGGGATGACCCCCTCCTATTTGGGACTTCAAAACACCCTTTTCACCACTGAAATTCCTCTAAGTTTCATTGGTGAGAAGGCCAAAAGGAGGTGATCCCAATAGCTTAAAAGAATAGCACAAAAACAAAGCCAAACAAGGCACAAGAGGGGGTAGACCACCCCAACACCAAAGAAGCCTTAAACAAACATGTTAAGCACTAAAAATCAAAACTTTTTGCAGTAGAAAGTCAAGCCAAAATAAGCACGCAAATAGGTCCAAAAGCTTAATCAAAATAAAACTTTAAAGGGCTAGTTGACTCACCCTTGAAGAACAACTTCAAAGCTGCAACTCCAGCAGCTTTTCTAAGCTCAAACCAATCCAAAAACACCAAAACCAGCTTCTAAGTGCCTCAGCTCCAAGAGTATGGTGTTTCACTATGTGTTTGTGTGCAAAAGTATGAAGAAATTACACTTTTAAGCACAAATATAAAAGGAAAGGAAGAAGTATAGATACAGATGATATGTATAGCCCTCAGCCAAATTTCTCAACCTGAGACAAGAGGAGGGGGGTCCCTCTTATAGAAAATCAAGAATCAAGCTTCTTGAACAAGCTAAGAGCTTGAACCAATCCATCCATACATGTGTATGGAGGATGCAATCTATGCACTCCAACTTGCACAGCTGGTATCCACAACACCTACAGAAAGTGAAGGAAAGCTACCGACCAGTTGAAGTGGTCGGCCAGCTACTTGCACTGGTCGGCCAGCTACTTTTTCTAGTCGACAAGAGGAAAAAGTGGTCGGCAAGGGGAAGGAGTGGTTTGCACAAGGAAAGCAAGGTGGTGGCATGGTAGCCTACCACTTTTGGTGGTCCAAAGACCACAAAGACTAGTTGGCTGACCAGAAAACTGGCTAGTGGGGAAGAAAAGTGGTTTTCAACAAGAGAAACTGGTCTCCAACCCTCATTCCATCCTCCAAGAAAGGAAAACAAGGTTTGTGCCAAAGACAAACTAAAAATGATGCAAGACAAGAGTCCGGTGGTAAAGGCGCGCAACCGAAAGCCTCGAAAACTAGTCTACGGGCACCAAAAGTGTCACACCCCAAACTCGCCCCTAAAAGTTTGGGCATGACCTATTCAGAAATGGACACTTGACTTGTTATACATAACATATGGGGCCTGAACGGAAGCATTAAATATTATCAAATAACAGAAAATAAAGAAGCTACATCCATTGAGCGACCACTATCATGCCAGGATCACAAACAGTACGTCAGATAGCAAATACTTACATACACATATACAAGCCCCGCCCTTCATTTGGGCGTATAACAAAAACATTGGAAACGTTAACATATAATAGACAATCAGAGTACAAGCCAAAACTTAGCAAAACTCCACAAAAATTGGCAGGCTACATCCAAATGCCTGGACGCACAGAGGTTGACAAAAGAGAGACGAGCATTGGGGTTAAGGCTAACCTCCAGATTTATTACCTACAGAATCAGGTAAAATATAGAGTGAGACAATCTCAGTGAATAATAGTACTTTAATAAGTCAATGATCAACTTGAATTATAATGCACATCAATGCGTATATAAATGCAAAAGACATGTAATTAATCTGATGCTGTAATTATTTCCAGAACAGCCTTGGGCCCAGTCTTTATACAGAGTGGCTTCAAGTCCAGATTAAACAGAGTGGCGTTAAGCCCAGATTAAACAGAGTGGCGTTAAGCCCAGGGATATACAGAACGGCCTTAGGTCGGACAGATTTTTGCAGATCAGCCATAGGCCTAACAGATACAGAACGGCCATAGGCCTAACAGATACAGAACGGCCATAGGCCCAGATATTAACAGATCAGCTTTCCGCCCAGTTCATATATGTATGGACTCAAGAGGTGTCTTGCACGGATTCTAGAGGTGACTCGCACTGCAGCACTTAGTTCTGTACAGCACTTTGTTCCATACCAGAAATCAGTCATAGTATAAACAGAACAGAGTAACTCCAGATTCATAAAAATACCGTCACATGGTAGTGTACATAATTTACCCCATGGTTGATTACAAGTTAACACAGTTGTCTTGCGTAATAACAATAACTATTAATAGAGGCACATGTATCCTTCCAGTACGCTTAATAAGAACAGAACAATTCACATTCTAACGTGAATTACATAATGATGTTAGATGGTAGTATTCATATCATAGGTTCTAAACGACCTTGGGTCCATGTATAGCACAACAGAATAGTCTCAGACTAATTAGTGGCAAAACAGAATGATCTTAGGTTCACACAAATTTCATCGTTCAAGGATAAACATAAGTTCCATTTATTCATTAAGAAACGACATAGTTTGCTTATAGATGACAGAGGGTTAATATTCGTTATCGACAAAACAAATTAATTTCAAAGTCATACCGATGTATGCAAATCTTTCAACATTCACATAAGGCCACACTGATCTCTAACTGACATAAATGTTAGTGTAAACACTTACGAGGAGCAGAGCGTTAGTAACAATAGTCATTAACGGTAAGTAAAATGTACATATGCCGTACTATTACTCACAGTGCCATAATGGAGCACTAGTTCCTCCCGGAGTATGTCCTACACACATGTATAAGTCACAAATTAGTTCTTGTTCCTTGTAAAATCATTTTCAGACTTGCTTGGCTTCGAATGAATTTATAAGTATCAAGAAAACATCAAATATAGATTTTAAAAATATCCGAGGGTCAAGTACGCAAAACGGAGCGAACCAACTTTTTCAGCTTGGGCTGCACGTGCGGCTGTGAGCCCTACACGTGCGGCTGGGTAGCCCCGCACGTGCCTTTTTAGCAGTGGCCAAACCCCAAAATTTTGCCATTTCCCACACGTGCGACCATGACTCCCGCATGTGCGGCAGCACCTCCTGCACGTGCGACAGCACCTCCTGCACGTGCGGCCATGACCCCCGCACGTGCGGCGATTTCCCTGTGAGAGCAGTCTGAATTTCAAGCAAATTCTCATTTTTGGTGAGTTTTTACAAGGCTCAAAACAAGTCTATAAATTGCTAAACCATGGTCTAAAAATCACGTAAACAAGAGGTATAAACATATAACAATTCAAACATGGCTTTGATCTTCACTACCATCACTCATCATTACAATTCATTTCCTTCAAGATCTAAATGCACACATATATCCATCTTACACATAGTTGGATGTAAACATGTAGAACCAAGAATAGGATGTAATTTCCTTCATATGGCTCAAATTAACTCAAATAACTACATGATGAAGACACTTATTCAATTCTATAAATGACACACACACACACACACACACACACAACCACACAAACCTTAACTTGCATGAATACCCATGAAATTCTTCACCCATATACAAGAAAGGAGTTGATTAAATTAAAACCTCCATACCTTGAGCTTTAAAATCTCTAAAACTCTCTTAATTTCTCAATCTCTTCCTTGTAGGACTTTTCCTCCTTTTCCCCCAATTCTCCTTTCCTAACCCTCTTAGGATATTTGAGTCAAAAGTTCATAAGGAAAAACATTTAAGGGATGGCTATATATATATATATAAAGTGAATAAAACAAAAACCAATCAGTTTAATCACTCCAAATCAAATTTTTACAAACATGCTTATTATGACTTAAAAATTATGCTGATCTCAAATGTGAAGTCAATTTCAGATTATTAAACTTCTAAGGCCTTCAATTTCTGTTCTAATCATCTCAATTGTAACAGATATTTCTCTTAGGAGATAGATATGTATCCATAATCATAAGATTCACGTATTTAAACTTCACATAGAATTCCACAATAAGCATTTAAATGCACAAAATAAGAGACTGAAAGCATACCAAAAAAAAAAACATGTACAAGGGTCGGGTTATTACAAAAAGTGGTCTACGAGGAAAAAGTGGTCTCCAAGACCTCTGTGTCTCTCTAGACCAAGGCAACAAGGCATGGTTTGAAAACCAGGCCAAAAGGAGAACGGTAAGCGGTCCTGAGACAAGGCGCACGACCGAAGGCTCTGGAAACCGGAAACTAGCCTACATGAGGGAAAAGTGGTCTACAAGACCTCTCTCTCCCTCCAGGGAAGGGAAAACAAGGTTTGGTTCAAAACCAAACCAAAAGGGAAGCCAGACAAGGCGCTCAGCCGAAGGCTCCGGAAACCAGAAACTAGCCTACAAGAGGGAAAAGTGGTCTACGATCACAAAAAGTGGTCTACAGACCTCTCTCTCCCTCTAAGCAAGGAAAAACAAGGCTTGGTCCACAAACCGAGCCAAAATACAAAGAGTTCAGAGGCCCGGAGGCAAGGCACTCAGCTGAAAACTCTGGAAACTTGAAACGAGCATAATCATGCACTATCACCAAGCACTCAATTGATGACGTCTGAGTCTTAAGGTCGGTCAAAAATGAGGTGTCTACAACGGGGTAAACTATATGGACTATTTATGTAATTTGCCCAATAATCAAATATGATATTTGAAATGTGACCCGTAGGAGTAATAATATGATGACTTAATCGGCATATCTCTAAATATGATATGTTTGTAAAATATTTAGATTTGTCAAGGGTGATTCTATTTACACACCACTATTATTTTCAATATCCTCCATTAATAGATTAAATTTATATTTCAGTAATATCCTTCAATGAAATGACCATTAAGGACAACATGAGGTGTATTTTACCCATTCAAAAATTTTATATTTAAAAACGCAAAATACTCTTCACACACCATTATCCCTGTAGGCTTTTGGGTTTTAATGTATAAACATTGTATTTCTTCATCATCTTCACCATTAATATACACTCATGATATCATTCATTATCACTTAGCTCACATTATTCTCTTCTCCATCATACTTATTTTTCAAACTCAAATGTCTTTGAAGATTTAGGGTTTAAGAACATTGACATTAATTAGTTTTGAAGATTTGCACACCATAGATGACACTGAAATGGTTGGTTCCAATATAAATATTGAAAATGTTGATTTGAACATTGAAAAGGCTAGTTTATGACTTAACGTTTTGATTTTTTATTTATCTCGTTTGTATGTTCGGAAAATGAGTTTGTTCATCGTGTTCGGATAATCAGAGTTGAATTTTTATACAATATTCGATTATTTATAATTGAACAAAATAATTTTGTTCAAATTATTAAGATTGACCAAATATTAAATGTTCATACATAAAATTAAAGAAAATGAAAAAATAAAAAAATTGAACATTTTAAGTTAGTTTGGTTAAAATAAATTAAACTTTTATTCATTATTCAGATATAAATTTTTGAACACATTAAGTTTGTTCAACTTTGTTTTCTTAAACATGACTAATTTGATGAATTTGTTAAACATTGACAATCAATATCAACACCGATGAAGATGGAAACCAAATGAAACATTCCGCCGGCGATCTGAAATAACGAGATGACGAGATGAGACACGATGAGAGTTCAACACCAACTATGGAAATCAACATCGGCGAAGATGGATGCCAAATGAAACCTCCGCCGGCAATGGAGATCAAAACTGATGAAGACAATCTTTGTTCTGAAGATTATGGGGGTTTTGTTGTGTGTAGTGGTGAAGATGAAGATTTTTTAGTGTGTGCTATGATGTTTATTCAAATAGTTAGCGGTGTGTTGATACAGGGTTAGTAATGAAAAGTTAAGGTGTGAAATAAGATATTTGTAAACTCTAAAAATTATTTTCTGTGTGTACTAAGTAATGGTGTGTACTGAGAGTATTAATGGTGTGTAAATAGAATCACCTATTTGTAAAATGAAAAAATTATGATACACACCCCTCAAAGGATATATACCTTATGTATCTTATAAATATAGAAGAAAATGTCATAGCTTCATATTTTTTGAGTCATAACTAAAAAAAAAAAAGTAATAAACAAATACAAAAAAAGTCATAACCAAAATCTCAAAATAATTTCATAACTAAAGAAGAAATTTGATCATAACAAAAAAAAAAAATGGCATAACTAAGGGTGCATATTGCATTCTCTTGGGTAAAATACACAATCAATTAGTATAACACTAATGATGGCATAACACTAATAATGTGACACTAATGATGTGACAATCAATTAGTATAACACTCTCTCTCACATCTTCTCTAATCATCAATCAGTTATATTATTTACACGTCATTAAGTTTAAAAAATAAGTATAGAAAGTGAGCTTATATATTATTTTCCTTAAAAAAAAAAAAAATGTGTAGAATTATAAAAGATGGCTAAGGTCCTACTTAGGAGATGATTTTTAAACTTTTTTTAAAATTAAATTAAAATATTTTTTATACACTAAGAATGAGATTAACACAATTTAAATATTGATAAACAAATTGACACAAGACTTTATATTTTAGAGATGAATATGTAGTTATCCCTTATATTGATAAATTAAAACCCATTTGACAATTCCAAATTTAGCCAATCAATACCACAAGTAAGAAAAATTTAGGGGAGAAAAAAAAACTTGTTTGCTCACCATTTCAACGAGTCCATCTTGCACGTGACTTCAACACGCTATATGGAATTGAATATTCACCCTCTGAGTGACATGGCTTATGTAGCAGCTGTCAATTTGTTCTTGTTGACTTGACATCGGTTACTTTCGTTACTTGCCAAACAAACATAACATATCGAACGAGACACAAACAACCGTGCTATGTGGTAGGGGTGCTCGTAGTTCGGTTGCGATCAAGGATCCTTCAATACACCATCTGTCCGTCAAATTAGCGGATTGAAAAAAATCAATCCGCATCCATCTGTCAGATTGACGGATGCAATTGAGCGGATTAGCAGTAAGAGCATAATTTGTGTAGACAAATTGGGCCGAGCTAGTTAGAATTGTCTTCTAGAGTTGGGCCGTATAGTGGGTCGAGCTATGGGTTGAAATATCACGGTTTTGGGCTGAACAGAGTCTAGGCCGGTCAAGATGGTTGACCGTGATTGATCACATGTTCTTGACCCTAGCTACTTCTTTAGTGCACTCAATGCTTTGACTGAGATACGGTGAAGGTGGTCAAAGGGAACAAGCAATGAATGTTTGATCGAGCTGGAAGGAAGTTAGAGTAATGTCAGCATGATAGCACGCCAAGCAACCATTGCATAGCACTGCGTGTTTCACAGCTAAGCCAGTGGCGGACAACGAGAAAGTAGTCCGGTCACAGGGCAGGAAGCCAAGTAAAAAGTTGTGCCATCTCACTTGGCTTGCAGTGAGAAGGGTGTTAAAAGATAAGCACTATCCTTTAGAAATGTGATTCCTATGAGGACTCTACTAAGGAGAGTTATAGTTTTACTAGGATTTTGCCATGCGAAATCTACAAAAGTTCAAACCAAACCCCGATCTCAGGTATTGCAATTCATACTCCTAAATTCACAAAACTTTTGTATCCTAAGTCTACTTGCTGACTTAGGCATCAAAGGGGTTTCTAGCAAACACCCGCCAGCTAGCCCACATTTATGTTTTCAGGTGCTACGACGACGTTTGGAGGAGTGCAAGCTTGATCAACAGGATTATACGAGTAAAGTTTGTTTTGTGCTCGTACAATTGGCATCGTCTGTAGGAAGAAACATAGAAATTACCTCTTGATCAAGTTTTCCTTCAGTAAATCTCCATGGCATACAACGAAGATTTGCCACATTCTGCCATTAATGGACAAACGCCAAAAGGAAACATGAGGCGTAACGACTTGCCTTCTACTCTGCCCATGGAAAACTTAGACCCTCAACGATGGAACCCTCATAGGGACGTGCGGGAAAAACAAGGTTTGAGCCCTCGTCACTCTCAGCGCCTAGATGGACAAAGGTGGGAGACAGATACCTAAGTTCTAGAGGATCGTGTGAGGGAGCAAGATGAGTTGATAAAGAGAATGGCAGCAGACATGGAGCCTTTGAATAACCAGATGAAAGGCAAAGGCGTGGTTGGGGTGGAGATCCGTGAAGGGCAAACTCAATCCTGGCATTCTGGGGATTGGGATAGGCACACCACACCCATGCTTTTTGAGAGTAGAAGCCTCTAGATAGGCGACACTCATTCAAGAACTTCCAGGACTCATTACTCTAGATTTGAGAGAACGAGGCCTGAAAGATCATACATTGAGGGGAGTAGTTATCGACCATCCCACACTCATCAAACATCCTCACGGCACATTGAGTTACCCAAATCAGTAGACTTGCGGATTATTTTGGAAGAAAGGGCACGAAAGAGAGAAGTAGCCCAGGCACAAGACCCCCAAAAGGTATCTGCTTTGCAGCGATTGGCTCCTAGGATGCATGGAAGTGTCGAGGTTGCAATGCTAATACTGCACCTTGCCTATGAGCCAGCAGACAAAGCATTGGCAAGATTGTAGAGCTCGCCGTTTATTCTTGCGATAGAGAATGGACCCTTTCCTTTAAGTTTTAACCAACCTAAGTTTACGATCTATGACGGGAAGTCAGATCCATACATGCACCTTAGTTACTTTTGACAAGTAATGGCTATACACAGGCGGAATGAAGCCTTGATGTGCATCTTGTTTTCGTCGAGTCTTAGGGAATTAGGCTTGACATGGTTCGAGGGATTGCTAGAAGACAACATTGCCTCTTAGGCACAACTAGCAGAGGCATTTGTTACTAGGTTTAAAACAAACACCAAGACGCTTATGGAAATTGACCAATTGCTCGTCATTGACATAAGCTAGAAAGAAACGTTGAAGTCCTGTAACAACAGATACTAGGAGACCTTCAATCAGATTGGCGAATATCCCACAAACCTAGTTATTATGCAGTACAAGAGCAACTTGCTAGATGGGCACAGATTGAGGGATTCCATGACAATGACTCCTTCCCTTACAATGGAAGCCCTGATGGAGAGAGTGTACCAACACATCAAGGTGGAGGAAGATGGCGCCCGCGCTAATGCAAAGTCCGACACAACAGTGATGTCGGACAAAAGCCTTCGGTGAAAGTTAACATGGTTGGAAAGAAAGGCTGACCGAACAACAATAATCGCGGCAGTCTGCCAAATGATAAGGACACCAAAGCAAGGAGATTAAAGGTTCGCACCACCATCATGACTGTTTTCAAGAAGCCCATCTACCAAATACTTTGTGAGATACGCGATGAACCCTTTATTCAATGGCCTATCAAATTAGGAGAAGTGCAAAGGGGCCATGACGAAAGCTATCAGCGCACTTTCCATGATGAAGTTGGGCACCAAACTGAGGATTGCATGCCATTGAAACAACACATAGAAGAATTTGTGGCAGCAGACCACTTGAATCGGTACATAAAAGGGGGAGCTCGGCCAACCCCCCAAGACCGCAATATACCAGACAGAATGTTAGCAGACAGTCTGCCTCAAAGCATGATAAATGTGATACATGGGATCATTGAACTTGAGTGAGTCTGTGAGTTCAAAGGGATGATAAAAAAGGCAGAGCACATGAAGGAGGTGCTAAGTGTACAGCTAACCATGAAGAAATGAAAGACAGAAGCAAAAAATGTCATCACTTTCTCAAATAAAGACTTGGCAAGGTTGCAGAACCCCCTCAACGACACGCTGGTGGTTACTTTGCATGTCAAGAATTTCAATATCAAGAAGATCTTGATAGACCAGGGGAGTTTTCATATGAGATAATATACTATGAGACCTTCAAGCAACTGAAGTTGGAAAACAAAAACTTAGTACCAGCAACGTCTCTTTTGGTTAGTTTTAATTCAATGCCTGAATGGTCGGTCGACAAGATAATTTTGTCGGTCAAAGCAGGCTCGATGGTCAAGCAACTAGAGTTCCAGGTGTTGAAAGTCCCCTCCACTTATAACATGATTCTTGAGAGAGCGTGGGTACACGCCATGCGAGCTATAGCACCAACTTACCATCAAATGGTGTGATTCCCAAACGAAGCAGAAGTGACTGAAGAAGTCTTGGGAGACCAGATCGTGTCCAAGCAATGCTTCGTGATGCTGCCAAAGGGTTCATGCAGATGGTAGAGAAACCAGAAAACAATAAAATGTTTGCAGACGTTGGTAAGGCAGCCGAACAGAATGCTGTGAAAGATCTAGTGGAAGTGAGGATCGATGAGAATGACCTAGAGAGGTTCTTTTTGTTCGGCTTATCTTTGTCTAGCACTAAAAGAAAGGATATCATGGAGTTATTGATCTTCAATCTCGAAGTGTTTTCCTGGACGCCATATGACATGCCTAGTATTGATCCAAACTTCATTTGTCACCAACTCAATGTCAACCCCGCCAGACCAATTATACAGATGACTTGCAGATCGGCTATACACTACGCCGAAATAATAGTCGAAGAGATGGGGAACCTAGAAGAAGCAGAGGCAATCGGGGGGTTCCATTATCCAAAGTGGATTTCAAACACCGTGGTGGTGCTCAAGAAGAATGGAAAATGGCATGTTTACGTGGACTACAAAATGGTCAACAAAGCGTGCCTAAATGATAGCTTTCCTTTACCGAGAAGTCTATATAGCTTGGTTTAATTTCTTTTTTCAGACTTTTGTTTTGAATTTTTTAGTTTTCATATTTTTTTTTTTTGTTTTTGACACTGTTTTTCTTTGATAACCCCTTTATTTTTCTTTTTTGATTGACTTTATTTTGATACTTTTTTTTATTTTTTAATTTTACTTTTAGATTTAGATTCACTTAACTAAATACACTTGGAAAATAATTTGTTTTGTATTTTTTTTGAAAAAAAAAATTATTAATATTAAATAATACTAATGACAAAAAAATATATAATAATAGAAAATCAGTACATATTTGAATTTATAAAATTTTTTACCAATAATTTGCTTTTAATTCTATTTAGATTATTATATATTAAATTTTCATGTAAAAGTATAATCTAAATGTAAAATGTAAAGAAATTGCAATATCTTTAATCACCAAAACTAAGAAAATATAAAAAATAAAAAACTAAAGATTTAAAAAATAAAACCAACGAAAGTGGTTCTTTTTTAGAATTTTGACATCATACCTTGGCTATTAAAGTACCATGTAAAATATTACAATTCATAAAATATAATTTAAATAAAAAGAAAGTGTATGAAGATAATCTGTGAATTTTTTAGATGAAACGCAAATCTCTGTTTTAAAAACGTATCTACTTTCCTCTGTCTAAATTGGAATGAATGCATACAATTTTAAGATTTAACCAAGATTATTCACAGTGATTTAGTCCATGATGGACAACTATAAATATTATGTATATCAATATAAAAGCAAACACAGGAAATAAGCAGTGATTGGTACTACTAATTTTGGATCACTAACAGTTGTAATGAGTTGAAAAATAATTTTTTTTAAAAAAATATACAAGGCCAAAACATCACATCATGTGGGATCTACATCGATATTAGAGCTATTAAAGCTCTTGGATTAGTGGTCTAGAACATTTTCCATCACATATCATAGGCATAACAAATTATCTTCTCATAATAAATTGTGTAAAAAATTTAATGAAATCTTTTTCGAAAAATAGTGGGAGTTGGGGCTAAATATTGTTAATCAGTGAGATTCCTCTCAGAATTACACCAAAGGTGGAAAATTGAAAAAAAAAAATTACAAATCCATAAAATTAAGATAAAACTACCTTTATCGAGGAAGGTAGGGGAGGAGAGTGGAGAGTATCAAGGGTGAGTGTCAAAGGGAGAGCAAGTGGTGGAGGAGACGTTGTGAGGGTGGAGGCAAAGAGCGGAGGAGGTCGGAGGAAGAGTTGGCAGAGAGTTTGTAGAAGAGACGGAGATAAAGATATATTGCCCTAATTCCATACACCTGTAAACAAAAAATTCCACCTATAATGTAATTCTGAGAAAATTCCCATTGATTTGCAATACTTGACCCCAAAGTCAAATAATAACATCAAACTCTTAGCCCATGATACTGACTGAACCAGGTAACCAGCTGCTTTATTTTTGGCACCAACAATTGATATAAAAAAATAAAAAAATAAGTAAAATTTCATTTCCTTACAAATTCCAAACCTAAACATAGCATGAATAAATTATATAGAATTTTTTAGAAAAATTGCTACAAAATCTCACATTTCCTATTCACAAGACAGACAAGCAATAGAACTAATCCCTTGCAGTTTCTCACTTTCCCTACAATTTAGCTGTGCACTCGTGATGGTACACTGCATAGAGACCACAACCCATTCTGTTGATTGAACACACAATAAAAAAATACAGTCCCCACTATGATGCTCAAAAGAATCAAAGGATTTGGCATTCAATTTCCCTTGTAATTATTCAGATGTGCTTGTATATAGCCTCTCTAAGTCTTATAGTTTTATTCCCTGATATCAAGCATACTTACTGTGATGGAACACATGATGCACTCAAACCTCGTGACTATAAAATGACTATGGACAAACTGAACGATAGCAGTCTTGTAGCGTGCACTGTTTTAGAAATTGTAATACTAAAATGATATTATAGTTCATGGACTGTTATGGTGCACAATGAAAGTCAGGAAACCTCTGAAATTAAAAACGTAAGTGTGCTATATGACAAAGGAAACCAAGTACAAGTTAAAGGAGATCTCTTTTACAGTGTCCGGCTCCATTTCAGATGGTGACAGTAATAGATCAAAGCAGTGCCCAGATATTGTACAAACCAAAAGCACATTTGTAGGGTCCAAAACAGCTTCTCTGCATGTATCATCACAAACTGCATGAACAAAGAACATAAACCAATAAGCTTCAATGAAGTTACGTATAAAAATCTATGCAATTGTACCAAATTTACAAACAAGCAAGGTTGCTATATTCAATAACCATCGCCCCCGTAAAAAAATCCTATATCGTCCCATAGATTTGTATGAAATGTACAGAAAAGAAATGAAAGTGATTCCCCATCGCCCCCGTAAAAACACATAAAAGGCAGAAGTTTCAGCCCAACAGCTACCCTTGTTTACCTGAGAAGGGAGAGGTGCTTGGCTTCATTTTGCTGCCTGCATTTGGATGTAATACTCTTTGAGCTCAGAGGGGCAATACCTAACAAATTCAACCATGTCCTCTCCATCACGCTGCAAGAAAGTATTTCTTGTAAACTATAAGTTTCTTAATCTAGCTTTAACAATGTGCATCAAATGGGTCAGTTAAAAGAAGTTCAAATCAGACTTGGAGAGAAGAGACACAGTACACGAAACTCGTAGGCCAAAGGGACAAGTTTCTATAAATAAGAAGGGCCTGAGTTATGAAACATCAATGTTTAATATGATTTTGATATGCTCAACAACAACAATATTTAAGTAGACCCGAAATATACCTGAATGTAAAGCTTTTATCAAGCACACTCTCGCAACTTTTTTGTAGGGGGCAGCAGACCCCATCGCCTACGGTACCTATAAAAAAAAATTACTAATGCATTATGAAATACATATCTGTTTCAATACACACATACTGACAGATTTATATGTGCACCAATCAACTCAAACATTAAAACAAAATATTTGGCTGCCATGATAGAAAATCCTAAAAGAAATGTGGAGGCTTTGTATGTATCCTGATGTATTACTGAGTTTTGACAATGGCACAGTGAAGTTAATAGGAGAGATTAGATCACCAACTGCAATATTCCTTGGTGAAAATGTATGCTTTACGAACTAGGGGATATCATCTAACAACCATAAGCATTACACACAAGCACAATACACATGCAAGTCAAATGAGCAGAACCAACATTTGAGAATCCAATAGGTCTACTAAGACATTTAAGATAACCGCTAAAACCAAATACTTCAAAAATACTTCTAAAGATATTGCATAATTTAGGAAGAAGATACAAGTTTCTGACATAGCTGTTAGCATTTAACAAGGCAAATACAACATGGGATGTTCTTCATGTAGGAAGAAGATAACCTAAAGAGTTTAAAAGCTTGAGCCTCAACAATACATAATTAGGAATTCACTGGAGTGATATTCCAGCAACAGACATGCACACGCGCATTTTGTGTGTTATCTACAAAAATCTTTTAAAGACCATGTCTCCCAATTCTTATAGCCATGAATAGATAGTTTCCATTCAGAAAAGTAGAAACTAATAGAATGTGTAATTATATCCCCAACCAAATGCATAACTTCACATGCATCCTTTATGTATTCTCTAGTCTAGACTCTAGTTCAAACCATAGAGAGACATCACGAAAGCTGGACATTTACCACAAATGATGGAAATAAGCCAAATTTGATGGAAATCAACAACGTAGTTGGAGGTCTCATTTGACAAAGAAAAAAGAAAATATTATTTTAAAACAAAATTTTCATTTACAAACTTACAAATTCTGATGAATAAGCATTCATAAAAATTGATTTGATTCATGGCCATTAGCAAGTTTTTGGAGAAAAAGAGAACACTGTGACAGGAAAAAGCTTTTTATACACATTATATAATCTAATTGAAAAAGCAATCAATAAATACGAAAATGTTTTTCTTCTCAAACTTGAAAGAATGAAACAATGTAGGAATTCAATAAAAATTCAAAACCAACAAAAATATATATAAAAGATGATAAAGAAAAACTCATCACTCACAAGCGACGCCACAAAGACTCATTTGAAGCTGCAAAATTGAGAAATCTACAAACCAGCGCGCATGAAACAAGATCCTGCATAGATTGCCATCATACAAAATAACCCAGATCATAAAACCCCCAAATCTCTAAAAAAACAAAAACAAAAAACAATACTTTTGCCCTAATATACCAAAAAAAAATTGGCCCAATAATATACATACAGACTCGTACCTCAGAAGAGAGGAATTTGAGGATGTGATGGAAGAGTTCAGGAGGGATCTTGCTGAAGAAACCAGTCTCCATCCTCCTCGGCGTCGCTCTGATGTTGAATCTATCGCTACTACCACAATTATCACTCTCTAATATTCTACTCTTCGAAGGAGATGAAGCTTGAAATTGCACAACCGATTTCTCTTTGCCTTCATTGTCCCCCACACGCAACCTCTTCGATTGTCTCTCCTCCTTTCAATTTTCACCTCTTCCTGAACCAAATCCCCAAAAAATGACATAATCTACACATACATATGATTGCCTTGCAGTAGCCTACAAAACATTATTACTTTTTCCCACAAAATAGAAGCTAACTGTTTAACCACTAATTCAACATAAAAAATAAACACAACTATGTATTTGTGATGCATTATGCATGTGCGCATTAGTACATTGAAGTTGATGCTCCATCCACAGATGGGTCTTGCTGGGGGTTGCTCTGCTCCTGGTTCTTCCTCTCATCAGCAATTTCAGCAGCTTGGGCACTTTCAGGATTATAACCCAGCGGCCGGACATACATAAAGCTCACAGCCTTCATCATTTCCATCTATACACCAAGTCACACACACCGCTACATCAATAGCTTAATCCTTCATGGAAGTGTGTTAGAACAAGTTCAAATCCAAGAGCATCTCCAATCCTAACTCTCTTTTTTCACGAAATTAGAGTAAAAATTTGTTTAAAAGCTTGATCTGGTATGGAACACTCCAATCCTTCTTCTTTTTTTCATGAAATCTTTTTGAAAAGTTGCAAACTTATTCATTGTCTCCATATATCCAATAAGTCAAAGGTAACTAGTGAAATCACATATATATACATTTCATTTATGTGAATTTAAATCTGGGTATACGTGATTACCTTTTCTTTCTCTTTTTTGGAGACGAGCAGCCTGGCAGAAGAATTCCTGCTCATGGGCAAACTGCAAAGAGATAGATTTGGGGGGAGATAGTTAAAACAAAGAAATGGGTTATTGAATTGAAGAAAATTGAGAAATGGGTAATTGAATTTAAGAAAATTTAAGAAAATTGAGAAATGGGTAATTGAATTGAAGAAAATTGAAAAGAAACCTCGTGGGCTACTTCTTCGGCGCGGCGTTCACGCTGGACGTGGGTCTGTTCGGCGATCCATTTGCGGCGCTGGTTGGGGTAGGAGAGAGGGTGCCATGGCTTCTGGTTGAGGTAGGAGTGAGACCGCGCGGTGCCCGATTTGGTCTTGAAATCAACGTCACCGCCTTTGTCCGAGAACCTCTTGCTCACCCTCAACCTTCTTCTTCTTCCTTCATCCTTCTGTGTAGCCTTGATTTTGGTCAAGTGGTGATTGATTGATTTTTATCAGATGAGAGATCGCAGAATCTGAAAAAATCCCTAGACTTTACGCGCGCGCGCGCGCGCGGACGCGCACACACACACACACACAGGATTTATATCATTGTTTCCATATTGGAAATTCTTCCATGTAAGCTCAAATTTGCATGGGTATGTATGCGTATATATATATGTCGAATTTGTGTTTGTGGTCGATACGATCTTTCTCGCCTGAATCGAGACTTTTCATTTCCACGACCCCTTTCCAGAATCTTATCGTGAGTGTTTTCATTTCGAAGACCCATTTCCATGAACTTATCCTACTCCAGTCACAATTTCTCTGACCTGATTGAACTTTTCTATTTCATAGACTGCTTCTTTTTGATTGTCTCAACGCCTAGTTGACCGGACTGAACTGGTTTGCTGATCTGTTTTACTCCGGCCAGAATTGCCCACAAAAATGTCTACACAAGGAGGCGATGATTGGTTGGACAATCTAAGTCCGACCTTCTTCGACGGTGACTTTCTCCTTCGTATATTTTACGAGTTCTGCTTTATTTAAGGGTTTCTGATGTAGCACCATAGTAGTAGTGTCCTTATTTTATTACGAGGAATACAAAAAAATGCCAATCAATGTAGTTTTTTTTTTTTTTTTTATAACAAATAAATCATATATGATACTATAGTAAAACCTAATAAATTAAATTCACAAAATCATAATAATGAATATAAAATACAACACAGGCCGATACAAAAAATCTCTCTTACAATAAATACATACACAATGAATCAAATTCACGCACATAAAAAGATTCAAAATACAAACTTCTTAGTAAATATATAAAAGTTTTTAACTACATATTTTTGCAAAATTTTCACATCCAACATATGTTTCATTTCATCAATTTATTTATTTATTTAGGATTTTTCAATTTTTTGATATCTTCTTTACTTCCATATTTTATCTTTAACGATAAATTCTATTTTGTCCCCTTTTATATTTGATTACTTTATCATTTTGGCCCTCAAAAATTTTTTTTTTTCTCATTAATGTTTGAAGTTTTTTTCAATTTTCTTTTAAAATTAATTTTTGTTCAAAATTAGACAAAAAGTGCTATGTTGTTAACTGCTACATGATAAAAAAATATATTATATTGAGATTTAGGTTTTCAATTACTTTTTTACACTAGGTGACTATAAATATGTCATTTTTTTTTTTGGTTTAATTTTAAAAATAAATTAGAAAACAACTCATGAAAGGCCAGAAGTGGGGAAAAAAAATTGAATGGCTGAAATGAAAAAAGTGACCAAAATAAAGGGCAAAGTGTAATTTGTCCTATCTATCATTTGTTGTTTAATCACGGTTAGCTTCACTTACCGTTGTTTAATTTCGGGAAAGTTTTATATACACCAATGGTACATTGTATGTAGTCTAATTATATCATTTTCTTATTTAATTTTGATTAATTTTTTTTAGCTATAACATTATTTTAATAATGATTTATAAAATTTTAAATTTTCTTATTTAGTTATGATTAATTTTTTTAATTATATGTTATGTTATATTGAACTATAATATATATATTTTTTAGTTATGACTCAAAAAATTAAAATTATACTATTTTTTTAGTATTATTATATGTATTAATTAGTATACTGACATATATTATGATATTATTGTTGACCTTATCCATTATTAAGAAAATGGTTAAAAACTAAATTTTTCACTTTTTGCTTTTGAAAAAAATATATAAAAATGTGAAAAATAATATAACTTGAAATAAATTAAAAAGATAAAAAAATAACTTTTAACCTACTCCTAAAAAAAATAAAAAAATAAAACATATATATTAACATATAACATACCAAGCATATAACATTTTTCAAAATTTTTTTTTTTTAGTGCTTAACTTCGAATTGAAGAAAGGAGAGCGAAAGGAGAGCGAGAATCGTCACTTTGCACAGAGACAAAAACCACCGCAGTAGTTATAAGCTATCACCATTGCTCAGAGAGAGAGAGGATCCTCTCTCGAAGAAAAAGCCCAAAAACCAGTTCAATTCAACTATTTTTCTTTTTTAATTGTTTTCAGGTATGCCATCTACTTTGTCAATACACAGTATCATCAATCATATATATATATATACAGCCAATGAAATAAATAAAATAAATAAAATATTTATTATATATTGTGTGCTAGTCCAGTGGTAAGAGTCTTATTCATTTGACATAAGTCTAAAGTTCAAGTCCCTACTCTCATCTATTTAATTTTTTTTTAATTTTAAATAAAAAAGTAGACACGTGGCAGCATAAAAAACAAAGGCTTCAAGGCACCATAAGAGGTGTTCACTTTATAATTTTAAATAAAAAATAAACACGTGGCAGCATAAAAAATAAAGGCTTCAGGAGATGTTCACTTTATAATAATATAGATTTAGAAGATAGATAGAAGATATATTTTATTGCTTATGTCCACCTAGTTTATTATTTTATTGCTTATGTCCACCATAGTAGTAGTTTCCATAGATTCGGAACAGAGTAGTAGTTTCAGGAAATGGCTTTATATTGCTTTATATTTTTGGTCATTGCTTTGACCTTTCCAAATCAGGTTGTTTCTTAGTTAGGTCTATAATTTGCTTATAAATACTGGGTGTAAGCCTTAGGGCTCTTCAGTTTTTTGATCATTAATCTATTTTGAGTTTTATACTCTTTATTCCAACTTTGGTTAATTCTTTGTGAATCAACTTTTGTTGAGCTTTTAAACTCGGTATTCTTGGAGAATCAACGGGTCTAGAGAGAAGTTTTATTTCCGATATTCTTGTTTGAATCAACAGATTTTAAGATTATTACTATTGTTACAGCTCGCGCTGCATCAGCTTCTTTATTCACCTCAATTTCTTCTGCTTTGTTTAGGTGTTTCTACACAAGAAGGTGATGATTGGAGGGCCTATCTTAATGAGTACCCTTATGGCCGAGAAGGCGAATTAGAACAAACTCTGCCGAGGAGGACGACAGCTCCGATATTTGACCATGCTTCAAAAATCGAACATGTTCTTGAAAAATTATGCAGTCAGCAATCTTTCCATTTGCTCGTTCAATTCTTGACCCCCAAAATATTGAACGGCCGGTATTATCTTAAAACTCAGAATTCACAGTTTTTTCTTAAAACATCTGATGATGCACTTTGTGGGTATCGGAAGATATCTAGTGAGCTTGACATTAACTGTGGAGATGACTCCTACTTTCTCGGCTCGGTATTCAGTTGCCAAATGCCCAAGGTTTGGTCTGGCCATGCTTTGGCATCTTTGTGCTTGCCTGTAAAGTTGCCTTCCAATGACCCATTCCTGTGTCAGAATTGTGTTGGTATAATTGAAATCGTATCCAAAACCAAAGCGATATGTCAACAATTTTTTAAGGAAGGTCGCGTTTGTGAACTCTTTCAGGTTTGTCACTAACGCAACCCATAACTTAGGCCTCTTTTGGAAACATAGTTTTTAGTCAATTTTTTTTAGTTTGTAGCAGAAGTTTAAAGTTAATTTTTTTTTTATATTTAAAGGCATTTGGAAGTTAGTTTTTAGCCATTGGTAAAATTACAATTCTGCCTATCATGGGCCAAAATATGTCACATGGGTAAAGTTATAAATATTTTTAATTGAATAAGGGTAGTTCAGTCATTTCATTGTAATTTAACATCATAAACAAATATTAATAAAAAAAACCAAAAATAAATTTTTACCAACTTCCCAAATCATTTGTCTAAAAAAGTCAAAAGCTTGGTTAAAAGCCAAAAAGTTATTTTTTACTATCTTCCCAAAACACCCCTTAAATATGTTCAATTTCATTTTTTAAAAAAAATTATATTTTCTTATATTGGCAATTGTTCTCAACATTTAAAAGTTTTCTAAGGATTTATGAGTTGTATCATCTTTTTTATTGAGCTAAATTACAAATATACTACGTTTGTTTAAAATACGAATTGTTCTCTGTAATTTGAAAAATTACAAATACTTTCCTATCAGAATTTTTTATTTAACAAAATTAATTAAAAAACTAAAATTTCTAACTGTCCACCTATACAATAATAAAATTATCTGAATTACTAATTAAAATAAAATTTTAACATTATTAAAAACTGTTAAGTAATTTGATGATTTATTAATAAAATGACCTATTTGTTGTGAAATTAAAAATCTTAGGGGGCATAATGTAATTTCTAGAACCACATGAGGTGATTTGTAATTTAAGTAAATCTCAGAAGGTGTGCTTGTAATTTGTCCTTTTTATTATTCCCTTGCAGGAGGTAGGTCTGATATGTTCAGGACTTGAACCCTTGGACATGCAAGTAAGTGGCTAAAAACAAAGAAGTATTCTTTGTATTCTGAGCTTTTCTAGTAAAAAACAAAGAAGTATTTGTTTATTTTTCCTACTTAATTAGTTAAGAAACTATTTTTCATAATGGACTAATTATTATTATTATTAATTTTATTTTATTTTATTTATTTATTATTATTATTTTTTTTTTTTGCAGCTCCATATCTCAACTCAAGGAAGTGAGGTTCCCTCCAAATTTTCAGTGGATCACACCAGCCAATTTACAACTGGACAGGTTAGCTCAACGAAACTTATAACTATGCATAAATGTATAAAATTTGTTTTTTTATGATTAACTTAATATGCAGGTTTTCAATAGCAAAAATGAATTGATCAATTGGGTACATAATGTGGCTAAGAATTATGGTTTTGGCGTTGCTATTAAGTCGTCGACCTATGATAAAAGACCAAGGATTTATCTTGGTTGTAAGAGTGGCATGGATACAAAAAAGTGCATATGTCCTTTTACTGTGAAGGCATCAGAGACAAATGAAAAATGGTCATTGAAAGTAATCAAAGGATTGCATAACCATCCACTTGCGGAGCATCGCGAAGGATAATTCATATGCTGGGAGATTTTCAAACAATATGTTATTGTCATGATAGAATGTTTGTTTGATATGGATTTTATGTTTGTTTAAGTTAATGGCTGAACAACGGGCATGTTTATGTTTTGAAAATTTTTGACAAAGTAATCTTGAATAATTTGTTTGCTTAATGTTATGTTTTTGTTTAATCAAAACTATCCCAAAAAAAAAAATAAATAAATAATCGTACACTATTCCATTCACATAAACATGTTTGCAAAAAAAAGAAAAAAAAGAAAAAAAAAAAAAAACAACACTTCATAACAAGAATCTCAATACCTACGATTGTATGGTGCAGTTGGGGATGCTAATCGGCTTTGCACAGAATAGCAAAAAATGATTCTACCATCTTTGTACGAAAACCAAAAAATGACCAAGAAAAGAAAAAAAGAAAAAGAGTAAATACTATTATAAAATCAACTATTAAATACAAAGAAAAAATGTTTGTCATTATACATACAAAAAGGCATCATCATTGTATATCTCAATAAAAACATAGATCTTTATCATTAGGTATCTCTTTTTACAAAAAAAAAAAAATATATTAAAAAAAAATTCATGTAAATAAGAAAAAATTTAGAGAAATATTAGTCACAAAACAAACCACAAAAGCTTTGTAACACATGATTCTTTCGTAGCTCGAAATTTCGAAGGCTCGAGTGGGCCGAAGTTCCAAAATGACGTCATTTTGGAATTTTTTTTTTCTTTCTTTTCTCTGAAACTGGTTTGAGAATAGGAGAGAGGAAGAGAGAAGAAGAAAACAAAGAGAGGGAGGAAAATTATTGCTAGGCTTCGTTGCTTTTGTGAAAATTCTTGCTTCATATATCTGAATCTGGGTTAGAGGTAAATAATTTGATGATTTGTAGCTTCAAGAGGGGAAGTGAGAAGTGGAGAAGAAGAAGTGAACTGTGGAGGAGAGAGAGAAAGGTAGAGAGAGTGTGTGAGTGGTTTTGGTTTTGGTTTCCATTGATGAGAGATTTGTGGGTTTTGTTCTTCAGAAAAAGTGAAGGATTTTGGGAAAGATGAGAAGGGGAGAGAAGAGATGAAAGAAGAAGACAAGGAGAAGTGAAGGATAGAGAAAAGTAGAGAGAGTGTGAGTGGTTTTGGAATGAGGCCGAGAAAGACTGTGAAGCTCAGACCCAAATAGGAAGATAGAAGCTTTTCATGGTCTCGTAGGTTGCTGTGAAGTTTAATTGTGCTTGTGGAGGTGGGTAGTTGTTGTGGGTTTTGTTGGGTTTCTTGAATTTCCTGATCATCATCAGCATGTGCTTGTGCTGCCATTAGTGAGTGTGAGCCCCTCTCTCTCTAAAAACACACTGCGTGTTCGTTTGGGAAAATGTGAGAATGTGTTGGGGGTCTCTATGGGTTTTATTCTTCAGAGAAAGTGAAATATTTTTGGGAAGATGAGAAGGGGAGAGAATAAATGAAAGAAAAAAGACAAGGTTTCGAGCCATTCGAGCCATAAGGTTTTGAGCAACGTAGCAGAGTTGGTTAATTTAATAGTTGATTCTGTGTGTACTGTTACATTAACAACAATCAATTCTAAAAATACAAATTGTATATATTGGCAAAACTTGAATACATAAATTTAATTACTAATTTCTCACCTTAAAAAATGACAAATAAATAAATTTATACAGACAATTACAATGTAAAAATTTATAAAGACCTCGTTTAAATTTAGTTTTAGGTCCCAACTAAGGTTGAGCCACGTCATGAGTAACATCATCCGATACAACTTCATCTTCCATGATAATATTCGACATATCTGGTGCATCCTTGTTATGTGCTAAAGCATCGCTAGACCACAGCCACATTTAACGTCCAATGCATGATGTCTTCCATTTGAAGCAGTAGTGTCACACCCCAAACTAGCCCCTAAAAGTTTTGGGTATGACCACCTCAGAAATAGACATAAAATCCAATATATATAACATATGGGGCCTGAACGGAAGCATTAAACAACACTGAACAACATCCATTGAGCTAATCCTAACATGCCAGGATCATACACTTGATATCTGGTAATGTATCACATAGTAAATACATACATGGTAATATATTTATATAGACAAATATACAGTCTTGTCCCCGAGTCTGGGGATGTAACAAAATTGGGCTAAGGGTAGTTAATCATGTTTCACAACATCCATCAAATGGTTCAGTGCACAAAGCTAAAGGCTCTGCGGGGACTCCACAGAATGAATGAGCTTCGCCCAAGTGTTGGGTTGTGATGTAAAAACAAAAAGGCAAGTGGTCCAAGCTGGACTATGACTGACCTTCAAACTGAGTACCTACAGAACAGACATAACATGAAGTAAGCGAAGCTTAGTGAATAATAGTACGTGATAATCCAACAAATAGCTAAAATCACAAAGTATATAAATGCAGAGAACTTGTAGTTAGTCTTATCTTGTAATTGTTTCCAGAACGGCCTTGGGCCCAGTCTTCAAACAGAGTGGCCTTAAGCCCAAAATGCAGAATGGCCTTAGGCCTGGCAGATTTTGCAGATTGGCCGTAGGCCTAACAGATATCACAGATTGGCTATAGGCCCAGATGTCACAAATTGGCCATAGGCCCAGGTTTCACAGAACGGCCGTAGGCCTCGCAGATTTCACAGAACGACCATAGGCCTCACAAATTTCACAAAATGACTATAGGCCCAGAATACTAACAGATTGGCTTTAAGCCCAGTTCATATATGTATGGACTCAAGAGGTGTCTCGCACGGATTCTAGAGGTGACTCACACTGTAGCACTTAGTTTCGTACAGCACTTTGTTCCATACCAGAAAATAATAGGTCTTACAGATTATACAGAATGGGTATAGGCCCAAATATCGTAGAGTAGACTGGTCTCAAAGTTATACAGAGGCATCTAGATTCCTTCAATCATTCTCATGTGTTAACATAGTTAACTTGCGTTTAATAGAGTGCTAATGATAGCTATTGGCAATAGGTAAAGTGTATTTTACAGATTGGCACAGTTGTCTTGCGTATAACAGAATAATAACAATAACTATTAACAGGGGCACATATATCATTACAGTACGCTTAATAAGGACAGAACGATTCACATTCTAACGTGGGTCACATAATGATGTTAGACCTTTACAGATTGGCACAATTGTCTTGCGTATGACAGAATAATAACAATAACTATTAACAGGGGCACATATATCATTACAATACACTTAATAAGGACAAAACGATTCACATTCTAACGTGGGTCACATAATGATGTTAGACCTTTACACTCAGATTATAGGTTCTGAACGACCTCGGATCCATATATAACACAACAAAATAATCTTAGATTCACACATATACTGTTGTTCAAGGATGAACTTAAGTTCCATTTATTCGTTAAGAAACAACGTAGTTTGCTTACTAATAACAAAACGTTAACATTAATTATTAATAGTACACCAATTGTACTACACAGTACTATTACTCACAGTATGGTGGCGGAGCGTTAGTCCTTCCCGGAATGTGTCCTGCTCACATACAGAACTCGTAAGTTAGTTCCTTTTTCTTTGTTAAATCATTTCCTGACTCACTTGTTTCAAACGAATTTACAGATATCATAAAGGCATCAAATACAGATTTCAAAAATATTCGGGAAACATGCACGTAAAACGGAGCAATCTAATTTTTTCAGCATGGGCCGCAAGTGCGGCTGAAAAGCCCCGCACGTGCCTTTTTAGCAGAACCAAAACCCAAAAATTTCCCATTTCCCGCACGTGCGGCCATGACTCCTGCACGTACGGCCATTACTCCTGCACGTGCGGCGATTCCCCTATGAGAGCAGTCCGAAATTCAGACAAAACCCAATTTTGATAGGTATTTATAAGGCTCAAAATAAGTTCATAAATTGCTAGACTATGGTCCAAAAATCATGTGGATAGGAATTACAAACACATATATCAATCTAATATGGATTAGATCATTAATCTTAAACTCATAAACATACCCAATTTGATGAGATTTCTAACCTCACACACACATTGACATATACACACAAGGCCATGTCCACATAATTGAGTTCAAGTATGTCAATTGAAGAAATAGAATGTAACTTTTCATAGATAATTCAAGTTGAGTCAAAACAATCAAAGGTAAGGTTATCTTGCCAATTAACTTCTTGCATACGCAAGATCACAATTACAACCCTTAAGTGACATGAATCAAGAGGGAATTCTTACCCAACTCCAAGACAAAGGTTACACAAGATGAATTAAATTTACCTTGAGCTTGTTTCTCCTAAATTCCTCTCGATTCCGACTTTCTTGATGAATGAAGCTCTCCTCTTGAGCTTCTCTCCAACCCTCTTCTTTCCTTTCTCTCAGGAGATTTTTTGTATAGGGTTCTAAGTCAAATATTCCAAGAGGCACACACACACACACAAACACACATATATATATATATATATAAAGTTGAATAGGACAAAATTCTATCTGTTTAATGATTCCGAATCAGATTTTTATAGAAAATCATATTATGACTTAAAAATTACGCTGATCACAAATATAGAATTAATTTCAGATAATTAAGCCACTAAGGCTTCCAATTTCTGATCCAAACATTATAGTTGTAACAGATTTTTCCCCTACTAAACATATATGAATCTATATTCACAAGATTCACTCAATTAGACTTCACTTCACACTAAATTTCACAATAAGCATTGAAATGCACAAAATAGGGGACTGAAAGTATACCAGAAAACATATACGAGAGTCGGGTTATTACAAGTAGGTGGCAAACATTTACCATGCTCAATATCCATAGTATATCAGCAAGATTTATGTGATCAACAAGAAAAGGGCAAAAATCAATTCAATATCAGTATCATGTGAAACCATAATGTGAATTCAATTCAATTCAATATATAGATAATGACTCACAACCTAGGACATTGAAAGTTCAATATCATGTAAAACCATATGTAATTCATGAACTTGTTTAAAATTAGAAAACCAGCATCATAAGTTGCTCAGAAGTTCAGGTCCAAAAAAGTTACTCCAATTCAAAAGAATAGGTTTGAACAAATGAGAATGGTTTGATAGTAGTCTATAGTTATGTTAACCATTTAACAATGTCTAATAAACAACGAGTCTCTGGTGCTGATCATAGTATATGTGAATTAACAAAGAGTTCAAGCACAGACAACAGGCTAGGACAACTATTTCTATCACATGGAAAAAAAATGTCCATAAATGAAGGCTCAGGGTTTGTTAAGCATTTCAAAAAATATTTAAGGCCATACTAGCAATCCTAGCTAAGCATAAGTAAGAGACCTCTGAAATTGAAGAGTATGTTGCCTTCATTTCATATGATTTTCTACTAACAAATTAAAGTGGGTGTGGGTCCAACTTCTAATAAACCTTAAAAAGAAAAAATGAATGAAATTTACTGAAATTTGTTTTCATTTAACCTAATGCAAACAATCATTCTTCTACTTTCTTTGGCCTTGCCAAGCAGCTTAACTTTCAATTATAACCGGAAAGAATAGCAATAAAACACACACACAAAGAGAGAGAGAGAGAGAGAGAGAGAGAGAGAGAGAGAGAGAGACAGAGAGAGAGTCCCCTTCATAAAACTTCTCACCAGAATCTGGCGAATCTTCATGATGAGAACCATTGATGGAGGTATATCCAAGACATAACAAGATTCAGTAGGATGCAAGAGTGTGAACATTTGGTGCACTCGCTAGCAAGCAACCAAAGCTGCTAAACAATGTAAATAACAAACTTCCATGCATGGAGACCAACGAGAGGAGAAAATAAAACCTAAAAGCCTGCCTATATGAAGAGAAATGACCAAAAATTTATCCAAACAGATATTCTGTTGAATATACTTCAATGCCAATGAAAAATACAAATTGCTATGTAAACTTTGGTAGAGTATATTTCAAGAAAATATTCCAGCAAAATACTGAAACACTATTTAGACTTATATAAAATAGAGTAATCGAAGGTCAAATGAACAATGTGCAATAACCCAATCTGACTAAGCTAACTAAAGAATATGAACCCATGTTCCCAACTCCAAGTAATTGGGATTAAGGCTTTCTAAGCTAATTTTATTAAGCTTCAATTATCTGACTTTATTTTTGGAGCATGCACGCAGGGGCAGGAGAGTGAAGTTAAAAGGAATGAGAATTCTCTTCTTGAGCATTTGAATATTCAATAGAAATCCTTAAGTTACCAACTTGATAGAACTAATTCAAAAATCCAAGCGCATAGTTATCTATAAATTTGAAAAAAGGCTGATCCATTAAATCTGAAGTTAACCTAAAGTAAGATGGTAGCCGAGTATAGTCAAAATTGAAAATAATAAAAAGGAAAAGGTAATAGTGTTATAATAATTCAAAGCAATAACCAGGTTGCTTGGATAGTGAAACCTAATCAAAGTATGAAATACTTACAACAAGCAGAATAACATTTCGTTGAATCAAGAAATTTGCCTCGTCTCTTCCAGGCCATGGCTGGAACTTACATGATCAAGTTTGTGATTTGTACATTTTTTTTATGAGACTGCTCAGCTGCCCAAACATTACTTTAGAAAATGTTCCGATTCATTTTTCTAGATGTTTCCAGAAGACAAACAGAGGTTAAGTGAAAGTGGTAAATAGAAACTTTTCATGACAAAAACAAATATAATAAAGGTTCTCCTAAGAACAAATATCAAGACAAAAATAAGGGGAAAGATCTAACTACTGCAGTACCAAAAGTAAAAAATAACTAATCTAAAATCTATGATGAGATGATGAAATTCAAGCTATGAACACCAAACTAACCAAAATATAATCAAATCGATCCAAACAAAAATATATATAAGATTTAGCATTCACCCTACGAACTAAAAGTTCCAACTTTCATTACAATCATATGAAATTTAAAAACTATCAAGACAATGACCAAAAAGTCCACTACAAATATGAACATATAACATCAATCAAAAACTGCATACACATGGGAGCTTGCACACACAAGATAAAATGATGGGAGAAACAAACACTAGTTCAACAACCCAAATCAAATACAACTTAGCGAAAATAAAATATTCTCCCTCTTTATGTGAATCTATTAGGAAGCCATTAAATAGAGCACAATATATATAGATATAACAAAATGGAATCAAAGGCACATGCACAAAAACACGAGCAATTTTTACTTGGAAGTGAGAAGGAAAAACCACGGGACCATAGTCCACCAAAATCTCCATATCAACAAATAATGGGTGTACAACAAGTTCTCTCTAGCTATAACTAGAGGCAAACAACAAAGATACAAACTCAAGAAATAAACATTCTTGGCAACAAAAAGAGAGATCTCACCAAAAACAGGGGGCTGTTCCAGGACCCAAAAACTGCTATCAAATGCTCTAAAACCAATCTCCATCGTCCAAAGTTTTAAAACATAACATTAAGAAATCATTGTTAATAGATATGTTGTTATTAGATAATTCATATGCTGGGAGATTTCAAACAATATGTTGTTGTCATGATAGAATGTTTGTTTGATACGGGTTTTATGTTTACTAGATGTTATGTTTGTTTAAGTTAATGGTTGAACAATGGGCATGTTTATGTTTTGAAATTTTTTGACAAATTAATGTTGAATAATATGTTTTCTTAATGTTATGTTTTTGTTTAATTGGTAAATATTATGAGAGCAGTTTGTGTGATGGGTATGTTATTATTATTTTTAAAATTTATGATAGATTGAATTTTTCTTGTGAATATATTTTATGAAAACATGGTTCCAAACCGAACCGAACTGAACCGTGTTTAAATGGTTTAGTTTGGATTGGTTCTATGATTTTAATGGTTTGGTTTAGTTCCAATTTTTATAAAACATTGATTGGTTTTGATTTTATCCCAGACCAATCCAAACTGAAATGAAACTAGACCATACACACTCCTAATTTGAAAGAGATTTTAGTTACGTTAAAAAAATAGGAATGCCTTAATTGAGCCAGATGTTAAGCCTAATACATGCAATTAGCGACATAAGAAAATTGATATTTCTACTCATTGTAACCTATGTGCATTTGAGTCAGTTGAATCTAGACATAATAGTTACTCATCAAGAATACTCGATTGACACATTACCTTTTGTCCAAGCAAGGAAGAAGCGATGCGTGAAGGGGATGAGACAAGGCGAATGTGAAAGGAAAAATATACATTAATAGACTAGGTAAATCTAGTGCATATGTTGATGCTCTCCCTATTGGTTTGAAAGCATACAAGAAGTATATCAAGAATGTAAATGTGATAATAATTGAGGTTTCTTGGCTATTGTCGATTTAATCTGTTTTACAGAGAATGCATGGTGTCAAGTTAGGCGTGATTTACTAGGTGAGTTGCACACCCACAAAGAGAAATACACTGCACTTGTGCAGACCACTGGAATAAAGCATACGTTCGACGTATTCAACATTTTAAGGACATCATACATCAATCACATTATAACTACTCCAAAGACATTTAATATTGTAGATATTGATTGATGTATAATTTTATTTATGATAAAATTTAATGAACTTTTTTATTTGTATTATGTTTTCAAATTTGCATTAGTAAATATAAGCATCATAATGTTCCATTCACATAAACATAACCATCCAAAACAACATCATTGTCACATGTTCCATAATTTGTAAGAATAAAGTAAGCATTACAAGAGTGCATTCACATAAACAAATCATAACTATCCACAAAAAAAAAAAAAAAAAAAAATTAAATTAAATTAATCGTACACTATTCCATTCACATAAACATGTTTGCAAAAAAAAAAAAAAACAACAACAACACTTTGTAACAACAATCTCAATACCTACGATTGTATGGTGTAGTTGGGGATGCAAATCGGCTTTGCACAGAATAGCAAAAAATGATTCTACCATCTTTGTACGAAAACCAAAAAATGACCAAGAAAAGAAAAAAGAAAAAGAGTAAATACTATCATAAAATCAACTATTAAATACAAAGAAAAAATGTTTGTCATTATACATACAAAAAGGCATCATCATTGTATATCTCAATAAAAACATAGATATTTATCATTAGGTATCTCTTTTTACAAAAAAAATATTTAAAAAAATCATGTAAATAAGAAAAAATTTAGAGAAATATTAGTCACAAAACCAACCACAAAAGCTTTGTACCACATGATTCTATGGTTAATTTTATAGTTGATTCTGTGTGTACTGTTACTTTAGCAACAATCAATTCTAAAAATACAAATTGTATATATTAGCAAAACTTGAATACAAAAATTTAATTACTAATTTCGCACCTTAAAAAATGAAAAATAAATAAATTTATACAGACAATTACAATGTAAAAATTTATAAAGGCCTCATTTAAATTTAGTTTTAGGTCCCAATTAAGGTTGAGCCACCTCATGTGTAACATCATCTGATACAGCTTCATCTTCCATGACAATATCCGGCATATCTAGTGTATCCTCGTTATGTGCTAAAGCATCATGTAGACACCCCATTTTTGACCGTCCTCAAGACTTGGATGTCATCGTTTGAACACTCGATGATCATCCATGCTCGTGTTCACTTTGAGTTCCCGGAGGTCTCGGCCGCGCACCTTGCCTCAAGATCTCTCAACTTGACTGTTTTGTGCTTGGTTGTGGACCAAGCACTTGTGTTTTTGCTTTTGAGGAAAGGGGGTGGCTTGTTGGCCATCCCCACAACCCATCGGCCAAGGCATGATGCCATCGGCCTTGTCTCCTTGCCGTCGGTCAAAAGTGGTGGCCGATTGGCACACCTTTTGGTTGATCGGCACTTTGTTTGGTCGATCAACCATATTTTCGAGCCGAGCCCTTTCCATCTGCTTTTTGCAGATATTTTGTGCCAGCTGTGACAGCTGGTATGCACAATTCTGATCCTTCATACACATGTATGGAAGGATTTGCTTCAAAACTCAAGCTTGTTCAACAAACTTGAGAATTGAAATTCTATAAAAAAGGAGCCTCCCCTCCCTTTCCAGGGGTTCAAGAAATCTGATATACAAGATATATATCACTCTCTCTCTATATCTCCCTCTTTCTCTATATTTGTGTGTGTGTTTGTGCCTAAAAGGGTGTTTTGTTCACACTATTGCACACAAACACCTAGTATTACACCTTCCTTTGGTTGCTGAGGTGCTAAGGAGTTGGTTTTAGAGTTTTTGGAGTGATTTTGATCAGAGGAGGCTGCTGGAGTTGTGTTCTTGAGAGTGTTCTTCAAGGGTGAGCAACTAACCTTTAGATACCTCATTCTTGCTTAAGCTTTTAGACCTATTTGCATATTGTTTTGAGCTTGACTATAACCAGTAAAAATTTCTGATTTTGTGTGCTTGAGATGATTCCTTAAGGTCACTTTTGTGTTGGGGGTTGTCTACTCCCTCTTAAGCCTTATTTGGCCTCGTTTTGTGCCTTGGAACTATCTTGTTTTGGCCTTCTCACCACTAAAATCCAAAGGATTTTCAGTGGTGGAGAATTGGTTTTGGAGTCTTGAATAAGAAAGGGACACCCCCCCTCTCCTCGTGTTTCATATGCTGGCATTAAGGACTCATATTGGTAGCATGTTTGCTTAGTTTGTTTTAACTCCATTTCAGCAAGTATTTGGTGTTATTTTTCCATGTTGTACATCTGTTTCATGTTGGTTTGTTGACCTCATGCATTCACCATGCACGTGTCTTGCAATCCTCTCTATTGCCTTAACATGCTTTGTGCTTTAAGCTATGTTTTTAGCATGATTTTGGCTCGACCCAAAAGTGCTTTTAGCCTTGTTTTTGCCATCATTAAGCTCTATTTCATGTTGTCATGGTGATACTTGCATTGTTTTGTATAGCTATGGTTCAACCTAGCTTGTTGGCTTTGAGTGTCCAAGTTACTAGCATGCATTGCTTTGACTATTCTCATGATTTGGCATCATTTCAAATCATATTTCAGTCCATGTAGTGTAGCCTTACACTTGCATTTGTCTCTCTTTCAATGCTTCAAAGAGTTGTTGTTTTGTGCCTCATGAATGGACCATTGTGTATGCCTCCATGCTTAGGTCTTTGGGATGCCATCTAAGTGGGCTTTTAGGCTTATTTTGATATGCCATAATTCTGTTTTTCATTGGATAATTCATGCCATGTTTGGTTTTGATAGGTGTAGTGTAACACCTCTTGGTAGCCTTGCATGCCTCATGACTTTTGAAGTTGTATTCTAGCTTGTGTTGGCTAATTTCGAGCATGTTTTTGGTCTTGTAATAACCCGACCCTCGTATGTGATTGTGTGATATATTTTAGTTTGTTATTCTGAGCCTTCAAATACTTAATGTGAATTTTTAAGAGAAATTAAATTTAGGTACATAAATGTTATGAATCTAACATGTATCTGTTGGGCAATGAGTGTATCTATCACACTTAGAATTGGTAAATCAGAAATTGAGAGTCTTAGAGACTTGGTAATCTGAAACAGACTTCATATTCGGCAACAACATAATTTTTAGGTAATAATAAGCATATTTGCAGAAATTTGATTCGGGAATGATTAAACGATCGAATTTCATCTTGTTCCCTCCTTATGGATATATATATGTGTGTGTGTTCTTGAATCATTCGATCAAAAACCCTCTAAGTCAAGATAGCTCCTGAGAAGAGGAAAAGAGAGACTAAGGGAGAAAGATTGAAGGGTTGGGTAGGAGTGCATCAAGAAAGTTGGGGAATCTAGGAGCTTAAACTTAAGGTATGAAGATGTTTATATTATCCTCATAATCATTGTGGTGCTCAGTGTGTGTAAGAAATGAATTGGCAAGATAATCTTATGTTTACATGATTTGATTCAATTTGGAGTATCTATATAAGAAGTTACACTCTTTTCTTCAATTTCCTTGCTTGAAATGAAGCACATGGCATGATTTAGTGCCTAAGTGTTGATATGAGTGAGTAACTTAGAAAACTCATGAGAAGGAATATGTTTATGAGTTTATATTTATGAGCTTATAAATTTAAGAGTAATGATTCAATTTATACTCACTTGATGCATGTATTCTAATTCTTATTCACATGAATTTGGGACTTTAGATTATCAATTTATAGTTGAATTTTGAGGCCCTAAACATATCTACAAAAGAATGGAATTGTGCAGAATTTTCGGACTTTTTGGTGCAGAATCGCCGCAGGTGCGGGGCCTAAGGCCGCACGTGCGGGAACCTCAGCCGCACGTGCGGGAGTCATGGCCGCACGTGCAGGAAAAATGGCAAATTTTGGAGTTCAACACTGCTAAAAAGGGACGTGCGGGGCATCACTGGCGCACGTGCGGGAGACTTTGCCGCACGTGCGGCCCAGGCTGGAAAACACGGGTTGCTCCGTTTTGCGTGCTGGACCCTCTAATGTTGTCGAAACCTGCAAATGATGTTGTTATTATGTTCGTTAATTTAGTCAAAGTAAAGTGAATCAAGAATTGATTTAACAAGAAAAGGAGGGACTAAGGCCCCGTTTGGAGACTTACCTTTTTAGCCAAAAAGTCAAAAAGTTACCTTTTTTGCCAAAAAGCCAACAACTCATACCAAAAAGTCAAATATTCTCTTTTCTCTCTACTTTTTGCACATCTTTTCGTAATTAGCCAAAAAGTCATCCCAAACATATAAGTTTTTTTTACCTACCTTTTTAGCCAAATAGCCAAAAAGTTAGTAAATTAGCATGTTCCCAAACGAGGCCTAATTTATATCTTTGTGCATGTGTAGGACACGTTTCTAGTGGATCAAGTGCCCCGCCGCAACATAGTGAGCAATTGTACCATCGATGTACTTTAATCATAATGCTTATGTTTGATATTAACGTTATGTTTAATGATTACGCTACTTGGAGATGATGTGTTGTTATGGAATTGAGAAACAATGTGGAATTGTGGAAACATCGAAGGTTTTGTGAACCATGAATATATAAGGCCAAGGGCCTTTTGTGAACTATGAATAGATGAGGCCGAGGGCCTTTTTGTGAACTATGAATATATGAGGCCGAGGGCCTTTTGTGAACTATGACTTTATGAGGCTGAGGGCCTTTTGTGAAGTAACGAATCTATGAGGCCAAGGGCCATTTTGTGACGTTATGAACATATATAGCTGAGTACCACTTTGTGAAATTGTGAACCGTCAAGATCGTTTGAACATTTGTACAGAATCAAACTAACCATGTGATTTCTACGTTTATTTACACTTTGAAATGTGTTGTCATTTAAAATGAATATCGATGCATTTATGTACTATTGTTCATTGAGCCTGGCTCACTCTATGTTATGTTTGTTTTGTAGGTAGCCAACCTGGAGGTCGGCCCTAATTCTAATACCGTCACACTTTTGTCAGCCTAAGCACAACCAGGCACCCGGTCGAAGCCGTATTTTTGTGGTGTCTTGCTAGATAATGGCTTGCTTTTGGTTATTGACTTAGGATATAATGTATGTAATCTCTGGTTATATGCCCAACTCTGGGGCTAGTTCTGTATATGTTTTGTATATAACTAGTTTAAATATCTGTTTTGTCAGCTTCATTCGTCTTGTACAGTAACTGTGATCCTTGCATGGTAATAGAAGCTCAATGGATGTCTTACTTTCTTTTATACTATCATATGAATCTATGCTTCCGATCAGGCCCCATGTTACATAATAGATTATGTGTCCATTTCTGTATAGGTCATGCCCAAACTTCTAGGGGCAGGTTTGGGGCGTGACAAGTGGTATCAGAGCACGAGTTGCTATCTTACACACGAATCCATTGAGCCTTAGGATGTCTAGAAAAGACTTAAGCATCATGCATGGCATCCTAAAAAATGTCTGAAAGATTGATGGCAATGCAAAATGTACTCTGCTAACGCTAACAATTTGAGCTCTGTTTATTGGATATAATTGAATGTTCTGTAGGTTATGATGAGAACAAGGATGGAAGATTCGGAAGATGGTACCTCAGCGCGGTTGGACCGAATGGAAAGGATGATTATGGAAATGGCGGAGACCCTAAGGCAACAACAGCAACAACCACAACCGCCACCACCACCAGTACCTCCACCTGTAGTACAAGATGTTCATGCTAAGGACCAAACGATCACACTCACAAAGGAGTTTAAAAAGATGAAACCACTGTCATTCAAGGGAGGAATAGAACCGATGAAAGTTGAAGCATGGGTGCTGGGAATAGAGAAATTGTTCGAAGTATTCCCATGTACTGAAGCCCAGAAAGTGCAACTTGCCGCTTTTACTCTTGAAGACGAGGCACGAAGATGGTAGATGCTCACGAGAACAGTGCATCAGGGCTTAACGTGGGATAGATTTTTGGAGCTGTTCTATGATAAGTACTTTCCTCAAAGCATGCGAGATAAGAAGGTGACGGAATTTGAAACTCTTAGACAAGGAAATAAGACCATGGCAGAATATGAAGCCCAATTTGCAGAATTGGCTCGGTTTGCGCCTCATATGGTAGATACAGATTATAAGAAGGCACAGAAGTTTGAAGGGGGATTACGGGGTGCCATCCAAGACCAGGTCAATATGTTGAAGCTACCTATTTATGTTGATGTGCTAGAAAGGGCTGTTATAGCAGAAGGAAATCTTGCTGTCCAGAATCGGATTTCCGAGTGGAAAGGGAAGAGGCAGAATAATCAATGGATGAAGGGATCAGTTATCTCACCAAACAAAAAGCATAATTCAGGGAACTCTAGCACCACCACCCCTACTTACAATTCCACTCCTGTGTGTCCAGATTGTGGAAGGCAGCATCGAGGGACTTGCCACTGGAAGACTGGAGCTTGTTTCAAGTGTGGTAAGACGGGTCATTTGGTAAGGGATTGTCCACAGTGGACTCAACAAAAGGGCACTAGGACTGCTACAAGTTCCGCGGGGTCTACACCAACCCTCAACACAAAGGCAGCTGCTAAACCTACTAATAGTAAAGACACTACAAGGCAAGGTAGGGTGTTCGCATTGGTTCCAGGAGATGTACAGAATGCGGCTACAGTGGTGTCAGGTACATTTATTGTTCATGGCCATCCTGCTCATGTATTGTTTGATTCTGGCTCCACGCACTCTTTTGTGTCAAACTAAAGAAAACTTGTCTTATATGTTGTGTGTATCTTCCCCTTTGGGAGACTCTATGATATGTGCTACTATATACTTAGCTTGTGAACTTCAACTCGGGGATATTCGAGTGTATGCCAATTTGCTACCTCTTGACATGACCTACTTTAATGTTATTTTGGGAATGGATTGGCTGAGTGATTACGGTGCAACTATAAACTGCTTGACTAAACAAATCAATTTCCACATTCCGGGACATCCAGAGTCTATTGTTTAGGGACAGGAAGTGACTTCGCCACCTTACCTGATTTATGCAGCCAAGGCTTGTCAACTACTTCAGAAAGGGTGTCAGGGGTATTTCTGTAGTATTTTGGAGGGACAAGCGATGAATGGGGATATTGATATGATTCCCGTTGTTTGTGAATTTCCGGATGTCTTTCCCGAAGAATTGTCAGGGCAACTAATAGACCGCGAAATTGAGTTTATAATTGATGTGGCACCAGGGACTCAACCTATTTCCAAAACTCCGTATAGGATGTCACCAGCTGAAATGAAAGAGTTAAAGATTCAACTACAAGACCTACTTGATAAGGGATTCATCCGTCCGAGTGTTTCTCCTTGGGGTGCGCCGGTTTTATTTGTGAAAAAGAAGGATGGCACACTTCGGCTATGCATTGACTATAGGGAACTTAATAAGGTAACAATTAAAAACAAGTACCCCTTACCACAGATTGATGATTTATTTGACCAGCTGCAAGGGGCGCAAGTTTTCTCAAAAATTGACCTACGGTCTGGATAGCATCAATTGAAGGTTAAAGTTGATGATGTGGAAAAGACAGCTTTTCGCACATGGTACGGCCATTACAAATTTCTAGTTATGCCCTTCGGAGTTACTAACGCACCAGCAGCATTTATGGATCTAATGAATCGTGTCTTTAAGCCTTATCTGGACGAGTTTGTGGTGGTCTTTATCGATGATATTCTCATCTACTCAAAGAATGCAGAGGCTCATGAGGATCATCTCCGTTTAATCCTTCAAACACTCCGGGAGAATAAATTGTATGCAAAGCTTAAGAAATGTGAATTCTGGCTACAGGAGGTGGCATTTTTGGGGCATGTTGTAACAAAGGAAGGAGTCTCCATTGATCCGCATAAAATTGAGGCGATTGTGAATTGGCCAACTCCTACCAATGTAACTGAGGTGCGTAGTTTCATGGGATTAGCCGGGTATTATCGGAGGTTTGTTCAAAATTTCTCCAAAATCGCTGTGGCGCTTACACAATTGACTCGAAAGGGAGTTGTATTTGAATGGTCAGAAGAGAGGGAATCTGCATTCCAGGAATTGAAAACAAAGTTGACTACAGCACCAATTCTGGCCTTACCATCCGGTACTGAAGGGTTTGTCATTTATAGTGATGCTTCGCATAAAGGGCTCGGTTGTGTACTTATGCAAAATGAACGAGTTATCGCTTATGCCTCTCGACAATTAAAACCCCATGCGAAGAATTATCCCACTCACGATCTTGAACTAGCAGCAGTAGTTTTTGCTTTGAAGATATGGCGGCACTATCTCTATGGCACAACCTGCGAAGTCTACACTGATCACAAAAGTCTTAAGTACCTCTTTACCCAGAAGGAATTGAATATGCGACAGCGGCAATGGTTAGAGTTAATTAAAGATTATGACTTACAGATCCATTACCATCCTGGAAAAGCCAACATAGTTGCGGATGCACTTAGTCGGAAGAACATGAGAGATTTGGCAAACCTATTGACGGGAAAAAGGGAGTTGAGGGTTGAATTAGATAAAATGAATGTGGACTTTATGGTACGAGGACAGGAGGCAGTACTAGCAGCAACAATGGTTCAACCGACTTTACTGGAAGAGATCAAGTTACATCAAATGGAGGATGACACTTTAAGAAAGATATCTGATGAATTAGAGACAAAACCAAGACCGGGGTTCAACTTTATGGATATGGTGCTTAAGTTTCAAAACCGAATATGTGTCTCCAATGTGTTGGAGCTTAGACGAAAGTTGATGGAAGAAGCACATGCCTCGAGATTTTCAATACATCTGAGAAGTACTAAGATGTACCGAGATTTGAAGCAAAATTTTTGATGGCCAAGTACGAAAAAAGAGATTGCGGAATTCGTTTCTAAGTGTTTGCAATGCCAGCAAGTAAAAGCAGAACATCAAAGACCGGCAGGCTTACTACAACCCCTTCCAATTCCGGAATGGAAGTGGGAACACCTGACCATGGATTTTATTATGGGGTTATCCCGAACTCCTCGAGGCATGAATTTGATATGGGTCATTGTAGACCGGCTAACAAAGTTTGCTCACTTTTTGCTAGTAAAAACTCAATATAATGCAGATAAGCTTGCAGTGGTTTATGTAAATGAAATTGTAAGGCTTCACGGCGTTCCAGTTTCAATTGTGTCAGATAGGGATCCCAAGTTTGTTTCGAGGTTTTGGCAAAGTCTGCAGGAAGCAATGGGTACAGAACTTAAGTTTAGCACAGCTTTTCACCCTCAGACTGACGGTCAATCCGAGAGAACGATATAGACTCTAGAAGATATGCTTTGAATGTGTGTACTAGATTTTCAAGAAAGCTGGGAAACACATCTACCGTTGATAGAGTTTGCATACAACAATAGTTACCATTCAAGTATTGAGATGGCACCTTATGAAGCCCTATATGGAAGACCGTGTCGTTCCCTCGTATGTTGGGCTGAAGTTGGGGATAGAGCATTACTAGGACCTGAAATTGTGCAATTGACAACCGAGAAAGTTAAACTTATTCGGGAAAGATTGAAAACAGCTCGAAGTAGACAGAAGAGTTATGCGGATAACCGACGAAGGAATTTGGAATTTGAAGTGGATAGTCATGTGTTCGTGAAAGTCACCCCATTGAAAGGACATCCGAGATTTGGGAAAAAGGGTAAGTTAACACCCCGGTATGTAGGTCCCTTTCAAATTCTGGAAAGAGTGGGCCTGGTAGCTTACCGCATGGCCCTTCCACCGAACATGAGCCAAATACACAATGTGTTCCATGTCTCTATGCTCCGAGGATACTTACCAGACCCATTTCATATCATAGACTACCACCAAATTGTGTTGGATGATAAGCTAAGTTATGAAGAGAAACCACTTCGAATTTTGGATCGACAAGTGAAGCAGTTACGCAATCGAGAAATTCCAATGGTAAAGGTGGAGTGGCAAGAACATTATGGGACCGAGGCAACTTGGGAAAAAGAAGAGGAAATGCAACATCAATATCCGCATTTGTTTCCGTTTTGAGGTAAAACAAGTTTGAGGGACCAAACTTATTTAAGGGGGAGGGAGAGTGTAATAACCCGACCCTCGTATGTGATTGTGTGACATATTTTAGTCTATTATTCTGAGGCTTCAAATACTTAATGTGAATTTTTAAGAGAAATTAAATTTAGGTACATAAATGTTATGAATCTAACATGTATCTGTTGGGCAATGAGTGTATCTGTCACACTTAGAATGGGTAAATCAGAAATTGAGAGTCTTAGAGACTTGGTAATCTGAAACAAACTTCATATTCGGAAACAGCATAATTTTTAGGTAATAATAAGCATATTTGCAGAAATTTGATTCGGGAATGATTAAACGATCGAATTTCATCTTATTCCCTCCTTATGGATATATATGTGTGTGTGTTCTTGAATCATTTGATCAAAAACCCTCTAAGTCAAGATAGCTCCTGAGAAGAGGAAAAGAGAGACTAAGGGAGAAAGATTGAAGGGTTGGGTAGGAGTGCATCAAGAAAGTTGGGGAATCTAGGAACTTAAACTTAAGGTATGAAGATGTTTATATTATCCTCATAATCATTGTGGTGCTAAGTGTGTGTAAGAAATGAATTGGCAAGATAATCTTATGTTTGCATGATTTGATTCAATTTGGAGTATCTATATAAGAAGTTACACTCTTTTCTTCAATTTCCTTGCTTGAAATGAAGCATATGGCATGATTTAGTGCCTAAGTGTTCATATGAGTGAGTAACTTAGAAAACTCATGAGAAGGAATATGTTTATGAGTTTATATTTATGAGCTTATAAATTTAAGAGTAATGATTCAATTTATACTCACTTGATGCATGTATTCTGATTCTTATTCACATGAATTTGGGACTTTAGATTATCAATTTATAGTTGAATTTTGAGGCCCTAAACATATCTACAAAAGAATGGAATTGTGCAGAATTTTCGGACTTTTTGGTGCAGAATCGCCGCACGTGCGGGGCCTAAGGCCGCACGTGCGGGAACCTCAGCCGCACGTGCGGGAGTCATGGCCGCACTTGCGGGAAAAATGGCAAATTTTGGAGTTCAACATTGCTAAAAAGGCACGTGCGGGGCATCACTGCCGCACGTGCAAGAGACTTTGCCGCACGTGCGGCCTAGGCTGGAAAACACAGGTTGCTCTGTTTTGTGTGCTGGACCCTCTAATGTTGTCGAAACTGCAAATGATGTTGTTATTATGTTCATTAATTTAGTCGAAGTAAAGTGAATCAAGAATTGATTTAACAAGAAAAGGAGGGACTAATTTATGTCTTTGTGCATGTGTAGGACACGTTTCTAGTGGATCAAGTGCCCCGCCGCAACACAGTGAGTAATAGTACCATCGATGTACTTTAATCATAATGCTTATGTTTGATATTAACGTTATGTTTAATGATTACGCTACTTGGAGATGATGTGTTGTTATGGAATTGAGAAAAAATGTGGAATTGTGGAAACATCGAAGGTTTTGTGAACCATGAATATATGAGGCCAAGGGCCTTTTGTGAACTATGAATATATGAGGCCGAGGGCCTTTTTGTGAACTATGAATATATGAGGCCGAGGGCCTTTTGTGAACTATGACTTTATGAGGCTGAGGGCCTTTTGTGAAGTAACGAATCTATGAGGCCAAGGGCCATTTTGTGACGTTATGAACATATATGGCTGAGTACCACTTTGTGAAGTTGTGAACCGTCAAGATCGTTTGAACATTTGTACAGAATCAAACTAACCACGTGATTTCTACGTTTATTTACGCTTTGAAATGTGTTGTCATTTAAAATGAATATTGATGCATTTATGTACTATTGTTCACTGAGCCTGGCTCACTCTATGTTATGTTTGTTTCTGTAGGTAACCAACCTGGAGGTCGGCCCTAATTCTAATACCATCACACTTTTGTCAACCTAAGCACAACCAGGCACCCGGTCGAAGCCGTATTTTTGTGGTGTCTTGCTAGATAATGGCTTGCTTTTGGTTATTGACTTAGGATATAATGTATGTAATCTCTGGTTATATGCCCAACTCTGGGGCTAGTTTTGTATATGTTATGTATATAACTAGTTTAAATATCTGTTTTGTCAGCTTCATTCATCTTGTACAGTAACTGTGATCCTGGCATGGTAATAGAAGCTCAATGGATGTCTTACTTTCTTTTATACTATCATATGAATCTATGCTTCCGGTCAGGCCCCATGTTACATAACAGATTATGTGTCCATTTCTGTATAGGTCATGCCCAAACTTCTAGGGGCAGGTTTGGGGCGTGACATGTCTTGTCTTAACTTGCCTCGGGACTATTTTGATAGCCCTTGGCCCTTTGGGGCTTGATTCTTATGGCCATGGTTTGAGTCCCTTGGCTAGCCTTAAGCCTTGGGCTTTCTTGTATGCTTTGCTTGCTTTGTTTGGTTGGTTTGACACATTTCCATGCATGATTTCAGAGCTTATAATATTTGCCACATGTCCATATTTGTCCCCTTTTAAGTGCTCTTGAAAGTTGCCTTCCTATGCCTAGGTGTTGGACCGTTCACATGTGCATGTTTGTTCTGTAGTTTCATGCTTCCAATTCACCATTTTGGCCACTGATTTGGGCATGGCTGAGGTCTGCCCATTTTGATTTAAGTCCATCTTTGCATGCTTATCCATCTTCGCATGCCATGCATGTTTGTATGTTTAGGTTGCATTTTGCATGCTTGCTAGTTTGCATTTTGTCACATGCTTGTTTAGGTTGTATTGCATTTGGCATGCTTGTTACCTTAGCCTCATGTGCATACTTGAGTCATATTGCATTTGGCATGCTTATATTACATTACATTGCACTTCCATGTGGCATTGTATTTGGTATACATGCATTGCATTGTGTTTGGTTTGGGGTGTCAAACCAAACACGAGGATTGAGGGACGCTTCGTACTTGAAGTGACGAAACGTGCCTCAACCCTTAGTCACCGATGCTCTTGATCCAACATGATAGAGTGTGAGGCATTCATGTGTTTTGTACATTCATTTCATATTGATTTGTGCAACTTGGCCTCTTTGGCCATCATGTATCGAAATGCGTGATTGATGGCCCGAGGGTCGAGCACTACACTTCTTTGAGTCCCAAACATGATAAGGGGTGTAGTTGCACAACATTTTCTTGCAAATGTATTGCCATGCCCTTGTTTGTTCTCTACTGCAGCAACAGGAGCAATCTGTAGGAAGAAATGGCCGATCGGCTATCTTCAGTGCTGATCAGATAAAAACTTTTGGTCGATATCATCAAAATTGGCCGATGGTCATTTTTCTCTGGCTGATGGCCTCATATTCTGGCCGATGACCTCTTAGCATGGCCATGAAAGGATTCAGAAGCATCATAAATATTTTCACAGTTCTCGGAGGTGCAGAACAATGCAAATAGAGGCAACATGTGGCATGACAACGGATTTCTGAGCGAAGCCGATCGAGCATGCATTTGTCCCTCTTCTCGAGGCCGTTTTAGCTGTTTTGTAACTTAATTAATTTGCTTAATCAGTTAAAAGTTATGTAATAATTAATTAGCTTGTTAGTTAGTTAATTAGTTGGTTTGTATTATTTATTCGGACCCTCCGTCGAGAGGGCGAATTTTGTAATAAGTGTGCGTGAGTGTGTGAATGTCTTCCAAGCCCACGTCTTTCTCCCTTTTACTTACCTGCTTTTGATGGTTAGTTTAGGGCATATTTCAATTAGCATCCTTATGATAGCATGCGTGCATCATTCATTCGTCTTGCATGCACCGGGCTCGGCGCATCATTCCAACTGCATTGTATTTCCATACCAAGTTGAATACATGTATCAATTATTGCATTTCACATGCCATCTTAGAATAGCTGAGTCTATCTTAGTTACATCTTGCATGTGTTGCATTAGCCATCTTAACATGAATTAGGATCATGTATTGATTACTAACTAGTTTCTGTTTTGGCTCGAAGTACTCGGTGAGTGTTTATGCTTTAGCACCCTTGCATGCGTGTGAGTGACTGCCATGATAGCATGCTTGCCATGAGGCTATTTGCTTATGTGATATAACTGCTTGAATGCCTGTGGGTGAAGGTTGGATTGCTTGAATTGGGACAATTCATCAAATGCGAGTTTTAAGCCCACTTGAGAGTGGCAAAATCATGTTTTCTAAGCCTACCTGAGGGTGGCAAATCCACGTCTTAGTCTACTTGCGAGTAGCACTTTCAAACTATTTTCAAACAAACATGAGGTGTTTTGTTCCAACTTAGGCGATCTAGTCTATACTTGTATGCTGTGCGTATCACGGAGTAAAGCTAGCTAATACACCGGAATAAGAACGCATGTGTTTTCAAAAACAAGATATCTTGTTAGTAAAGGCCGATCTTTCGATTGGGCGAGCGGGGGTGCTCATTGCATGACCTTCCCCTCTCGTACCCAAGTTCCCGAGCCGAGGCAACTTTGGTGATGACGGACACGTGGCCTTAGGCACAAGTCAGGGTTTCCTAAATTTCCCCAAAACAAAACATTTAGGTGGCGATTCTGTATCTGGCAAAGCAGTCCATGTTTGGCACTTCTTTACAACAATCAGTTTTCCAAAACGATTTGCCGGATTTGGAATCTTTGGTGATTTATTGGTCCTGCATTGCACTTTGCAAGATTAGATTCAGAACCGTGACATTTGAGTCCGAACTGTAGTAAGCCCAAATGAACAAAACGGGATTTTCGCGCCAATCTCGCGCGCGGAGCCCGGGACGTTCGGGCACATCTACACATCGCTAGACCACGACCACATTTAACATCCGATGCATGATTATTTGAAGTGTAAGTCTTCGTTGAGGTTGGGAGAGTGTTGCAAACAAAGTAAATTCTATTATCATCTTTGTTGTGGAGAGGCTCAGTCACTGTTATCAAAGTCAAAAATCACTTTTAAACAATTATTGAAAATAAAATCATATCCACATGGCTTGCACAAGAATCTTAACAGCATTGTTTGTTCATATGTTTTAGATTCATGTCATGTAAGTTTGTGTTTTCTGGTTATGCAATTTAGTTGCTTTCTTCTTGAAACTATTATGGTCTCTGGGATTGCTTCTCTTGATTTTGAGCACTGAGTCTTTGTATTGTATGGAAGTTGAATTACAAAAAAAAAAAGAAAAAGAAAAAAGAAAATGCTTGTTTTTAATGCAAAGCTCAGAATCAGTACTTGACCTTTCAGGCCTTGAAGAATTTCCTTGATACTGCTGAAGCTAAAGTAAGGTCACTTATCTTCTTGTACTCTGAAGTGGTGAGGCTTCTTTTCAGTCTTTTCTTTTATTAAACTCTGCTGGTTCTTGCTTAGTTAAGTTTATTGACAAATTTGTCTTGCAGGAAGAAGCGCAGATTCATTGTCTTAGTATTTTGGGTAGGCTCCAGCTAGGTGCCCATTTGAACAAGGTTTGGTTTTAGTTTCCACATCTATGTACTTGATTTTTTGTTGCTTTCACTACATTTCTTCCATTTGATTTGCTGCATGGATTATGTTAGAGAAGTATCTGTATGTAGGTTAGATTAGATGATGGTAGTGAAAATGCTAGCATATTTCATTGCATGAGTCTATCTAAACTTGGTTAAGAGCCAAATTTCATTGAAATAATTCTAACAGTGTTACCAAAAAATGCTAATACCCTAGAGATTTATGTTTTGGAACGTACATTCCGAAACATGATATATTTTCGTTCCAAAGCAGTGAATCCAAAGTGATCCCAAATTTTTTTCCCCAATATATTTCCTAACAGTTTCCTTAGGAAGGAAAACAATTCAAATATGGTGAGCTAAAATCTGAGGAGAGTAAAGTTTTTTTAGGACAAAACACAAATAGTTGGTAGTACTGCTCATAAAAATGTGTTATAACATGATTAAATTGGAAAAAAGAATTTGATCTATAAATACCTTAAATTCTAATAAAATGATCTATATAAGTCCACCCATATCGAACAACATATGAGAGCATGTGGCTGAAAAATGCTTGGGAGCACTAAAAAGGGAGCACTAGGGGGAGCACTAATGATGTGGCAGTGGGCCCCGCCAACTTTCTATGCCTTGTTTTTTTTTGTTTTTTTGGCCATTCCCAATGCATTAGTGCTATTAGTGATGTATTTTTTAGTGGTCTAAATCATTGTTGGCATGTGGCTTATGCTATTCCCATTCCACATATCGGAACAATCCACCTTCTAGGTAACTAGATTTCTAGTTATGAGTATAGGATGTGAATTTAATACAAAGAATTGGGTGTATACTATCATCTTGTTGGTTACAATAATATCTTAAATTGTAATTTTGAGCACATATGATTTGTGGACACAGAATAAGCAATGAGTTCTTAGACCATGATGGTGTTTTTGGAAACTTTCATCTAGTCATGATCCTTAAAATTCTATGTTGACTGTCATATACAAATAAACTTTACATTGAGCATTAGATTAAAGTGGCCAAATGCAATTGCGTTATCTTATACAATCAGGATCCTCGGCCAAAAAAAATAAAACATGAATAATAAATAGGCATATGTCAATGCGGCCACAGAACCTCCAAAAGAAAGAGTTGTGTAAATTTGTTTTCTTTGTTTGTCTTGTCTTCAATTTAATGTTAAAGTTTTTCACTTTGTTTAACCAAGTTAATAATAGTTAGAAAATTTCTTGTTAGTTTTTTTTTTTTTTTTTTTTTTTTTCTGCTTGCAGTTACACAAAATCTTGGCTGTCTTTGCTAAGATGTTGAATGAAGCACTTGACGAGAATGAGTAGCAGGCTGATGCTGAAAAGAAGAAATTAGAAAAGGAAACCATGAAAGAGCTCACAGCAGCCCAATCTACAAATGATCGATCAAAACCTGATTTTCAAATTCAGAAGATGAAAGAGACAAAGGAAGGCAACCATATGAAAATGCTGGGTTTGTGAATAAGGCAAAAAGGGAATGGAATCAAGACTGAAGATGAAAATTTTGTTCTGGACAGCCTCACTATTTTGGCCACAACTTTTGATTTAAAATTTATATTCAGATGAGGTTTGCATCTGTAGATAGATATATCAGAGATTTACAACTTTCATCTTTTACAAAACTTCCAATTCCAGCCACTGCAAGGTCAAAAACGAGCTGTAATTTCAGATTAACTCTAGCCACCATGTTTGACAAAACTGTCCAACTTAAGCAAATTGGCCATAACTTTCAACTCAGAAATTTGATTTAGGTGTACTTTACCTACAACTCTTATTCTTTGAAGAAAATGTGATTCAGTGGAGCAGTCACCTATTTGTAGAAAAACGTAAATTGTCAAATTTGTATTTTTGTTTGATTTGGTCCTTCTCTTGGTCTATAAGTAGAGAGGATGGAGCCTTAATTGGGAGAGCCCAGAGTGCAACTTTCCTCTGTAAACAAAGTTCTCATTCTCTTAATTCATATTTTCTATATTTCTAGTGTGTTTTTAACTAGAAAAATGTTTAGTGGACCAAATGTGTATGGCTCAAATGGTTATCATTTTATTCCAAAAAGGACGTCGTTTTGAGACATTTGAGCCATGTAAATTCTGGCCACCAAGCATGACTGTTTTAACTATGAGTAGCTAAGCATTTTGCTAAGGTAAGGAGTGAAGCCACAAGGAGTCTTTGATGTTTGACAACTATTCTTTATGGTTTTAATGCAAGGTTTTATTTTATTTGATTGGCTATTTTATTTGGAAAAATATTTTATTTTGTATAATTGTTAGCTTTTTGGCTTTCGAAGGTTATTTTTGTAATTGCGAGTGTGCCAGCAAGAATCAATCAGTCCTTACAGAAACTTAATTGTCAACCAATTATCAAATGATTGTGTTTTAGTTCTTTCAGCCTCAATGAAGAGGACTTTTTGCTGGTGGCTTGATTTAGAAGAATTAAGCAAAATAACAATTAATTGAAGAACAATTGAAGCGTTCCATTAGAATGAAAAACTTACAATGATCCAAACTCAGTCTCGTAGAGGTTTACAGCAACAATCTACTTGAAACTACTCCTATGAACTAAGTGCAATGCAGGAATTTTAAAGTACAGAAATGTAAAGAACTGAAAATGTAAAACTGGAAAAGAAATAAAGTAGAATAAGACTGGTTTTTTGGATATGAGTCTGGGGGTTTTTTCTAGGGCCTTCTGTGCTATTTATACTTCTCAAGGATGACCATCGAACTACATTTTTAACCGTCAAACTGCTCCTCCATGATCGCTAATCATGTTGCCTTATAATTAGCTCCACTATGCCATCACTTGTAGTTAGGCTTCCCTCATAATTTTGAATTTGAATGTGAGTAACCGTTGAAGCCACATCACTTCGGATCCCTTTCATCCAATACTACTCAGATCTCGTAATAACCAATGCTAACTGCCACGTATACGATTATGATTGAAGACTTGAATAGTCTTCCTGTATTACCCTTATTCTGCCACGCATCGAATTGTAATTGGCTTTTACAAAATATGTAGCCAACATTACCCCCCGCATTAATATACCCAATACTTGGTGATATTAGCGGATCAAGATCTTTTATCCACGTCTTAGAATGTGCATGGGCTTTGCATTCTTCTAGAAATGCAACTGTCTTTCATCATTTGCATTAAACTCTCCATCAATCTTTTGAATACCCCCACCACCTTAGTATTCGAACAGACTAATACATTTCTTTTTTTGCCGAATCAATTTTTTCCTCTATTGATCGAGCACACGAAGAGTCATCTGATGATGCTGTTCCTCCTCAAAAGAACCTCCATGCATTAATTAGCCACCTTTACCCACCTTTCTATATTCAAGTCATCGAAGCCTTTGCAACTTATCAACCCTTGGGCTACGAACACATTGCCCTTAATCCTTTGATTCAGAAAGTTACAAATATGGACATGGGAAGTTCTTCTTCTGATTCACCCTCGGACTATGAACAAACTGCCCTCAACCCTTTGATTAAGGAAGTTGCAAATATGGACATGGGAAGTTTTTCTTCACAACCCTCTGCATGGGATGTGGCTTCTTCTTCTTCTGGGGCTCCTGACTGGGCAAGCTGATCGAAACCTGAGGCCTGTGATTTGAGGGAGCGAATTAACCATCACTTCGTCGAGTTCACTGATCCTTTAGAGTTTCCTTCCTATACGCGAAGCTCGGTGGTTTATCCTTACGTGCCTATCGACCAATGACGCAGTTTGGAAGACAATTTGCTTGTAGCATGGTATACATCCTCCATGCCTACAAGGATAGTGCACACTGCCCAACGCCCAGAAGAGGCACAAGGGTACAACCCATCGTTCTTAGCCCAGAAGGCAAAGCTTTGCTCTTCTGATTGGCTTGATTATATTAATGCCTTTGTTCCTTCTGCCCTTGCTCCTCTTCCTGAAGTGAAGGCTTCCCTACCTTCTCTGCCAACTCCTTACTGGACAGAGAGACTGAGGCTTGCCCTTTCCGCGGATAAGGTCTTTCCACCTTACAAGCCTTCACCTTGCCCTACTCTAGCTGAGCAGAAGCAAGCCCAATTCCTACTTGCAGCCTTCTCTCACTTGCCTTTCAGTGTTCTTGAGGACGAAGTCCCTCTCAAGAACCTTCGATGGGCTTGTGATATTTTGTCTCGGGGTCATGTTCTCAATCCCCTCACCAAGCAGAGCTTCACATGTTTCTAGACCAACTCCCATTGCTTCTTCACTGGCATCGGATCTCTATGTTCACCACTCAATCTTTGGACCAACTCTCATCCCTTCGAGTTCATGTCCAGTACGAAGCAGAGAACTTCATCGAAGAATTCGATAACTTCAAGAATAAAGATTTTGCATACTGGGATGACTTGGATATTGACGAGTTGGAACAAGGATTGAGAGAAACAACATTCGAAATAAAGGCTGAAGAGCCTTTTTACGAAGTGAGAGTAGATCAACTTATGCAGCCAATCCTAGAAGAAATAGAGGATAGAATAAAGAAAGAACAAAAATTCATTGATCATAGTTGGACCAAATTTCATGATCTTGTTATTTATTCTATTCCTTACTTTTATGAACTTGAATTTGTACCCAAAGAGGGCCATTCGATGTAATTGCTTTTGCTTTAATACAACTAAGACTTTTTCTTTGTTTGGCATTGTTTGATCTTGTCTCCGTTTGTCTTTAAAAGCAAATTTAGGGCTTCGAACTGCACAATCTTGTCCTTCGAATCTGGATTCAATTGTTTTAAATGAAACACTAACAAAAACGAACATGAACTTTTCCAATTTATGGAATGCAGTTGATAGTTTTTGCCGATTTTCATTCAGAATCCGTGCTTCGAATCTAACAATCTTACTCCTTAAAACTTGTTTCAATCATAACCAACATATGGTCATGATTTAGTATGATCAATCAGTTTTAAATTGACCATTTCGCTTTGAACAATAGTCCATACTTCCAAAAATACGGAAGCTCCTTTTAGGGTTGCACTGTTTTAGTCCGAAAAGACAATCTTTTCTAAATGTATATAAACCAACTATTGGTTTTGATGTTTTGAATTCCAATTCCCATCCTTAAGAGATCTCAAGTTTTGCTTCGAAGGACATTACTTTCATTGAAAAACCTAAAACAGGTCTTTAATCTCTTTGAAGTAAACAAATACTTGAGCATTCTTACATCCATAGGTATGAAATGTACTTCGAAGCCGGCTTCTCAGTTTCGAAGCCGTTTGTTATTTGACTTTTGGTGCAAAAATCTAGTTTCGAAGCCAAATATTATACTTCGAAGCTGGCCTCAACATCTGGGATGTGTTTTTCTCTCCAAAAGTATCAATATTGAAGGACGCTCTTCGTATTTGTACTTTTAGTACTTAACAAATTACGCGATATATCTTCCAGACACAAAGACTTTCAAAACCCTTTTATTTCGTGCTCTGAAATCACTCGCTCGCTTAAAACACAAACCCTTTTCCTCTGTTAACCCTCTCTTCCTTGCCTCTTCCTTGCTGCTTGCTACCAATGGATTCTTCTTCTTTGAAAGTGCTTGCTGGCGATCGTATAAGCCCAACCATGGCTTTAAAAAGATGTATTGATGAAGAGATTGCCAAGTTAGCAGCTGATGGGTCAAGTTCCATAGACAGCAGCCTCTTCATTCCTCGCCACAGCAACCAACAAGAATATGTCGTAGGTCTTATCTTTTGAGAGGCTCCTGCTCAACTTCCAGCTTTATACCCTCGTCTGGAGGACCATTTTCCTCTCTATGAAGGGGGGCTCGACTGGGGAAATTGGAGAATGACCCGACCTCACCGTTGTTGGCCAACATTGAAAACTGAATGGGATGAATGGTATGACAGAGTTGTGCCTGCAAGAGAAGATGACCTGCAAGAGCTCTGCATTCTTGATGCCCTCCGTCTTTTCAGGTTTATCATTCCTGAAGACCCTTTCTTGATTCCTGCTGCTCTTTGCTTTTGGAGACAAATGTACACTAACTAAACATGCAAGGCATTGACTACACTGCCTCAGCTCTACTTTGAGAGGTGGAGGATGCATGCACTCGGTTTTCGCCTCGAATCCGTTATGCTCTCGAGAGGCTCTGTTTGTAGGGTTGAGTGCACTTCAAAACCTTTTTGCTCCAACTTAGCAAATCTCTACTGAGGATTGCACCAGTGGCCTACCGACCATAGGAGGTTACTGCCGGCCCCCTGCCGGCTAAAAAGGTGTGCTGTCGACCAAAAATGAGGCACTGCCGGCCACCAATGAGGCACTGCCGACCACTGATGCTCTGGGTCACCACAATGCAACAGAAAAAGAAAGGTTTTTCCAAGGGTATGATTGTACTATACCCCTCCTTATCATCTCAAAACCTCAAAGGAGTGGCACTCTTGGATCCAAAACCACCAACCAAGCAATTTCATTGCATGATGGCCAAAGATCCAAGTTGTACAATTTCAATAAATGCACAAATATGACTCAAATGACCACCACCCTATCATGTATGATCAAGGGTGATGGAGACCAAGGAGATTAGCTCATTTCAACACTTTGAGTATGAAATGCTCCAATCTTCCTTGTGTTCAATATAACGTCCGATTGTACACATGCAATGCAACACAACATGCTTATCTTGCTCAAATTTTACTTATCGCTTTTGTTTACTCATTTTAGTTACCGATCCATTATTTAACCGGTTAAGTCCAAGGTGAGTGTCCTCTAATGGAAAGAGGGCTTAAACCACAAGTACCTTGAGCATGAAAGAGGCCTCATGCTATTGGTAATGAACTCCCAAAGGAATTAAACCATTAGGCATGAGGGTCTCAATTCCACACTCAAGCTAACAAGGGGCTCAAAGCCACTTTCAAAACAAATGGAAGAGTGAAAAATAGAGGGAGATTGTAGAGATTTCAGTGCTAAAATGACATGCAAAATGATACTACAACATGCAAGCAACTCATGCAAATCATGTTTAAAAAGCCGAAAACACCAAACTAGTGAAGATCAATACACTATAGGTGTGCAATACGAAGCTCCAAAGGTACAAACACTTCAAAACAGTCCTAAAATAGCCCAAAAGGAGTCCTAAAACATGTTTGAAGTAAGCTAAAAATAGCCAGAATAAAAGGCCAAAACATAGTACAAGCTAAACTATTAAGCACAATTGCACTACAAGCATACAAAGTAAGCCTCAAGGGACCAAACCAGCTCAAAACAGAGCTAAAAACTAGCCAAAAAAGTAGCAAAAACATGCTGAGATGAAGGTACAAAATGCTAGAAAATCATGCTTACATGTTAAGCTATCTAGGCTTAGAAACAAAACACAAGGAGGGGAGGCTACCCCCCTTCCATTATGGACCTCAAAACATGTTTTTTTACCACTAAAAAATCCTCTGAACATGGCTTTCAATTTTTTTCAGTTTCGATGTGGCATGATGGCCCCCCACCGTTCTTGATATTTGCCATCTTTTACGGCTTTCACCCCTTGGCTCTCCTTTCACTCCCAGCTATCCAGACCTCTCTGTTAAGTTTTCCCTTCCACCCTTGAACTCCTCTTACATTGATTTTGTAAAGGCTGAAAATAAAAGGGAAGGCCCTGTGAGAGATAGAGAACTTTTTTTCCTTTATTTTATACTGGTTGTGCAAATTTCTCTTTTGTACATCATCTCAAAGGATTATGCCTGAGTTTGCTCCACTTGCGAAGGCACTTGTTTTGAAAAAATGCATAGCCCTGGCTCCTTATCTCTTAGGCTATGTTTATAGAGCCTGTTCCCAATTTTGTGAGAAACCTCTTGATGTTAACCAAGGGGGTCCCGTTTGGGTGCTCCAACTCTGGCTCTTTGCCTTACTTCACTGACTTGCATCCCAAATGCTTAAAATTCCTTGTTCAGGAGCCTAGCACTTATGGGGAAAACATATGCCAGAATTGTTCTTTATCCTGCTTCCTTTGCCTACTACCTCAAATTTTTTTTACCAACTTCCTATTTCTCCGTCTGCCACTTTCTTCTGCTCCTTTGATACCAACAAAGGATCTGCTTGGCTACGAACATTCTTAGCTAATAAAGAGTGCTCCACCCCCACCTCACAAAGACATGTGGGCTTCTATTTTTGCTGCCGAGGGGAGCTATTCATTGGCACTTTAAACCCTCGAGCTTATAAGTGTATAGCTAAGGTATACTGCCCTTCTCAATTTGCTAGGCAATTTGGGTTAACTCAGGGGATTCCCATTCCACTCTGCAGCCTCTCGAATATCCATCTTATAGCCAGAGACCTGAGAATACCCAAATCAAAACTGGAAGAGGCAACATTCAAAGTGTTGAAAGAATTGAGCAAGTTCAAATTTGTCCCCTTCCTTCCTTCTGGCCTGGCTCTAAAAAGATTCCAAAACTAGTGGACAACTAATATGGAAGTGCGGCTATCCATACACCCTCATGATTAACTGATAGGGTTAGGAGTGCCTTCGAAGGCTAAATCAACAACAGTTGAGAACATTCCCTCTCTTTCCACAGCTGCCAAAAACTGCTCCTATAGCCTTATCCTCTCTTGCTAGAGTTACCAGAGCTGCTTCAAAAAGGGGTAAGTATTTTCAGGTTTCTTTTTTTTTTTAGACTCTTTTGTTTGTTTCCTTTACATATTCATACCTCGTGGTGCAGGGTCTCCACAAGAAGAATCTCCTAAGAGGGCTGAAATTCTGGCTACTCTCAAGGACAAACAAAAGCAGAAAAAGAAAAGGAAGCTGATACTTACTCCTGAGGAATCCGAATCCCAGATTGAAGAGGGAGAGATTGAGAAAGAGCAGGAAGTACCATTATAGAGAAAAAAGAGGAAACAAATGTCTGTCTCTCCTTCTGATTCAATCGAAGATCCTACTCATGAGACAGCTGCCAGAATAGTAGAAGAGGAACTTACTTCTGAGGAATCTGAATCCCAGATCGAAGAGAGAGGAATTGAGAAGGAACAGGAAAGACCAATACAGAGAAAAGAGAGAAGGAAGATGACTGTCTATCATTCTGATTTGGTCGAAGACCCTATTCATGAAGCAGCTGCTAAGGCAGTAGACCAGGAACATTCTAAGGCCATAATTGTTTTTGAGAGAGCTGAGAAGAGATGGCAGTAGCAATTCTCAAGAGATGAAGCTGCTGCTACTGATGCAATCCAAAGGGAAACTGCAAGAAGGCAACATATCGCTGAGCATTATTTCCTTCGTAGCTCTCCTACTGTTGCTATCACTTCTGAAACAAGTAACTTCTTTCAAGCCTCTACTGTTTTTCCTTGTCAAATTATTTGGTATTGAGACTTGACATTACTTTGTACTTCTTCTTTTGCAGCAACAACTACTGAGCCTATTTTTCCAATAGGGACTCCCTCAGTTTCAGTTGAAGTTGATCAATTGCAAAATGTGAGATCCATTCAGATAATACTCCCACTTCCTAGGCCTACATCCTCTGTACCTTCCTTGAGGCCAAGTATTCCTGCATTTCTTTCTTTTGGCTTAAATCCATACCTCCCTTACTTATCCTTTGATCTATCTTAATTTAATTCTCTTTCAAGCATTGCTCTTCCTTCTCTTCCTAAGGAAATTCCAGCTATTACCTTCTCTTCGATGGTAGCTGATTCCCCTATAGAGGGTGCTGGCAACTCTCCAACTCATGGTCTATTGCCTTTGCCTGGCTCTAGCCCTTCTTCCCTTGATTTATTGGTGGCTAGAACCATGGAGACTACTGAAGATGCTCCACCCATTTCTCCTATCCCTGTGCAGTCCTTTGTGCCTTCCACCAAAGCCCTTTCTGTACCCTTCATGTCCACGGATGAGGTAGACATCTTCGAAGCAAGGCTATCTAGTCTTTTCGACATGCCTTCTACCTCTCCAATGGCTAGTGATGAGACTGAGCCATTAGTTTTGGCTGATTCTCTCCTAGAAATTTTTTAGGGCTCTTCCTCCAGTAGTAAACGTTCTTTACCTCTGATAGACTTGGACAACTGCCTAGAGCTATTGACATCTTTTTTGAGGATCCCTTTTGAGGCTTTATAGAGGCCTATAATAAGAAATGGCTTCCTTTAGTGCTGCAAAATCGTTGAGCAATCCGACATGATTGTCTCTAGTCATTTATCTCAGGCAACAGCCACTATTGACTTTTACATCAACATTTGCCATGCTGCCAAGGCTGCAGAGGAGAAATTGGTTCGAGACTAGAGCTTTGTTTCCACAGTACATACTGAAGTATCAGAGCTGAAGGAACAACATTCCTCTGTCTCTCACTTTCGAACCCAACTATTGGAGAAGAAAGCTCAACTTGAGCAGGAGCTATCTGCAGCTAACCAAGCCTTGATCTGAACTGACACCAAGTTGCAGATTACCAATCAAGGACTAGCTGACTGAAAGCAGGAAATGACCATAGCCATCCAATTGTTTTCATCTTTTAAGAATAGAGCATCCATTGTAAAAGAACAACTGAGGCATTGTAATGACTTTTGGGCCAATTTATGGCAGAATGTATTCAACTCTTTATGAAAACAAATTATTTATCATTTGAGTATTCTCGTGTTCTTGTACTTAGTGTTTATTTTATTCCTTGTGTTTCCCAAATGGTTGGAAAATAAGGCTTCAAATATCTGCCATTAATCTTTTTGGGATGTACGTATCCATTCAAATTTCTCAAATGGTATGCTCCAAAAGGCAGGACTATGAATTTGATATGGTCCTTCCCAATTAGGTGACCATTTGCCAAATTTATGGCTTTTAATCCCTATTGGGAGTATTGTTTTCCATACCAAATCACTTTCATCAAAGCCAATGTATTTAACTTTTTTATTATAGTTTTTGGCTGCTTTCTTCTTTTGAAAAAGAATTCTATTTAATGCTAGAATTCTAGCTTTATCTATGCTTTCTAATTCCAAGCACATACTCTGATGGTATTGCTCAGGATCTAACTGGTCTCGGCATCTTACCCTCAAGGACTTAACAATGATTTCCACATGTAACACTGCATCATGCCCATATACTAAGGCAAAAGGAGTGACTCCTGTGCTTGACCTTAGGGAAGTTCTATAAGCCCATAATACATCCAACAATAAGTTATGCCAATCTCTAGGATTGTCTTCCACAACTTTTTGTATTCCTTTTTTCAAGGACTTGTTGGATGATTCAGCTTGACCATTGACTTGTGCAAAATAGGGGGTAGAATTAACAAGGCTAATCCCAAACTCTGCCACAAAAGAATTTACCATTTTCCCATCAAATACAGTCCCATTATCAATAGTTATAGTTTGTGGGATACCAAATCTATGGATTAAATCTTTAATGAATCCAATGACCTCGGTCTGGTCTACAGCCTTGTATGGCTTGGCTTCAACCCACTTAGTGAAGTAATCAGTGGCCACTAAAATGAAACAATGATGCTTCGAAAAAGGTGGGTGTATTTTTCCCATCATATCCATGGCCCATCCCCTAAATGGCCAAGGCTTCACTACTGCATGCAGGTCAGTTATGGGCACATGCCTTATTGTGCCATGCTTTTGACATGCCTGGAAATCTTTTCAATATTCTTTGCAGCCTTTAAGGATATCTGCCAACATGCAAGAGGGTCCGAATAAGTGTCCGAGTATTCGAATCCCAATGCATGAGAAACTGTAAGTAAACACCATAATTACATATTAGCCAGCATGCTAGAGTGTCCGAATAAGTGTCCGAGTATTCGAACCCTAATGCTTCAGAAATTGTAAGTAAACGCCATTATTACATATCTGCCATCATGCTAGAGGGTCCGAATAAGTGTCTAAGTATTCGAGCCCTAATGCATGAGAAATTGTAAGTAAACACCATAATTACATATCTGCCTTCATGCAAGAGGGTCCGAATAAGTGTCAGACTATTCGAACACCAATGCACAACAAATTGTAAGTAAACACAATAATTACATATCTGCTATCATGCAAGAGGGTCCGAAAAGTGTTCGAGCATTCGAACCCAAGTGCATGAGAAATTGTAAGTAAACAGCATAATTACATATCTGCCATCATGCAAGGGGGTCCGGATAACTGTCCGCATATTCAAACCCCAATTTGGAGAAATTGTAAGTAAACAGCATAATTACATATCTGCCATCATGCAAGAGGGTCCGAATAAGTGTCCGAGGATTTGAATCCTAATGCATGAGAAAATGTAATTAAATGCCATAATTACATATCTGCCATCATACAAGAAGGTCAGAATAAACGTCCGAGTATTCGAACCCTATTGCATGAGAAATTGTAAGTAACACCATAATTACATATCTACCATCATGCAAGAGGGACCGAATAAGTGTCCGAGTATTCGAACCCCAATGCATGAGAAATTGTAAGTAAACACCATAATTATATATCTACCATCATGCAAGAGGGTCCGAATAAGTGTCCGAGTATTCGAACCCAAATGCATGAGAAATTGTAAGTAAATACCATAATTACATATCTTCCATCATGCTAGAGTGTCCGAATAAGTGTCCGAGTATTCGAACCCTAATCCTTCAGAAATTGTAAGTAAACGCCATAATTACATATCTGCCATCATGTTAGAGGGTCCGAATAAGTGTCCGAGTATTCGAATCCTAATGCATCAGAAATTGTAAGTAAACACCATAATTGCATATCTGCCTTCACGCAAGAGGGTCTGAATAAATGTCTGAGTAATCGAACACCAATGCATGACAAATTGTAAGTAAACACCATAATTACATATCTGCTATCATGCAAGATGGTCCGAAAAGTGTTCGAGCATTCGAACCCAAGTGCATGAGAAATTGTAAGTAAACACCATAATTACATATCTGCCGTCATGCAAGAGGGTCCGAATAAGTGTCCGAGTATTCGAACCATAATTTGGAGAAATTGTCAGTAAACAACATAATTACATATCTGCGATCATGCAACAGTGACCGAAAAGTGTCTGAGTATTCAAAGCCAAATGCATGAGAAATTGTAAGTGACACCATAATTACATATCTGTCATCATGCAAGAGGGTCTGAATAAGTGTCCGAGTATTCGATCCCTGAGTTGGAGAAATTGTAAGTAAATACCATAATAACATATCTGTCATCATTCAAGAGGGTTTGAATAAGTGTCCGAGTATTCGAACCCTAATGCATCTGAAATTATAAGTAAACACCAAAATTACGTATCTGCCATCATGCAAGAGGGTTCGGATAAGTGTCCAAATATTCGAACCCCAATTTGGAGAAATTGTAAGTAAACACCATAATTACATATCTGCCATCATGCAAGAGGGTCCGAATAAGTATCCGAGTATTCGAACCCCAATGCCTGCGAAATTGTAATTAAACGCCATATTTACATATCTGCCATTATACAAGAGGGTCTGAACAAGTGTCCGAGTATCCGAACCTTATCGCATGAGAAATTTTAAGGAAACACCACAATTATATATCTGTCATCATGCAAGTGGGTCCGAATAAGTGTTCGATTATTCGAACCCTAACACATGAGAAATTGTAAGTAAACACCATAATTACATATCTGGTATCATGCTAGAGGGTTCGAATAGGTGTCCGAGTATTCAAACCCTAATGCATGACAAATTATAAGCAAAAACCATAATTACATTTCTGCCATCAAGCCAGAGGGTCTGAATAAGTGTCCGAGTATTCGAACCCCAATGCATGAGAAATTCAAAGTAAACACCATAATAACATATCTGTCATCATGCTAGAGGGTCCGAATAAGTTTCTAAGTATTCGAACCATAATGTTTGAGAAATTGTAAGTAAATACCATAATTACATATCTGCCATCATGCTAGAGGGTCCGAATAAGTGTTCGAGTATTCGAACCCTAATGCATGAGAAATTGCAAATAAACACCATAATTACTTATCTTCCATCATGCAAGAGGGTCAGAAAAGTGTCCGAGTATTCGAACCCTACTGCCTAAGAAATTGAAAGTAAACACCATAATTACATATCTGCCACCATGCAAGAGGGTCCGAATAAGTGTCTGAGTATTAGGACCCTAATTTGGAGAAACTGTAAGTAAACACCATAATGACATATTTGCCATCATGCAAAGAGCGTCTGAATAAGTGTCACGCCCCAATTTGCCCCTGAAAATTTGGGCATGACCTATTCAGAAACAGATACTTATCCTGCTGTATAGAATAACTAGGGCCTGAATAGAAGCGTTAATAAAATAAAATAACATGCAGACACATCCATTGAGCAACTACAAACATGCCAGGATCACGACTCGAAGTTAAACATAAAGTGAACGCGTCCGTGATTAAGTTACATATGCCGTTACAAGACTAGCCTAGAGGTTGGGCATACAACACAATGCTGGATACAAACAACTTTGGCCAACAAAACATGAATACAAAATAATAAAGTCTAGTAAAACCGCACTAGCATGCAAGGGGTTGTCCAAGTGCCTGGTTGTCCTTAGGTTGACAAAAGAGAGATGGTACCGATGCTGGGACTGACCTCCAAGTTAGTTTCCTACAGAAACAAACAAATTAACAGAGTGAGACATGCTCAGTGAATAATATTACGTGAGCAGTTTAATAACCAACTCAATCCACAATATATAATCGTGCATTTACAAAAATAAGACTGATATGATTTTACCTTCAGAACGGCCTTTTGCCTAACATTACAATTATAACAGAACGGCCTATTGGCCCAGAAATATCAGAATACCCTTTCGGCCCAGAACATACTAATATGTACGTAAATCTTTTCATTATTACGTTTCCATATTTTACAGTTATTACAGAACAGCCTGTCGGCCCAGAATTATCAGAACGCATATAGCGTGGGGTAACATAACGCATATAGCGTGGGGGAACAGAACGCATATAGCGTGTGGGAACAGAACGCATATAGCGTGGGGTAACAGAATGCATATAGCGTGGGGGAACAGAACGCATATAGCGTGGGGTAACAGAACGCATATAGCGTAGGGTATGGACTCAAGAGGTGGCTCGTACAGATTCCAGAGGTGGCTCCCACCAAGGTGTAGCACTTCGTTCCGTACAGTACTTTGTTCCATACCAGAAGTCAATAAGTCTCAAAATCGACCATACATATCATGCTTAATCGTAAACGGAACGGATCAATAAGGCAAAATACATAAACAGATTAAATAAACAGAACAGAACAATCTCAAATCCATATGAACATCGTCAGACCATAGGATACACAAATCATCTCATAGCTTATTACACATAGACATAATCGCCTCATGTATATTAGGACATTAATCATACTCCTTACAAGAACGGAATAAATTACCTCATAACAGTCTTGACTCATCATTGACAAAACAGAAGGAGTCAGAATACATGAGCATTATTGTTTCTCTTGTTCACTACAAATCAATGTAGATAATTGACAGACAGCATAACATTAAGTCCATCATCTTAATAAGTCATCTACCTTTATTATGCAACATCATACATAACTTTTAGCTTAGTACATTACCGATAATCCTGAACTGTAGACGGAACACAGAATAAAGCCAACTCTTTCCATGTTCACATAGGTTACATCGATCCTCAATCCACATACATGTCACCATATTTCCACGGAGAACAGAATGTTATTAACAATGATTATTAACGGAAAAATAAGGTACGTATGGAGTATTATTACTCACAGTGCTTGGCTGCTTGGTCTGCCCCTTGTAGTTGTCCCTACACAATTTATAATACACAAAGAAATCGGATCACATAAACTTATTTCGTTCTTAATTAATTCTCTTTATCCAAATTACACATCACTTTGCACTTCAACATAATTCAAACTAAATCTTTGAATCTCATTTCAACACTCCACAATTGAGTTCATGTCATCCAGATCCTTACTAAGTTATTTCCCTAATTTTCCTTTACATTATTACATACATTCCAACATTTATAACAAGGTTCATTCGCTAAATTTAAACATAATTGCCAAACATTTCCAAATTCCAATTAAACCTGTAGACCTACAATTCAATAACTCAATTTCATTATACTACTTTCAAATTAGGCCAACTCATGGGTTATCATCATTAATCAAACTAGGGTTTCAAGAAAATGTTGAAATTCAAGACAAATTCAAACCTATTAATTCATTACCTTTAATTCTAATTTTCCCGTTGATTAAACACTTAAGAATCATAATTTACCCTTTTAACCCATCAATTTAACTCTCAAGATTCCATACCTCAAAAATCAAGCAAGCTTTGGTGAGATTCCTCCATAATTTCGGAATTCCAATCGGTTAAAAACATTGCTCTTCCCTTATTCTCCATCCTTGATGCCAAAATCATGGTAGATTGTTGCTCAAACTAAAGGAGATCAAGGTTTTGGGGCTAGGGTTTCGAAGGGTTTCGGACTTAGGAGAAGAAGAAATAAGAGAGGGGAAAAAAATGTAGAGAAAGATCTCAAAATCCCGTTTTTGTAAGCTGCTGGTCCGCTCTTCCCGCTCGAGCGTCCCTATTCCCGCTCGAGCGGACCTGTTCCCAGCACAGATTTCAAAACTTCGAACACGTATAATTCTCCCATCCAGACTCCGTTTTAGGTCGTTCTTGTGTCCAAATTGAAGCCCCGGAAATAAGCTTTCCAGTGGTTCTAACCTCACATCCAAACTCAAAGGGTGGAAAAAGAAAAGGACAAATGAGTGACGGTTGGTTGTAAACGAATTATTCAAACTACAGTTTTGGATCCAATCTTACTCTACCATCATATTACCACCACAATCAATACCCCAAAATAAAATAAGGAGGTTCCAAATATCTTATTACAAATGCCTCAGACGAACCCACGTGCCTCAACATTCAAGCTCACCAGGCGACCCGCTCGAGCGCCCCTCCTTGCGCTCGAGCGCTCCGACGAACAAGGACGTCCGCTCGAGCGTCCACTTCTACGCTCGAGCGGGAATCTACAACCCTCAGATTCTCAGGCAGTCTGCAACAATATACTGGGAGCCTCACAAGTCCGCTCGAGCGGCCACTCCTCTGCTCGAGCGGAGGAAAGAATTTCTGGGTCGTCACATCCTTCCCTCCTTAAATAAAATTTCGTCCCCGAAATTTGAGAAATCCAAATAGAAAACAGGTCAAACATAAACAGAAACACACCCTGTAATGATCCAAAACTAGACCCACACTTGGGATAGGAAAGGATCACAAATACTTTCGATCAATATACACGCATTAGAATTTCAATGGGCAAGGAATAACACTATCCAATTAATCCCAAAGCCCATAACAACCTCTCAATTACCAACTAAACGCACCACGTCTAGTGAATGCTCAAGACGACAATTCCCATTGTACAGTTCACACGAAAATTTCATTTGCACTTCAAGTAACAGCATCACCACTCTTCATTCTATTTACCCAAAAAAAAGAAGAAGAAAGGACCGTGAAGGCCATTATACAATTACTTCTTAAAGCCACTCACATAGAAACGTTTCTACTCAACTTCAAGAGGGGTCAATCAAAAGATCAAACATACTTTAAGCTTTGAAATCTCTACAACCTTTTTCACTTCCTCCCTTACTTCCTTGAAGATTTATGCTTTTCTTTTCCATCCTTAATAATTCATATCATTATGTAGATTTTAAACCACATTCTCTACTTCTTGACGAAATCTGAACGGTGGGAAGAAGAATCCCCATTATAAACACCTGATCCTGCCACCATATGTTCAAATCTAAATAATAAATACAACTATCAAAACAAGGCCAGAAATTGAATTCAAAATCATACTTGACTAAGCGTTCATAACCGCAAGGTATAACATTTTCCTTTACTAGCACTTTTCTTGTCATAGCACCAATTAATTTGGCCTCCCTTTTTTTTTTACCATTCAACAATTCTTCATTTTCTCACTGGAAGACACGAAGTCACTCATAGGGTTTCATATTCACAACTTGTAATTATGGTAAACGATCATACAGAAATTAGAGATCAATCATCTGGCTTAATCAATTAACATAAATAGAGTTTCCAGTTATTCCTCATACATAGATTCTACCAGGTCCATTCATAGGGTCATAAATCTCATTATGTATACAGTAACCATAAGAACCACATCCTTCCAGAGTCCATAATATCAAACAACATATATATAATAGTATAGCAAAGAAGTAATTGATTCCGTAACATCAAGGTTCGTAATTCTTGGTTAGACGCAAGTCTTGGTAACTTTAAGTCAATGTGGTAGTAATGTACAAAGTTGTCTAAACATGCAAGAGACGGTACATGTCCAATACGTATTGCTATCCCATTAGCAAATGATATATTCCACATCCATTTGTTTTCACCATAAATCACGATATCAAACAAAACGGTTCACATCATAACTTCTATATAGGTGATACTGGACAATTTTGCATAGTTACACAGAAATATATCACATGAATTCGTACGGTAGCTTCTCTGTTTACCAATCATTTAGTTTGACTTTGGTGTAGTCAATGGTTACCCCCCCCTTTTTTTTTATATAAGTCTCATATATCACAAATCACAGATTTCATAAACAAATCCTGACTACACATAAACTGAACTCATTCGACACTATCAATTCACATCTTGTCATAACATAGCATAAACTGAACGGATAAGGAGAAGCATATTCATACATATTCTTAGGTATACGTGAATCAGAAACAGAAATCAGAGTTTATGCTTGATCATAATCCACCCGTACAAGACCGTCGGTGGTACCATCCATACAAGACCGTCGATGGCAAAAGATATCTTGTAACATACTTAAACCACGGTATTATTACCCCCGGGTAAGGGCCTTGTGCTAAAGATGCCATGATTACCTTTACATATATGGAACATCATTCCTTGATTCGTGACATAACATATCAAAAGAATAAAACATTACTTGTCGTATCATATTATTATCGTGCGCTTAACAAAATAAAATAAGTCTCTTCTCATATGGGTCACTGTATACATAGCTTTCTCTTGCAGCCAATCATACGTAACATGATTCAAGTATCAAAACACAACTTATCAACGTACGTATCACAATAATTTTCAAATCATAGGTCCAAACAGTACCTTAACAAGGAAGACATAAATATTTCATAATCAAATGTTCTACGCTTAGTGTTCAAGCAATTCATCTAAATAAATAATGGCCATCTATCAGTTCAAATATATCAACAAAATTTGCCATGTACATTACTTACCAATCATTTCTCTTTTATTTTGTCTAACCCACCCGAGATAATCCTCTATCCTTATTTTCGCCATGCTCTACACAACAATCAATCACAATATATACACAAGAAATGTCTATAGACATGGCTCATAATCATTAACATAAACAAATTCCCTTTACCGTTGCTATCAATCTTTTCGTATGCACTAAGGATGTCATGCATGAAGCCTAAGTCTTTTCTAGACATCCTACAGCTCAATGGATCCATTTGTGAGATAGCAACTCGTTCTCTGATACCACTTGTCACGCCCCAATTTCCCCTTGAAAATTTGGGCATGACCTATTTAGAAACAGACACTTATCCTGCTATATAGAATAACTAGGGCCTGAATGGAAGCATTAATAAAATAAAATAACATGCAGACACATCCATTGAGCAACTACAAACATGCCAGGATCACGACTTGAAGTTAAACATAAAGTGAACGTGTCCGTGATTAAGTTACATATGCTGTTACAAGACTAGCCTAGAGGTTGGGCATACAACACAATGCTGGATACAAACAACTTTGGCCAACAAAACATGAATACAAAATAATAAAGTCTAGTAAAACTGCACTAGCATGCAAGGGGTTGTCCAAGTGCCTGGTTGTCCTTAGGTTGACAAAAGAGAGATGGTACCGATGCTGGGACTGACCTCCAAGTTAGTTTCCTACAGAAATAAACAAATTAACAGAGTGAGACATGCTCAGCGAATAATATTACGTAAGCAGTTTAATAACCAACTCAATCCACAATATATAATCGTGCATTTACAAAAATAAGACTGATATGATTTTACCTTCAGAACGGCCTTTTGCCTAACATTACAATTATAACAGAACGGCCTATTGGTCCAGAAATATCAGAATAGCCTTTCGGCCTAGAACATACTAATATGTACATAAATCTTTTCATTATTACGTTTCCATATTTTACAGTTATTACAGAACAGCCTGTCAGCCCAGAATTATCAGAACGCATATAGCGTGGGGTAACAGAACGCATATAGCGTGGGGTATAGACTCAAGAGGTGGCTCGTACGGATTCCAGAGGTGACTCCCACCAAGGTGTAGCACTTCGTTCCATACAGCACTTTGTTCCATACCAGAAGTCAATAAGTCTCAAAATCAACCATACATATCATGCTTAATCGTAAACGGAACGGATCAATAGGGAAAAATACATAAACAGATTAAATAAACAGAACAGAACAATCTCAAATCCATATGAACATCGTCAGACCATAGGATACACAAATCATCTCATAGCTTATTACACATAGACATAATCGCCTCATGTATATTAGGACATTAATCATACTCCTTACAAGAACGGAATAAATTACCTCATAACAGTCTTGACTCATCATTGACAAAACAGAAGGAGTCAGAATACATGAGCATTATTGTTTCTCTTGTTCACTACAAATCAATGCAGATAATTGACAGACAGCAGAACATTAAGTCCATCATCTTAACAAGTCATCTACCTTTATTATGCGACATCATACATAACTTTTAGCTTAGTACATTACCGATAATCCTGAACTGTAGACGGAACACAGAATAAAGCCAACTCTTTCCACGTTCACATAGGTTACATCGATCCTCAATCCACATACATGTCACCATATTTCGACGGAGAACAGAATGTTATTAACAATGATTATTAATGGAAAAATAAGGTACGTATGGAGTACTATTACTCACAGTGCTTGGCTGCTTGGTCTGCCCCTTGTAGTTATCCCTACACAATTTATAATACACAAAGAAATCAGATCACATAAACTTATTTCGTTCTTAATTAATTCTCTTTATCCAAATTACACATCACTTTGCACTTCAACATAATTCAAACTAAATCTTTGAATCTCATTTCAACACTCCACAATTGAGTTCATGTCATCCAGATCCTTACTAAGTTATTTCCCTAATTTTCCTTTACATTATTACATACATTCCAACATTTATAACAAGGTTCATTCGCTAAATTTAAACATAATTGCCAAACATTTCCAAATTCCAATTAAACTGTAGACCTACAATTCAATAAGTCAATTTCATTATACTGTAGACGTCCCCGAACGCCCCGGGAGGGTTAAGTCCCGTTCTGTTCATATTGGGGTCACTACAGTTCAAGGACTCAAGTGTCACGGTTCTTAATCTTGAACCAAAGAGTCCAAATCCGGCAAATCGTTTGAGAAAACAGATTTTTGAAAAAGTAGTGCCAAACATGGACCTGCTTTGCCAGATTACAGAGTCGCCACCTAAATATTTTAAAATGGGAAATTTAGGAAACCCTGACTCGGTGCCGAAGGCCACGTGTCCGTCATCACCAAAGTGGTCTTGGCTCGGGAGCTTGGGTACGATCGGGGAAGGTCAGCTATGAGCACCCCCTTTCGCCCGGTCTGAAGACCGGCCTCTACTAACCGTGATATCTAATTTTGAAAACATTATGTGTTCTTATTCCAATTATTAGCCTAGAATTACTATGTTATGCGCACAGCAAACAAGTATAGACTAGATTGCCTAATTTGGAAATAAACATTGCATATCCGTTCGTTTTGAAAACAATTTGAAATTGCTACTCGCAAGTAGGCTAAAATACGGATTTCAAAGAGTTATTCCAACTCAAGCAATCTAACCTCCACCCACAGACATTCAAACAGTTATATCATCTAAGCATCTAGCCACATGGTAAGCATGCTGTCATGGAAAAATTCACACGCATGTGATATGCTAAAGCATAAAAGCTTACCTAGTACTCCCGTGCCAAAACAAGAAACTAGTTAGCAAACATGCATGTCCTAGTTCATGTTGAGTGGCTACTGCAACACATGCAAAGATGTAATCTAGAGTAGGCTCGGCTAACCCTAAAGATGGCATGTGAAATGCACTTTATTCGATGCACGTATTCAATTTGGAATTGAAAATACAATGCGGTTTGTATGATGTGCCGAGCCCGGTGCATGTAAACAAATGCATGGATGCACGCATGCATTGCATAAGGTATGCTAAAAATAAACGTGCCCTAATCTACCATCATAAGCAGGTAAATAAAAGGAAGAAAGAAATGGGGGTTGGAAGACATACACACCACTCACCCACACTTATTACAGATATGCCCTCGCTCGGAGGGACCGAAAGAATAATACAAATAATTAACTACGCAAGCTAATTAAATATTACAAATAGCCTAATTAGTTGACAAACTAACTAAACTGAGAAAAGCAGTAAACCGCCTCGGGAGGAGAGCCAAATGCGGCACGTGCTCGGGCCTTGCTCAGAATTGCACTGCCATGCCTAGATTGCCTCTGTTTTCCCTGCTTTGCACCTCAGAAGACTGCCAAAGTCTCAGAACTACTTCCTTGGATGCTGGGGATCACCACCGGCTAAACAGAATATCCACCGGCTGCTATATGTGGCCACCGGCACAAAATGAACTCATCGGCTATCAATAGACTGCCGGTCGGCACTAAATACTGCCGGCCGGCACAGAATGTCTGCAGAACCTGCAACTCACAGCAGCAGAGGGCAAAAACTTGCATGGCAATGTAATTCCAACAATGTATGCACCAATCATGCCCCTTATCATATTGGTGACTCAAAGGGGCATGTGCCTCGATTCTCGAGCCACCAATCACGCATTCCCATGCATGATGGCCCGAAGAACCAAGTTGTGCACTTTCATGTCAAATGCATGTAAACCAAACAAACAAAACAAGGCCCAATTCCTATCACCAAGTCAAGGAACAAGGCGCGTATGCAAGGGTGCAATGCAACCTAAGCATGTTAGCTAATATGCAACATGATCATGGCAAGATACTTATGTAAGCATGCAAGCAAACATGAGACAATGCAAGCCAAGCAAATGATGGTCTTAAACATGATCTAGGCAACCCCAAATAGGCCTAAAATCAGTGGCCAAAATGCCCCAAAGATGGAGGCCACCACACACACACACATGCATATGTTAAGGTACCAACTTAAGCATAAACAAGCAATTCTCGAGCGCACTCAAAAGAGGCTAAGTGTGGACAACTAACATGCATTGTAAAGCTCTGAAATCATGCTAAACATGGTGCCCAAACCAAGCAACAAAGCAAGCTAAACATGCGATTAAGGTCCAAGCACTTAAGGCAAGCCAAAGGGCTTAAACCAAGGTCAAACCCACCAAGCCTCACAAGGCCAAGGGGACTCAAAATAGGTCAAAGAAAGACCTAAACAACACCCAAGGAACACCTAGATGGCATCTAAATGGTCCAAGCATAAAGGCACATACAAAGGCCAAAACATGAGGCATACAACATGCGCTTTTAAAGCAATAAAGAGGCAACTTAGGCAAGCATATGAGCATGCCAAAGGGACTGAAATTACATGTTGGGTGGTTCCAAACCACCAAAATAATGCAAGCAACACATGCTACACACTCACATACTTGAGGCATACAAGCTCGGCAAGCCACAAATGCAAAGGAGCTATACTAAACATGCCAAAATCAATCCAAACGACCATGGACAGACCTAAAGCATGGCAAAATAAGCACAAAACATTCATAAGTCTAAGCCTAAATCATGCTCAAATAAAGGCTAACAACCTAAGACATGTTAAAGGCATTACAGGCATTACATGGCAACTATGCTAAGCATGCATAAGGGACCAAAACCAACTTAAAATCATGTTATATCATGGTAATATGAGCATGAAAAACAGTCATGGCATGCTCAACACACACTTGAACATAGGCTTCCTCAAGAGGCCAAAACTTGTCCTTTTCAAGGACAACAAGGAGAGAGGGTGGCCCTCTCCTTCTTGGGACTTCAAGGCATCATCTACACCACTGAAATCCCTCAAGATTTCAGTGGTGAAGAGACCCCAACACCAAAATCCCAGAGCTCTCACAAAATAGCACAAAATGAGGCCTTTTCAAGGCCTAAGGGTGGTCAAACCTCCCCAAAGCACAAAACACTCTTAACCAACAATAAAGAGGAGCAAAAAATAGAACTTTTTTTGTATTAAATGCTAAGCACAAAAATAGTTCTAAACTATGCAAAAATGGAGTACAAAAATGGGGTAAAAAGGGGTAGTTTCTTACCCTTGAAGACCACCTTCACAAAGGTTGATGTTGTTGCTTCCTTGAGCTCAAATCCAACCAAAAACTTCACGAACCAGCCCTTAGAACCTCAGTAATCAAAGGAAGGTGAAACACTAGGTGCTTGTGTGCAATAATGTAGACTAAAACACCTAGTGTACAAACAAGAGAGAAAAAGAGAGATAGGATAGATATAGAACTCAAACCCTCAAACCAGAGCTTCTTCTCTGTCTTTTCTCTCTAAAAATGTCTAATTTTGCTAACCCTTGAGCCAAGAGAAGAGAGGGTTCTCTTATAGGCAACAAAGCTTACAAGCTAAGCAAAACAAAAGCTCATCCCTCCATACACGTGTATGGAGGGGAAACAAATGCCATACAGCTGCTTCAAAATATCTGAAAAAGCAACTGCACAGTAGTCGGCAGGGCAAAATTGTCATTTTGACAAAATTGACTGCCGACCGGCACAAAAGAGTGCCGACCGGCACAATATAGTGCCGATGGCAACACTAACTAGCCGGTGGCCTCTAGCCACTGCCGGTGGTGTGTGGGGATGCCTCACAAGGCATTCCCTGCCCCTCCAAGGCAAAGCACAAGTGTTTGGTGCAAAACCAGACACAAAACGGTCAAGTTCGGAGGTCCTGAGGCAAGGCGCGTAGCCGAGAACTCTGGGAACTCCAAACGAACACGAACATGGATAATCACCGAGTGTTCAAATGGTGACGTCCAAGTCTTGAGGACGGTCAAAAATGGGGTGCCTACAGTTGCCCCTCTTTGACAGAACTCGGAAGTCATAACAATGACGGGAGTGAATGTCAAAGCCCAGAGACGACCCATTTTTGACAAGGCCGAAGACTTGGACAAACATGCAAGACAAACAAGGTATGCGCCCGAAGGCAGGGGCAAAATGCAAGACAATGCAAGAAGCCGAGCATAACTTATGATCATGCAAAGAAAGCTGTAATGAAGCACGCATGCAACAGTTGTAAGCTAGTATATACCAATCTACACTACAATGCAGAAAGGATATAAGAGAATTATGCAATTCTCAAAACATCTCACGCGGAGGATACGATACCTGTGCGGCCCGTCCGGTTGCACTGACCTCAAATGAGCCGTACATACAATATCGTGCCTGCAAAGAAAGCAAACTTAACAGGTACAATATCGTTAGCAATATGCATGACAATGCAATGATGAATGCAAAATGATATGCAATATATACAAAACTAAGTATAAACAATGCAAATGATAATGCAAAGCAATTGAAACAATGCAAACTACATGCAAAGCAATTGAATCATGATCCAATCATGAGCGGTTCGAAACCACACATATGTCAAATAGATTGATGGAAGTAACGAGTCCGTCTACCATAGAACGATGTCTGAACTATGAGTGATGTAGACGGACACAAGAACAAGTATTGGGTGGAATGACATAAGTGGGGGGACAACCCGCTGAGGAAAGAATAATGATCCTAATGCTGGATGCAATAATTACACTACAATGTAATAGAAATGGATATGGCCTGTAGCCAAAACCGTATTTTGCCTAGGAAAGGCATGTACACGTACAAGCCATGTTTAACACAGAAAAGGTGCCGCCACCCTCAAACCAAGTTCATCAAGGAATAGGCGCGTACACATGCAGAACTGTGCTTCAACGTGAAAAGTAAGGGCACATACCAGACCAAGCTCAACAAGGAAAGGTGCAAGCCATAGATGGAAGATGATGCAGTGGATGCATGCAATTAAAAGGCAATATGTACAATATGCAATGGAAATGGATATTTACAAAGGATGCATGACATATGCACTATATTACAATGAAATGCATGACATATGCATGTTTTTTTTTTGGATTTTTTTTGAAATGCATGACATATGCAGTATGTTTTTTTTGTTTTGTTTTTTGTTGTTTTTGAAATGCATGACAATGCAGTATTTAGAATGATGCATGACATATGCAGTATTTACAATGATGCATGACATATGCATATGTTTTTGTTTTTGGATTTTTTTTGAAATGCATGACATATGCAGTATTTACAAATAATGCATGACAATGCACTATGATGCAACGACTATGATTGCAGTTTTCCCTATTCTTACCAACAGGGCGATATACTAGGTTGGTTCGGTATCCAGAACTGAGGCGTAGACACGCCACCTCAACCTATGGGGCTTCCATACAGATTTCAAGCTGAGGGTACACCCCCTGGGTATTTAAACCAGACTTTAGTCTCGGAAATCCCGAACCTTTGCGTTCTAGGCATGAGCCGTTCAAACTGTAGTTTTCACCGTCCCAGTTGGTCTTCTAGGAACTCCCAAAAACAGGCAGGTAGCTTTACCAGACCACCGGAAGTCGTTCGGGCACGACAAACACCGAAGGAATTGCACCTTCAGAGGATTTAAGGTCTCCTAGACCGGGATGCAAAATGTATGCATGACAATGCATGTTTTTTTTTTTGAAATGCACATGGTGCATGATGTTCCTTTTGAAATGCGCGCCAACGCGTGACTTTTGAATGCATGACAATGCATGAATTTGAAATGCGCGGCAACGCGCGGCTTTGCGAATGCATGACAATGCATAAATTGGGTGTGCCGAAGCAACGAAGGTCTTGCACCTTCTGAGGATTTAAGGTCTCCTAGACCATGCGATGCATGGTTTCGAAAATGCGCAACAATGCGCGGCTTTTGAGATGATGATATATGATAATGCATGCGCCAAAGGTTTTGCACATTCGAAGGATTTAAGGTCTCCTAGACCGCGCAAATATGGTGAAGGTTTCGCACCCTCCAAGGATTTAAGGTCTCCTAGACCGTGCGTGTTTAAGGTCTCGCCAGACCGGGGGCGAAAAACAATGAGGTGCGCAAGATAGCGCGATGAAATGCAAAATGAGATGCAAGATGAGGCACGCATACCTCATGGATGCAAAATGCAAAATGAAATGCAAATGAAATGCAAAGTGAGGCACGCACACCTCAAGATGCAAAACCGAAATGGACATGAGGCACGCATACCTCATTAGATGGAAAATAAAATGCAAAACGAAGCACGCGTACCTCGAGATGCAACGAAATTCAAAATGAGGCACGCGTACCTCGAGATGCGATTGAAATGCAAAATGAGGAACGCGTACCTCGAGATGCGATTGAAATGCAAAATGAGGCACGCGTACCTCAAGATGCGATTGAAATGCAAAATGAGGCACGCGTACCTCGAGATGTGATTGAAATGCAAAATGAGGCACGCGTACCTCGAGATGTGATTGAAAATGCAAAATGAGGCACGCGTACCTCATTGAATGGAAAATGGAATGCAAAACGAGGCACGCGTACCTCGAGATGCAATGAAATGTAAAATGAGGCACGCATACCTCATTGAATGGAAAATGAAATGCAAAACGAGGCACGCGTACCTCGAGATGCAATGAAATGTAAAATGAGGCACGCGTACGTCATTGAATGAAAAATGAAATGCAAAACGAGGCACGCGTACCTCGAGATGCGATGAAAATGCAAAATGAAGCACGCATACCTCATTTGAATGGAAAATGAAATGCAAAACGAGGCACGCGTACCTCGAGATGCGATGAAAATGCAAAATGAGGCACGCATACCTGTAGACGTCCCCGAACGCCCCGGGAGGGTTAAGTCCCGTTCCGTTCATATTGGGGTCACTACAGTTCGGACTCGATTTGTGTCGGTTCTAAATCTTGAACCAAAGAGTCCAAATCCGGCAAATCGTTTTGAAAAAAAATAGATTTTGAAAAGTAGTGCCAAACATGGACTGCTTTGCCAAATTACAGAGTCGCCACCTAAATATTTTTTAAAATGGGGAATTTAGGAAACCCTGACTCGGTGCCGAAGGCCACGTGTCCGTCATCACCAAAGTGGTCTTGGCTCGGGAGCTTGGGTACGATCGGGGAAGGTCAGCTATGAGCACCCCCTTTCGCCCGGTCCGAAGACCGGCCTCTACTAACCGTGATATCCGTTTTTGAAAACATTACATGCTCTTATTCCAATTATTAGTCTAGAATTACTATGTTATGCGCACAGCAAACAAGTATAGACTAGATTGTCTAATTTGGAAATAAACATTGCATATCCGTTCGTTTTGAAAATAATTTGAAATTGCTACTCGCAAGTAGGCTAAAATACGGATTTCAGTGAGTTGTTCCAACTCAAGCAACCCAACCTCCACCCACAGGCATTCAAACAGTTTATCTCACATAAGCACTTAGCCGCATGGTAAGCATACTGTCATGGCAATATTCACACGCATGCGATATGCTAAAGCATAAATACTTACATTGTACTCCGTGCCAAAAACAATAACCCGGTTAGCAAACATGCATGACCTAGTTCATGTTAAGTGGCTAATGCAACACAGGCATAGATGCAATCTAGAGTAGGCTCGGCTAACCTTAAACATGGCATGTGAAATGCGCGAGTAGCACATATTCAATTTGGAATTGAAAATTGCAATGCAGTTTGTATGATGAACCGAGCCCGGTGCATGTAAACAAATGCATGAATGCACGCATGCATTGCATAAGGTATGCTAATTTGAATGTGCCCTAATCTACCAACATAAGCGGGTAAATAAAAGGGAGAAAGAAATGGGGATTGGAAGACATACACCCACTCACACACACTTATTACAACTTTGCCCTCGCTCGGAGGGACCGAAAGAATATACAAATTAATTAACTACGTAAGCTAATTAAATATTACAAATCAACTAAATTAATTAAATAAAATAATTAATCTAATTAAACAGTAAATCGCCTCGGGATGAGGGCCCAATGCAGAACGCGCTCGGGACTGGCTCGGAATCGCACTGCCATGCATGATTGCCTCTGTTTCCTCTGCTCTCCTCCTCAGAAAATTACCAAAGCTTCAGGAATACTTCCTTGGGCACTGGGGAGTACCACCGGCTGGGGTAGAGCACCACCGGCTGAAGAAGGAGGCCACTGGCACTAGATTCATCCATCGGCTGCCAGTAGACTGCCGGTCGGCACTAAACAGTGCCGGTCGGCACAAAATGCCTGCAGAACCTGCAACTCACAGCAGCAGAGGACACAACATGCATGGCAATATAATTCAAGCCATTTATGCACCAAACACATCCCTTATCATGTTATTGACTCAAAGGGGCATGTGCCTCGATTCCCGGACCACCAATCGCGCATTTCCATGCATGATGGCCCTAAGAACCAAGAATGCAACTTTGATTTCAAATGCATGCAATGCAGACAAGCAAACAAGGGTGCTCAACCTCCATCATACTTCACTTCAAGAGGCCAAACATGCACAATACAAATGCAACCCTAAACATGTCAACTAGGCATGCAACATGGACTATGCAATATGTTCATGCAAAGGGTTCAAGCAAACATGCAAGGTAAGCATGCAAACCAATGGAAGGATGGTCTTATACATGAATTAGGCAACTCAAATAGTCCTAAAATCAGTGGCCAAAGTGCCTAGAAATGGAGACTAAACACACACACACGCATGCAAGTGTTATGGTCCAAACCCAAGGCATAAACATGGCAACCCCCAAGCACACTTGGAGATACCAAACAAGGACAATAAACACACATTGTAAAGCTCTGAAAATCATGCAAAAACATGATGCCAAATCATGCAACAAAACAAGCCAAACAAAGCATGCAAATGGTCTAAGGTTCAAAGCAAATCAATGAGGCTTTGAACCACACTTAGCACAACCACACATGGCAATACTTAAACACTTAAAAACAGAGTTTTAACACATAAAACTAAGCCTAAAGGACCACCTAGATGGCATCTAGATGACATGAATCCAAAGGCGTGCATTAAGGCCAAAACATGGGGCATGCAACACATACTCTTAAAGCATTAAAGAGGCATGCTAAGCAATCAAACAAACATGTATGAAGGACTGAAATAGCATGCAAAATGGTTCCAAACCGTCAAAAATGAAGCAAGCAAGGCATGCTACACACTCATGCTCTTAAGGCTAACAAGCCCAATGCAAAGAGGCTATATTAAACATGCTATGGTTGGCTCAAACAACATGAGACAGACCTAAAACATGGAAATATGAGCACAAAAACTTCACAAATGCAAGCCTAAAACATGCTAGAAGCTAAGGCACACAACCTAGGCATGTTAGAGGATCAAAAGGCATTACAAGGCAACTATGCTAAGCATGCACGAGGGACCTAAACCAACTTAGAAACATGTTATATCATGGCAATATAAGCATGAAAAACAAACCAAACATGCTCAACACACACTTAAGCACAAGCTCCCTCAAGAAGCCAAATCTTGTCCTTTTCAAGGACATCAAGGAGAGGGGGTGGTCCTCTCCTTCTTGAGACTCTAAGGCATCATCTTCACCACTGAAATCCCTCAAGATTTCAGTGGTGAAGAGATCCTAACACCAAAGTCTCGGATCTCTCACAAAATGGCACAAAATGAGGCCTTTTCAAGGCCTAAGGGTGGTCAAACCTACCCAAACCACCAAGCACTCTTAATAAACAATAAAGAGGCTTAAAAAACAGAACTTTTATGTGTTATAGACTAAGCACAAAAACTGTTTTAAACTAGGCAAAAATGGAGTGCAAGAATGGGGAAAAAAAAGACTAGTTGGCTCACCCTTGTAGACCTCTTCAACAATGGTGATGTGGTTGCCTCCTTGAGCACCAAACAGCTCCAAAGCTCCAAAACCAAACCTCTGGACCCTCAAGAACTCAAGGAAGGTGAAACACTAGGTGTTGGTGAGCAAAAGTATGACACAAACCACCTAGTGTACAAAACAAGAGAGAAGAAGAGAGATAGGATGTGTATCTATCCTAACCCTAAAAACCAGAGCTTGGCCTGTCAAGAATGTCTAAAATTTTGTAACCCTAAGCCAAGAAGAGGAGTGGTCTTCTTATAGGCAAGCAAAGCTTGCAAAGCTTACAAGCTAAGCTAACTAAGAGGGTCATCCCTCCATACACAGCTGTCTGAAAATATCTCATAAAGCAACTGCACAGTGTCCGGCTGGCAAAGAGTGTCATTTTGACAAAACTTAGTGCCGGTCGGCACAAAAGAGTGCCGGTCGGCACAATAAAGTGCCCGATGGCAACACCAGCTAGCCGGTGGCCTCTAGCCACAACCGGTGGTATGTGGGGGTGCCTCACAAAGCATTCCCTGCCCTTCCAAGGCAAAACACCAGTGTTTGGTGCAAAACCAGACACAAAACGGTCAAGTTCGGAGGTCCTGAGGCAGGACGCGTAGCCGAGAACTCCGGGAACTCCAAACGAACGCAAACATGGGTAATCACCGAGTGTTCCAACAGTGACGTCCAAGTCTTGAGGATGGTCAAAAATGGGGTGTCTATAGTTGCCCCTCTTTGACAGAACTCGAAAGTCATAACAATGACGGAGTGAATGTCAAAGTCCAGAGACGACCCATTTTTGACAAGGCCGAAGACTTGGACAAACATGCAAGACAAAACAAGGTATGCGCCCGAAGGCAGGGGCAAAATGCAAGACGATGCAAGAAGCCGAGCATAACTTATGATCATGCAAAGAAAGCTGTAATGAAGCACACATGCGACAGTTATAAGTTAGCATACGCCAATCTACACTACAATGCAGAAAGGATGTAAGAGAATTATGCAATTCTCAAAACGTCTCACGCGGAGGATACAATACCTGTGCGGCTCGTCCGGTTGCGCCGGCCTCAAATGAGCCATACATACAATATCGTGCCTGCAAAGAAAGCAAACTTAACAGGTACAATATTGTTAGCCATATGCATGGCAATGCGAAATGCAAAATGATATGCAATATATACAAAAATGATGTATGAATAATGCAAATGATATGCAATGCAATTGAAACAATGCAAACTACATGCAGAGCAATCGAATCATGATTCAATCATGAGCAGTTCGAACCACACATATGTCAAGTAGATTGATGGAAGTAACAAGTCCGTCTACCATAGAACGATGTCTGAACTATGAGTGATGCAGACGAACACAAGAACAAGTATTGGGTGGAATGACATAGGTGGGGTGACTACCCGCTAAGGAAAGAACAATGATCCTAATGCTGGATGCAACAATTATACTACAATGTAATATGCGATTATGGCGCGCGGGCCAAACCGTATTTCGCTTAGGAAAGGCATGCACACGTACAAGCCCATGTCTAACACAGAAAAGGTGCCGCAACCTCAAACCAAGTTCATCAAGGAATAGGCCGCGATGCACATGAACCATGCTTTGACGTGAAAAGTAAGGGCACATACCAGACCAAGCTCAACAAGGAAAGGCGCAAGCCATAGATGGAAGATGATGCAGTGGATGCATGCAACTACAATGCAATAGAAATGGATATTTACAGAAAATGCATGACATATGCACTATACTACAATGATGATGCATGACATATGCATGTTTTTTTTGTTGTTTTTGAATTTGGAATGCATGACATATGCAATATTTTTTTTTTTTTTGAATTTTGAATTTTTGAAAATGCATGACATATGCAATATTTACAATGATGCATGACAATGCACGTGTTTTTTTTTTTAGTTTTTGAATTTTTGAAATGCATGACATATGCAATATTATAAATGATGCATGACAATGCAGTATGATGCAATGGCTGTGATTGCGATTTTCCCTATTCTCCCAACAGGGCGATATACTAGGTTGGTTCGGTATCCAGAATTGAGGCGTAAACATGCCGCCTCAACCTATGGGGCTTCCATACAGATTTCAAGCCGAGGGTACACCCCCTGGGTATTTAAACCAGACTTTAGTCTCGGAAATCTCGAACCTTTGCGTTCTAGGCATAAGCCGTTCAAACTCTAGTTTTCAACCGTCCCCATTGGTCTCCTAGGAACTCACCGCAAACACAGACATGTGGCTTACCAGACCACCGAAAGTCGTTCGGGCACGACAAACACCGAAGGAGTTGCACCTTCAGAGGATTTAAGGTCTCCTAGACCGTGATGCAAATGTAGTGAAGGTTTCGCACCGTCCAAGGATTTAAGGTCTCCTAGACCGTGCGTGTTTAAGGTCTCGCTAGACCCGGGGGGCAATGATGAGGCGCGCGAAACAACGCGATGGAATGCATGCCAAAATGCAATGAGGTGTGCAAAATAGTGCGATGGAATGCATGCCAAATGCAATGAGGTGCACCTTAATGCACCGAAGGTCTTGCACCTCCCGAGGATTTAAGGTCCCCTAGACCGTGCGTGTTTAAGGTCTCACCAGACCCGGCGGGGCAACTGTTACACAACACTTTAAGTGCATGCGACGCAAATGAGACACGCACGCGGGATGCGAATGGGGCAAATGAGACGTGCGTGCAATGAGGTACGCATGCCTCAAAGGATGGAAAATGAAATGCAATGAGGTACGTGTGCCTCAAAGGATGGAAAATGAAGTGCAATGAGGGTGCGCCAAACGGCGCGATGCGCAAAATAGCGCGATGCGTTAGACAACGCGAGTGCACAAGACAGTGCGATATGAATGCATGCCAAATGCAATGAGATGCGCAAGATAGCGCGATGCGTTAAACAACGCGAGTGCACAAGACAATGCGATATGATGCATGCCGAATGCGATGAGATGCATATCTTAATGCACCGAAGGTTTTGCACCTCCCGAGGATTTAAGGTCCCCTAGACCGTGCGTGTTTAAGAACGAAGCACAAATGCATGACAGTGCTCGTAATAAAGCGCGTGACAATGCAGTCAAGCGGGTTTAAGGTCTCGCCAGATACCGTTAGCGTGTTTTTTGGTCCCCGCCGGACCGTGGGTTGTAAAAATGAAATGCTCATGAGGCACGCATACCTCGAGATACGATGAAATGCGAAATGAGGCACGCGTACCTCATTTGATGGAAAATGAAGCAAGTGTGACACGCATGCCGCACGACATATGCGAAACAGTGCAAGGTCACTAAGGGACGTGCAAAACGGGGCGATGCGACGCCCTGGACAATGTGATGGATGCGCGTGACGCACACGGGGGCAACTTTTGAATCTTATAAAAGACAAAAGGATACAAAAAGGATATAGTCTTTGCTTGAATTTGAGTGTTACGCATAGTAGACACGGTCCGAAGTCAAAACGGAGGCCGGTTGAGCGTCGGGGGTGCATTTTCTTGCACTTTCTTGAGCTATGAAGACCAATCAACTACTCATTTTTCCTAAACAAGACCTTGGGAACACCACCGGCTGGGTGGGGAGGTCACCGGGCTGGCCCCACCGGCTGCTGAAGAACTCCACCGGCACAATAATGTGCCGACCGGCACCAAAACAGTGCCGACCGGCCAAAAGTTACTGATCGTGGGGCAGATTCGGCATTTTCGCTATGGGTCCTTTAAAATAGGGCTTGAAACCCTATTTTCCTCACTTTGCCTCCGCTCGAAAATCTTTGCTCTCTTCTCTCTAGAGCTTTGTTCCCTCGATTTTTCGTCGATTTCCTCGTGTTTTCGCACCATTTTACCGTCGGATTCGCGATATTCTTCGCGTTTCGGACATTTCCACCCGATCGAAATCTCATTTCGGCGCTCCCTTTGCTATTCTCCGCTTTTTCGGGACTTGTTCCCCTCGATTTCCTCTACATTCCCGTGCCTTTTCATCTCCCGGCCTTTCTGGCCATTTTTGACCCGCTCGGGGTTGACTTTTCTCAGTTGACTTTTCGTATTCCGCCCCGGTTTTCCTTTCCGGCTTTTTTTCACTACCACTACTATGGCTGACGATGTTCCACATGTCGGGACTCCTCCGAACCATGAGATGGATCCCGGGGTTGAGCTCCGTCCCGTTGAGCCGAGCGCCCATTCGACCCGGCGACCTACCCGCCCGCACCATTCACGTGCTTCCGCCAGATGGTCTTCGCCATTTCCGCGGTTTTGACCAGGGCTCTGGACCCGGAGCTTCTGCTGGCGCGAGCCGGCCTCTCACCTCTCTCATCGGCGCTTCCGAGGTAAGCCCCTTTTTCTCTGTTTTACTTTCTGCAATGTAGAACTGTAAACTGTCAACTGCCATAGCTGATTACAACCTTTAATTGCTTTAGCTCTGATATACTATACTGTAGTTGATCGTAGACACACTTACAACTGATATCTATTTTAGGACCCGACACGTGCACACACACTGCACTAGCCTTAATCACCCATATACACGGCACACCGTATTTCACTGCAAATTCACCGATACCCGGTATTTATTTGAATCTGAAAACATATTGTATGCCGTATTTAAACTGAACCACACAAAGCACGCTGACGCATCATACGTTGTAGTTCACCTACTGGCACCCTATAACCCGATATCTGCTTGAATCCGAAAAATGTGCACACATGTACCATATCTATATGCTAACCCTCACAAACACACTGACACATCACAGGCCGTAGTCCACCGCAGTACACTGAAACCTGGTATCTGTTCGGATCTGAAAAACTTGCACGCATGCTAGATTTGCATCGACTTTAACCTGTTTCCTCAGAACTGTACATTTCATATTGCTTTGCAACCATTTGTTTGTAAAAAGGGAGATTACCATACCATCCGCGGGTATGGGAATGTTGCGGCTCGAGATTGGTACTCGGAGCTTCCCGAGGCGGTTCGACACATCGTGGATGAGGCGGGTTTCGGTTCCTTTTGCGGGGGTCTGACCCGACTTACTGCCTGCAGGCCTCTTTTAGCTGCCTTAGCAGAGAGGTGGTGGGACACCACCGATTCATTTCACCTATCCGCGGCGGGGGACATGACGATGACCCCTTACGATTTCTCGGTGCTCACCGGCATCGGGGTAGGGGGTGATCCGATCCCTTTCGACACCGACATGGATGAGTGGACCGCCGCTCAGATCCACTTACTTGGCGCGGCTCCGCCTCTTGCACGTCCAGGCTTCGTCCGCTACTCCTGGTTTGAGGTGCAGTTCCGGGTGCAGCCTCTTCTTGTTGACGCAGCTCCGATGATCGAGGCGGCCGTAGAGCAGTATGCGCGCGGCTTTCTGATGTTCTTGTTAGGGACCACCCTATTCGCCGACCGGGCGAACACCGTGCCTCTCTGCCTACTCAGCGCACTGGTGGACGTCCGGGACATCTTGCGTTATGACTGGGGTGGCGCGGCTCTGGCCACTCTCTACGGCTATATGAGCTCAGTTTCCCGCGGCAGCGAACAGTTGCTTGGGGGTTACTGGCGAGCTTGGGAGGTATGTTTTCCCCTCTGCTTTTACATTTCTGCTCTGTACTTTCTGTACTCTACACACTGCACACACTGTAGTTTGCTTTACACTTGCTGTATACTGTACACATGGCACACACATACTCCTGCTTTATACTGACTGTGCACTGTCCACACTGTACACTCTGCTCAATACACTGCACAACACACGGCTTTGCTATTTCTGCTTTATTCTTCATTTTTGCTGTATCTGATGATCATACTGACATCTGTTTTGCAGTTGTGGGTCTATGCCTACTTTCCCAGGCTAGAGCCAGTACCGGAGACGGAGACTCCTCTGGTCATCCCCTTCTCACGCCGCTACGACGGGAGGTGCACCCGGAGGCCGCGGGAGACTTTCAGCTTCTTCCGTCGCTACTTTGACACCATCACCCCCGCCGAGGTATGTTTTACTTGCAGTTCATTTAAGCTTCACTTTTCACTGTATATTTGCAATACCAGTAGGCAATAAACTGTATTTCAATTTCAGATCACCTGGCAGCCATGGGCTCCTCTGCCAGCGATGGTGCGGGATTGGTTTGCCGGCGCGATCGAGACCTCGCGTTACCGGATTTTGCTAGAGGGCCCGGTCTGTAGGGCTTGGTACCTGGGTGAGCGCTTCTTGCGTCAGACCTCAGGGTTACCTGAGCAGATAGTCCCGGTGCATCCTCCTGAGCATATGAGGGACACCGAGCGTTTCACCGCTGAGCAGATGGCGGACTACACCATCGGCTGGGAGGCAGACGGCTTCAGAGGCGAGGGCGATTACTCAGAGTACGTCCGGACCTTCATCATGCGGCCTCTGAGCGGTGGTCGCCGAGCTGAGCCAGAGAGACCTGCGGCGCCGGCGGCTAGGGCAGAGGTGGGAGCAGGAGCGGGATCGTCACAGAGAGGTCGAGCTCGTGGCAGGAGGGGAGTGCAGAGGGGACGAGGGACGGGCTGGCCCGCTCTGCCTACCATGCTAACATACAGGGGGCAGAGTGGGGAGACCTACCAGATCCCTTTTGCTCCTCCCTCGGCTGGTCATGAGTTTGCTGGCATTCCTGACTTGCCTCTGGTATGTACCACTTTATTTCTGCATCTTGCATTGTCATTTCAATTCAGTTCATTCGATATTCCACAGAATATTGATGCATCTAATACTTTTGCAGGCTTCCTCTGAGTACACCCGGTAGTCATTGGAGCTGAATGCCTCCATGGCGGGGATGTTGCAGCGGACCTTCGAGTTCTTAGCCTTCTACGGCCTTCCGGTATGTTTTCTCTGACATAGTTCCAAACTATATACAAACTGCCTCGCATAATCTGATGCATAACACAACATCTGATACCCAGCCCTCACGGCGCTTGATATACTGTATTCATATACTGCACTCTGCACTGATAAACTGCTCACGGCATTCAAACACTGTAATCATACACTGCACGTTGCACTGATAAACTACTCACGGCATTCACACACTGTAATCATACACTGCACGTTGCACTGATAAACTGCTCACGGCATTCACACTTTGTACTCATACACTGCATTCTGCACTGATAAACTGCTCACGGCATTCACACACTGTAATCATATACTGCATTCTGCACTGATAAACTGCTCGCGGCATTTGGCACACTGTATTCATACACTGCACGTTGCACTGAGAAACTGCTCACGGCATTCACACACTGTAATCATACACTGCATTCTGCATTGATAAACTGCTTCATGTGTACTGATGCATTTGCCTTTTGTACTTTTCAGCCTCTCTTCCCGATTCCTCCCGTGGGTGGCGGCGCTCCATCTGGACCTCCCATTTCTACTCGGGATGGCAGGATATTCCCCCGCACCAGAGGGGGGCGTGGCCATGTAAGGAGCAGCTCGCAGGCTCCAGTTGCAGGGGATGGCGAGTCGGAGGCGGAGGCCTCTGAGGAGGAGGCCGGGGGTAGCTCGGGCTCGGGCTCCGATAGCGACACTTCTGACGATGCTCCTGTGCTTCTGCCCAGGAAGAGGGCGAGGACGGATCCCCCGGCGTGAGGCCATTGATGATGATTACAGACTTCTGCTGTTTTCCTTTCATTTTCTTTTCTTGTACTTTTCTTTTTTTGGTAGATAGAGTACTATGTACTGCCGCAGGCAGGTTTTTGTTTTCCTAAACTATGTATTTGAAAAAGATGATATGAAATGAAACAAACTTTTTGTCTGAAAAGAATGTTATATCTGTACATATCTGCATCTTTCATACTTCGCACTGCATGGCGTCATGTTACACCTCGAATGTAAATGATATTGATCTGTTGTCTGAAAACTGAGCAATTGTACTATGATAATCGGATAACCAACCAATTAACAGCAAAACAACTCATACAAACCACTGCCCAAAACTGGATACAAAGCCCATACTCTGCTGGGGACTAATCTGCTGGGGATTGACCTGTACGCAACCCATAACACAGCATTCGGTTCATTCTGCACACAGCAAACCCTGAACAAATAGCCCCAATATGACGAGACGGATCACAAAGCTGACACGGTTGCAGTTGAAACACACTCGGATGTTCCAAATTTTCCCTTTCCTTCTCTTGCTTTGCACGGATGTAGAGAATGGCACAGCATTCTGAGCACAGGCGACTTTTTTTGAAATAAGGAAGGGTTTTCAACCGGGGTGTCGAGCCTACCACAGGACACGACGAGACAGACTCAAACAAGGAAACAAAAGGCACACGACCTAACACAACGAGACACACTTGGAAAAGACTCAAAGCCAAAATTGTGACCGACAAATCAAAAGACACGACACACGGACATGTTTACAAAAAAGACCTCAGATCTCGAGGAGCCAAATCCTCCGGGTATTATTCCCGCCCTTTCTGATTTGTGATACTCACATCACTCGGCTCTCAAGCTCGGTTTTTCTCTCAAAACTCTTTTCTCACTTTTCTCTCAACTTACTCCTCTCTATTCTTTATTCTCTCATTTTGCATCCCTTCCCAGAGTGGTGAATGACAGATGAATAGGAAGTAGCGGGTTCACACCCAACACTGTTAGCTCACAGCTATTTCTTCTAGTAGATAAAGTGCTTCTTGGGCAAGTGCGTTGGCGACGAGGGGGAAGACGGAACATCCGACTCAACTGTGCCCCTAGTTCGTCATTTTGACCATTTTTTGTTTTCTAAAACAGTTTTGATAAAAAATGAGAGTTGGATAAACACACTTGTTCAATTTTTGATTTGAAAATCATGCGAATCAGGCTGTGAGCACTGAAAATTCTCCTTTTTGGGTCTAAACATGGTCCAATTTTTGAAAATAAAACAGTTTTCGAGAAAATAAGTCAACCTCAGTGAAAGTTTTCAAAAACTATTTTTGCAAACAGTCAATGCTCAAACGAGCGTAGAACTTACCCTCGAGATATGCAACCTCGGATCGGAGGCAATGGAAAATTGCCCCTGGCTTAAAGGGGGATAAAGGCAACGGAAAGTTGCCCCTCGTTTGGACGGTAACTTAGGGCAACTTGTGGCAATACATGGCAACGGAAAGTTGCCCCTTGTTTGGATGATGCCGCGGCGTGTTGTAAGCCAGTCCTCGTTGACGACGATTGGATCCTCGGGCGTGGAGGAGGCGAAGACGGTTTGAATCAATATGTGGACACAGTCACCTGGAAGGTGTTGGTGGTTTGGCTTCAAGAGGAAGTTAATCACGTAGTTCCGGGTTGCTGCAATCGAGACATTGGATTCGGAGAAAGCAAAAGTGATCAAAACCATGACATGGACTGAGACGCTATGGAAGCGTTGGGGGCTGGACTTCAAGATGAAGTTGCCTACGTATCCCAAACATGGGAATCAAGCCTTACGTAGTTCCGGTTAAGGTACACTCGGGTATTTTAACTTTCACTGTTTAGGCTCTAATTTTTGCCAAGGCGCCTGTTGCAGGTTTTCGACCTTGCGAGCTTTGTTTTTCTTCTTTTTTCTTTTTTTTTTCTTCTTTTCTTTCTTTCCTTTTGCTTCTTTTGTATTTTTCTTTTTTGTATTTTGTATTTTTTTCTTTTGCTTTCTTTTTCTTTTTTTTTTGCTTCTTTTGTATTTTTCTTTTTTTCTTTTCTTTGCTCTAACTTTTGCCTGGGCCGCCCTTCCGGGTTTTCGGTCCAGCGAGCCTCTCAAAGGGTAAAAGTGTAGCAAGTCCATGCCAAATGGTTTTGAGATTGAAGCCCCTCCATATCCAGGAGAACGACTGTTGTGTTGATTTGCAGGGAAGTCCATCATGGTTACTTCTCGAGCTTTGCTTGGTGGGATCTGATCTCCTTGATCTAACTTTGACGCCTCTTGCTCGAGAACTGCCTCGAAATGGGCCACACAGGCGTTTCATGGCACTGATCGTTTTGCACAGATTCCGGTTTGCAACAGATAAATCAAATCTCGAGACTGGGAGCGATCCTGGGCTGCACCATCTCAAGAGCGGTTCCACACAGGTCTTCGCAAGACTGCGCAAAATATTTTGTTTTTGAAAGTTTTTAAGAAAGCGACGAATCGCTCGTGTTGAAGATAGTGTGGAACCAATCTGGATCGAACCAAGATCCTTCTCAGTACTCACGCTGACAAGCATGATTTCATTCATTAAAAGCTTAGCAGGTCTCTCTTTCTCTCAAAATGATCAAAATTTTGCAAAAACCCGAGGAATTCCTTCCTCTTCGTTTTTATCACCGCAGTGTTCGAAAAGGGTTTTTACGAAAAGCTTAGGTCATTATGACGATGTTTAAGGCACAAGAGAGCAGGTGAAATGCACTGTCGTTCCATCCAAATTCTCTGGCACGGCTGGCTCGAATAGTAACAAATACGGAACGTGATAGCCACAGCTGTTTCATTCAGATTTGTTGGCATAATTGGCTCCTCAGCAGAAACAAACTCAAACAGCAAAAGCAAAATTACAAGACAAAACGGTGTTCGAGGCAACAACCCCGAAATCACCTGGTATACTATACAAGAGGGACTGACTCGTTACAACAAGACATACCCCGTAAGCAAAAAGACTGACTCAATACAGAGAGATAGATTCAAAAACAAAACAAAAGACTGACTCGACACCCAAGTCAGGATTTACAAAACTAGCATTGGCAGGTGCTCAAAAATGCATGCCAAACGCCACATCCAAAAATGTACCAGACACTGCCCGCAGGCGGTTCACCTTCCGATTACATACTTGCAGTATTTGTGTCCTCGAAATCCAATAACTGAGTGGTGACGGACTTTGCTGAGGTGGGGGGGAGGATAACTTCGTTATCAATCAAATCTTGCACCTCGTGCCGAAGGCGGAAACAATTGTCAGTGGCATGGCCGGTCTGCTGATGGTACGCACAGTACAGGGAAGCATCATGTGTGGCCGGGAGATTCTTCGGGAGCGGCCGAGGCTCCAGGGGCTTAAGGTGTCCCCTTTCAGCAAGGATCTGCAATGCCTTGGACAATGGCATATAGAGAGCATGAAAGACCCTGCGCCCTCGGGGCAGGTATTTTGGAGTCTGAGCACTCTTGCTAGACGCACTAGCAAATGGGTCAGCGGGTGCGGCCTTGGGTTTTTGATCCTTTCCGGATGCAAGGCTGGGAGCGGGAAGAACTGTCTTGGCATGACGGGGCCTATCCCAATTCTCTGATTGACTGGAACTGCCCTCAGGCGGAGTAGGGAAAGCATCCTCCACAGCTTTTGTCGTAACTGCGGATATTTGTTGCTTGTTCATTCCCCCGGCTTTCAAAGCCTCTACTGCCCACAGCAGTTGTTTGATAGGGTCGGCATCCACCTTCATCTTACCTTTGTCTCTGGCCTCAGCCTGTTCTAGAACTTGGTTTGCTACGTCGTTGCCATAGCTGGAGGCCATCTCCGGTTGGCTGAGTTCAATTACAATTCGTCCCAGTAGTGGGGGCTCCTGGGGTACAAAGTTCCTGGCGTACGATGCAGCTGGCGGTGAAACAGACATTCCATATGCAAGGTCCGCCACAGATCTTTGGAGATCGCCTATCATCCCCATTAGTTCAAAAGTAGTAGGCTCACGAGCCTGATATAAGTGAGAAGTCCAAATTGGATGTGCGGCAGGCGACCTAGGTGGATGCGGCATATCAACAGTTGCTTCGTCCTGTAGGGTGGTTCCTTGACTCAACGCGGCCGTCATGACCACAATTTCTTCTGAGTTCTGCGTCATGTTCAGTTCTGCCTCAACGAGAAAAGGACACTAGCTACTCTTGCTCAACTCTCTGAATTTCTGAACTGAAACGGAAAACAAGCAGTATTTCAGCCCCAAACTGATCAAACACGGGTGTAGCCGGACAACTGTACTCTATTACTGAACACTGTTCCCCAGAACCACTGTTCAAAATACTGAATCTGATACCCACAGATACAACTGATACTAATGCCCTCAGGCCTGATGCTCAAACTTTGCAAACTGATATATGCGTTCCCCTGCAGAGATACACTCTAAAAGCACATAGCAGGTAAATGAGAGACAATACACCCCTATGTTGGGGTAGGGTTTCCCTGTCCTATTTTGTCAGGAGCTAGAGTTTCACTATGCATGCGGCGGTTTCAAACAACCTAACATCGGGTAAGTAACCTGTCCTAGTTTGGAATGGTCACTATGGATCCGAATATGCACTAGGTCGAATGGTCAAAAAGGGTGCCCCAGTAAAACCGGGGTTTGTGTTCCCATGCTGTCAGAGCCCATAACCGGTTAGCCTTATGGTCATGCCTTGACAAGACAAGCCTCCGGCAAACCGTTCAGGAATGGCAGATGGCAAACACTGTGTCCTAGGCGCACCAATGCACATGCAATGCAAAGAAACACATAAGTGTAGTCAGAACAGGATATCACGAGTTCGAGTCAAGCTCTCTAAAATTCCCCAGCAGAGTCGCCAGAAACTGTAGACGTCCCCGAACGCCCCGGGAGGGTTAAGTCCCGTTCCGTTCATATTGGGGTCACTACAGTTCGGACTCGATTAGTGTCGGTTCTAAATCTTGAACCAAAGAGTCCAAATCTGGCAAATCGTTTTGAAGAAAAACAGATTTTGAAAAGTAGTGCCAAACATGGACTGCTTTGCCAGATTACAGAGTCGCCACCTAAATATTTTTTAAAATGGGGAATTTAGGAAACCCTGACTCGGTGCCGAAGGCCACGTGTCCGTCATCACCAAAGTGGTCTTGGCTCGGAAGCTTGGGTACGATCGGGGAAGGTCAGCTATGAGCACCCCCTTTCGCCCGGTTCGAAGACCGGCCTCTACTAACCGTGATATCCGTTTTTGAAAACATTACATGCTCTTATTCCAATTATTAGTCTAGAATTACTATGTTATGCGCACAGCAAACAAGTATAGACTAGATTGCCTAATTTGGAAATAAACATTGCATATCCGTTCGTTTTGAAAATAATTTGAAATTGCTACTCGCAAGTAGGCTAAAATACGGATTTCAATGAGTTGTTCCAACTCAAGCAACCCAACCTCCACCCACAGACATTCAAACAGTTTATCTCACATAAGCACTTAGCCGCATGGTAAGCATACTGTCATGGCAATATTCACACGCATGCGATATGCTAAAGCATAAATACTTACATTGTACTCCGTGCCAAAAACAATAACCCGGTTAGCAAACATGCATGACCTAGTTCATGTTAAGTGACTAATGCAACACAGGCATAGATGCAATCTAGAGTAGGCTCGGCTAACCCTAAACATGGCATGTGAAATGCGCGAGTAGCACATATTCAATTTGGAATTGAAAATTGCAATGCAGTTTGTATGATGAACCGAGCCCGGTGCATGTAAACAAATGCATGAATGCACGCATGCATTGCATAAGGTATGCTAATTTGAATGTGCCCTAATCTACCAACATAAGCGGGTAAATAAAAAGGAGAAAGAAATGGGGATTGGAAGACATACACCCACTCACACACACTTATTACAACTTTGCCCTCGCTCGGAGGGACCGAAAGAATATACAAATTAATTAACTACGTAAGCTAATTAAATATTACAAATCAACAAAATTAATTAAATAAAATAATTAATCTAATTAAACAGTAAATCGCCTCGGGATGAGGGCCCAATGCAGAACGCGCTCGGGACTGGCTCGGAATCGCACTGCCATGCATGATTGCCTCTGTTTCCTCTGCTCTCCTCCTCAGAAAATTACCAAAGCTTCAGGAATACTTCCTTGGGCACTGGGGAGTACCACCGGCTGGGGTAGAGCACCACCGGCTGAAGAAGGAGGCCACCGGCACTAGATTCATCCATCGGCTGCCAGTAGACTGCCGATCGGCACTAAACAGTGCCGGTCGGCACAAAATGCCTGCAGAACCTGCAACTCACAGCAGCAGAGGACACAACATGCATGGTAATATAATTCAAGCCATTTATGCACCAAACACATCCCTTATCATGTTATTGACTCAAAGGGGCATGTGCCTCGATTCCCGGACCACCAATCGCGCATTTCCATGCATGATGGCCCTAAGAACCAAGAATGCAACTTTGATTTCAAATGCATGCAATGCAGACAAGCAAACAAGGGTGCTCAACCTCCATCATACTTCACTTCAAGAGGCCAAACATGCACAATACAAATGCAACCCTAAACATGTCAACTAGGCATGCAACATGGGACTATGCAATATGTTCATGCAAAGGGTTCAAGCAAACATGCAAGGTAAGCATGCAAACCAATGGAAGGATGGTCTTATACATGAATTAGGCAACTCAAATAGTCCTAAAATCAGTGGCCAAAGTGCCTAGAAATGGAGACTAAACACACACACACGCATGCAAGTGTTATGGTCCAAACCCAAGGCATAAACATGGCAACCCCCAAGCACACTTGGAGATACCAAACAAGGACAATAAACACACATTGTAAAGCTCTGAAAATCATGCAAAACATGATGCCAAATCATGCAACAAAACAAGCCAAACAAAGCATGCAAATGGTCTAAGGTTCAAAGCAAATCAATGAGGCTTTGAACCACACTTAGCACAACCACACATGGCAATACTTAAACACTTAAAAACAGAGTTTTAACACATAAAACTAAGCCTAAAGGACCACCTAGATGGCATCTAGATGACATGAATCCAAAGACGTGCATTAAGGCCAAAACATGGGGCATGCAACACATACTCTTAAAGCATTAAAGAGGCATGCTAAGCAATCAAACAAACATGTATGAAGGACTGAAATAGCATGCAAAATGGTTCCAAACCGTCAAAAATGAAGCAAGCAAGGCATGCTACACACTCATGCTCTTAAGGCTAACAAGCCCAATGCAAAGAGGCTATATTAAACATGCTATGGTTGGCTCAAACAACATGAGACAGACCTAAAACATGGAAATATGAGCACAAAAACTTCACAAATGCAAGCCTAAAACATGCTAGAAGCTAAGGCACACAACCTAGGCATGTTAGAGGATCAAAAGGCATTACAAGGCAACTATGCTAAGCATGCATGAGGAACCTAAACCAACTTAGAAACATGCTATATCATGGCAATATAAGCATGAAAAACAAACCACACATGCTCAACACACACTTAAGCACAAGCTCCCTCAAGAAGCCAAATCTTGTCCTTTTCAAGGACATCAAGGAGAGGGGGTGGTCCTCTCCTTCTTGAGACTCTAAGGCATCATCTTCACCACTGAAATCCCTCAAGATTTTAGTGGTGAAGAGATCCTAACACCAAAGTCTCGGATCTCTCACAAAATGGCACAAAATGAGGCCTTTTCAAGGCCTAAGGGTGGTCAAACCTACCCAAACCACCAAGCACTCTTAATAAACAATAAAGAGGCTTAAAAAATAGAACTTTTATGTGTTATAGACTAAGCACAAAAACTGTTTTAAACTAGGCAAAAATGGAGTGCAAGAATGGGGAAAAAAAAGACTAGTTGGCTCACCCTTGTAGACCTCTTCAACAATGGTGATGTGGTTGCCTCCTTGAGCACCAAACCAGCTCCAAAGCTCCAAAACAAACCTCTGGACCCTCAAGAACTCAAGGAAGGTGAAACACTAGGTGTTGGTGAGCAAAAGTATGAAACAAACACCTAGTGTACAAAACAAGAGAGAAGAAGAGAGATAGGATGTGTATCTATCCTAACCCTAAAAACCAAAGCTTGGCCTGTCAAAAATGTCTAAAATTTTGTAACCCTAAGCCAAGAAGAGGAGTGGTCTTCTTATAGGCAAGCAAAGCTTGCAAAGCTTACAAGCTAAGCTAACTAAGAGGGTCATCCCTCCATACACGTGTATGGAGGGGAACCAAAACTATACAGCTGTCTGAAAATATCTCATAAAGCAACTGCACAGTGTCCGGCCGGCAAAGAGTGTCATTTTGACAAAACTTAGTGCCGGTCGGCACAAAAGAGTGCCGGTCGGCACAATAAAGTGCCGATGGCAACACCAGCCAGCCGGTGGCCTCTAGCCACAGCAGGTGGTATGTGGGGGTGCCTCACAAAGCATTCCCTGCCCTTCCAAGGCAAAACACCAGTGTTTGGTGCAAAACCAGACACAAAACGGTCAAGTTCGGAGGTCCTGAGGCAGGGCGCGTAGCCGAGAACTCCGGGAACTCCAAACGAACGCAAACATGGGTAATCACCGAGTGTTCCAACGGTGACGTCCAAGTCTTGAGGACGGTCAAAAATGGGGTGTCTACAATACCTCATTTGAATGGAAAATGGAATGCAAAACGAGGCACGCGTACCTCGAGATGCGATGAAAATGCAAAATGAGGCACGCATACCTCATTGAATGGAAAATGAAATGCAAAACGAGGCACGCGTACCTCGAGATGCGATGAAAATGCAAAATGAGGCACGCATACCTCATTTGAATGGAAAATGGAATTCAAAACGAGGCACGCGTACCTCGAGATGCGATGAAAATGCAAAATGAGGCACGCATACCTCATTGAATGGAAAATGAAATGCAAAACGAGGCACGCGTACCTCGAGATGCGATGAAAATGCAAAATGAGGCACGCATACCTCATTTGAATGGAAAATGAAATGCAAAACGAGGCAGGCGTACCTCGAGATGCGATGAAAATGCAAAATGAGGCACGCATACCTCATTTGAATGGAAAATGGAATGCAAAACGAGGCAGGCGTACCTCGAGATGCGATGAAAATGCAAAATGAGGCACGCATACCTCCTTGAATGGAAAATGAAATGCAAAACGAGGCACGCGTACCTCGAGATGTGATGAAAATGCAAAATAAGGCACGCGTACCTCATTTGAATGGAAAATGGAATGCAAAACGAGGCACGCGTACCTCGAGATGCGATGAAAATGCAAAATGAGGCACGCATACCTCATTGAATGGAAAACGAAATGCAAAACGAGGCACGCGTACCTCGAGATGCGATGAAAATGCAAAATGAGGCACGCATATCTCATTTGAATGGAAAATGGAATGCAAAACGAGGCACGCGTACCTCGAGATGCGATGAAAATGCAAAATGAGGCACGCATACCTCATTGAATGGAAAATGAAATGCAAAATGAGGCACGCGTACCTCGAGATGCGATGAAAATGCAAAATGAGGCACGCATACCTCATTGAATGGAAAATGAAATGCAAAACGAGGCACGCGTACCTCGAGATGCGATGAAAATGCAAAATGAGGCACGCATACCTCATTTGAATGGAAAATGGAATGCAAAACGAGGCACGCATACCTCGAGATGCGATGAAAATGCAAAATGAGGCACGCATACCTCATTGAATGGAAAATGAAATGCAAAACGAGGCACGCGTACCTCGAGATGCGATGAAAATGCAAAATGAGGCACGCGTACCTCATTTGAATGGAAAATGGAATGCAAAACGAGGCATGCGTACCTCGAGATGCGATGAAAATGCAAAATGAGGCACGCATACCTCATTGAATGGAAAATGAAACGCAAGTATGACACGCATGCCACACGACAATGCAAAACGGTGTAAGTCGCAAGGGACATGCAAGATGGCGCGATACGACGCGCCGGACAATGTGATGGATGCGTGCAACGCACACAGGGCAATTTTTGAATCTTGTAAAAGACAAAGGATACAAAAGGATACAATCTTTGCTTGAATCTGGGTGCCACGCACAAAAGACACGGTCCGAGGTCAAAACGGAGGCCGGTTGAGCATCGGGGATGCACTTTCTTGCACTTTCTTGAGCTATGAAGACTAGAAACTACCCAAATGGCCTAAACAAGGCTGTGGGAGCATCACCGGCTGGACTAGGTGGCCACCGGCTGGCCACCGGCTGCATAAAAGTTCCACTGGCACAATATTGTGCCGACCGGCACAAAATAGTGCCGACGGCCAAAAGTTGCTGATCGGGGACAGTTTTGGCATTTCACCTCGGGCTTTTTAAAATAGGGTTTCCAACCCTATTTTCACACTTTTCTTGCGCCGAAAATTCCTCCCCCTTCTCTCTAGAGTATTTTCGACCCTCGATCCTCGCATTTTCTCGCGTTTTAGGCTCGATTTCGTCGTTCGATTCGCGAATACCTTCGCGTTTCGCACATTTTCGACCGATCAAAATATCAGTTCGGCACATCCTTTGCCATTTTCACCTTTTTGGGACTTGTTCCCCTCGATCTCTTCTCGATACCCGTGCCTTTTCACATTTTGACCTTCCCGGCCTTTCCCCACCCTCTCGGGGTTGACTTTTTGGTTGACCCTTCACATTCCGAGCCTATTTTCATTCCTCGACCATTTTTCCCATCATTCTTGACATGGCCGACGACGTTCCACGCGGCGGGACTCCCTCGGATCATGAGATGGATCCCGAGGTCGAGCTCCTCCCATTGAGCGAACGTCCTTTCGACCCGGCGACCTACCGCCCAGCGATTCATGTGCTACCACCGGATGGACTCCGCCATTTTCGCAGCTTTGACCGAGCACTGGACCCGGAGCTCCTCCTACGCGAGCCGACCTCTCACCTTTCCTTCGGCGCTTCTGAGGTAACATCTTTTCTCTGCTTTAATTTTCTGCACTGTAGAACCTTTTAACTGTCAACTGCCATAGTCGATTAGATTCTGTAATTCTGATACTCTGATGCATTTTGTATTGTAGTAGATCACAAACAAACTTGCAACTGATATCTGTTTAAGAACGATACACGCACACACTGCACTAGCCTTGAACCACTCAAACCAGGGCACACACCGTATTTCACTGCAAACACTGACACTCGATATCTGTCAGAATCTGAAAAACTTGCACGTATGCCAAATTTGCACTGATTTACTCAAACACACTGACGCACCAAATGTTATTGTTCACTGTAAGCACACCGACACTTGATAACTGCTTGAATCTGAAAATATGCACGCATGCCACATTTGCACTGAACCACTCAGACACATTGACGCATCAGACGTCGTAGTTCACTGTAAGCACACCGGCACCCGGTATCTGTTTGAATCTGAAAACTCGCACGCATGCCACATTTGCACTGAACCACTCAGACACATTGACGCATCAGACGTTGTAGTTCACTGTAAGCACACCGGCACCCGGTATCTGTTTGAATCTGAAAAAACTTGCACACATGCTAGATTGGCATTGAAGCACTGTTTCTTCAAAATTGTACATTTCATATTGCTTTGCTGCTATTTGTTTGAAAACAGGGAGATTCCCATACCATCCGCGGGTATGGGAACGTCGCGGCTCGAGATTGGTACGCGGAGCTTCCTGAGGCGGTTCGCCACATTGTAGACGAGGCAGGCTTTGGTTCCTTCTGTAGAGGACTCTCCCGGCTTACTGCTTGCAGGCCTCTTCTAGCTGCCCTGGCAGAGAGGTGGTGAGACACCACCGATTCATTCCACTTATCTACGACCGGGGACATGACGATGACCCCTTACGATTTCTCGGTGCTCACTGGCATCGGGGTAGGGGGTGATCCGATCCCCTTTGATACTGCTATGGATGAGTGGACCACAGCTCAGGTCTACTTACTTGGCGCGACTCCGCCTCTCGCCTGTCCCGGCTTCGTCCGGTATTCCTGGTTCGAGGTGCAGTTCCGGGTGCAGCCTCTTCTTGTGGACGCAGCTCCGATGACTCAGGAGGCCGCGGAGAGGTATGCACGTGGCTTTCTGATGTTTTTGTTCGGGACGACTCTCTTCGCCGACCGGGCGAACACAGTGCCCCTCTGCCTTCTTAGCGCACTGGTGGACGTCCGGGACATCTTGCGTTTCGATTGGGGTGGTGCGGCTCTAGCCACCCTCTATGGCTATATGAGCTCAGTCTCCCACGGCAGCGGACAGTTGCTCGGGGGCTATTGGCGTGCTTGGGAGGTACGTTTCCTTTTCCGCTTTACATTTCTGCTTTACATTTTCTGTACTCTGTACACTGCACACACTGTAGTCTGTTTCACACGGACTGTATACTGTACACACGGCACACACATACTCTGCTTTATACTGACTGTACACTACTCACACTGTACACTCCGCACAATACACTACACAACACACGGCTCTGTTATTTCTGCTTTATTCTGTATTCTGCTTTATCTGATAAATATTCTGGTATTCACCTTGCAGTTGTGGGTTTACGCCTACTTTCCCAGGCTTGCTCCTGTACCCGATGCAGAGACGCCTCTGGTCGTCCCCTTCTCACGCCGCTTTGACGGGAGATGCGCTCGGAGGCCGCGAGAGACTTTCAGCTTCTTCCGCCGTTACTTCGACACCATCACTCCCGCCGAGGTATGTTTTACGTGCAGTTCATTTAAGCTTCACTTTTCCACTGTATATTTGCAATACCAGTAGGTAACAAACTGTATTTCAATTTCAAATCACCTGGCAGCCGTGGGCTCCTTTGCCAGCGATGATACGGGATCGGTTTGCCGGCGCCGTCGAGACCTCGCATTACCGGATTTTGCTGGAGGGCCCGGTCTGTCGGGCTTGGTACCTGGGCGAGCGCTTCTTGCGTCAGACCCTAGGCGTACCTGAGCAGACAGTCCCGGTGCACCCTCCTGAGCATATGAGGGACACCGAGCGTTTCACTGCCGAGCAGATGGCGGACTACACCATCGGCTGGGAGGCAGACGGCTACAGAGGCGAGGGCGGTTACTCAGAGTACGTCCGGACCTTCATCATGCGGCCTCTGAGTGGTGGTCGCCGAGCTGAGAGAGAGAGACCTGTGGTGCCAGCGGCCGAAGCAGGAGTAGGAGGAGGAGCACCGAGAAGGGCTCGAGTCCGCGGCAGGGGCGGAGTCCAGAGAGGACGGGAGGCCAGTTGGCCCGCTTTGCCTTCTTCGCTGACTTTCCGGGGGTCGGATGGGGCGACCTATCAGATCCCCTTCGCCTCTCCGCCGGCTGATCACGAGTTTGTCGGTGTCCCCGACTTACCTCCGGTATGTGTTACTGCATTTCTGTAGAGTTATTTCATTTCAGTTTACTTGATATTCCACAGAATATTGATGCATCTGATTCCCTTGCAGGCGTCTTCGGGATACACCCGGCAGTTACTGGAGATGAATGCCTCCATGACGGGGATGCTGCAGCGGACCTTCGAGTTCCTAGCCTTTTACGGCCTTCCGGTATGTTCTCTCTGTCATAGCTTCAAACCATACACAAACTGCTTCGCATAATTTGATGCATAACACAACCCTGGATATCCAGCCCTCACGACACTTGATACACTGTACTCACACACTGTATTTTGCACTGATTAAACTACTCACGGCGCTCGCAAACTGTACTCATACACTGCACTCTGCACTGATAAACTGCTCACGGCATTCATACTCTGTACTCATACACTGCATTCTGCACTGTTAAACTGCTCACGACATTCATACTCTATATTCATACACTGCATTCTGCACTGATAAACTGCTCACGGAATTCATACTTTGTACTCATACACTGCATTCTGCACTGATAAACTGCTCACGGCATTCATACTCTGTAATTTCTGCATTGATAAACTGCTTCATGTATACTGATGCATTTGCCTTTTGTACTTTTCAGCCTCCCTTCCCGATTCCTCCTGTGGGTGGTGGCGCTCCATCTGGACCTCCGATTTCTACTCGGGATGGCAGGATATTCCCCCGCACCAAAGGAGGGCGTACTTACGCCGGGAGCAGCTCGCGGGCTCCAGTTCCAGACGACGAGTCTGAGGAGGGGGCGGAGTTATCCGAGGAGGAGGCCGGGGGCAGCTCGGGCTCGGGCTCAGACAGTGACACTTCTGGTGATGCTCCTGGACTTCTGCCCAGGAAGAGGGCGAGGGCAGATTCCCCGGCGCGAGGCCATTGATGATGCTGATGACCCAGACTTTTGCTGTTTCTTTTATTTCTCTTTTTTTTTTTTTTTTGTACTTTTCCCTTTTGTTGGTGGATAGAGTACTCGGTACTGCCGTAGGCAGATTTTTGTTTCCGAAAGTATGTACTTGAAAAAGATGATATGAAATGAAACAAACTTTTTGTCTGAAAAGAATGTTATATCTGTACATATCTGTATCTTTCATACTTTGCATTGCATTGCGTCATGTTACACCTCAAATGTAAATGATATTGATCTGTCGTCTGAAAATTGAGCAATTGTACTGTGATAATCGGATAACCAACCAATTAACAGCAAAACAACTCATACAAACCACTGCTCAAACTGGATACAACCCATAACACAGCATTCGGTTCATTCTGCACACAACAAACCCTGAACAAACAGCCCCGATCTGACAAGATGGACTACGAAAACTGAAACGGTTGAGGTTGAAACACACTTGGATGTCCCAAATTTTCTCTTTTCTTCTCCTGCCTCGCATGATTGCAGAGAATGGCACAGCATTCTGAGCACAAGCGATTACTTTTTGGAAAAGGATGGGTTTTCAACCGGGGTATCGAGCCTACCACAGAACACAGCGAGACAGACTCAAATAAAGAAACAAAAGGCACACAACCTAAAAGAACGAGAAAAGACTCACAGCTAAAATCGAGACCGATAGGTCAAAAGACGCGACACACGGACATGTTTACACAAAGATCTCAAATCTCGAGGAGCCAATTCCTCCAGGTATTATTCCCACCCCTTTCTGATTTGTGATACTCACATCACTCGGCCCTCAGGCTCATTTTTCTCTCAACCCTTTTCTCACTTTTCGCTCAACTTGCTCCTCTCTATTCTTTAATCTCTCATTTTTCAATCCCTCCCCAGAGTGATTAATGGATGAATAGGAAATTGCAGATTCACGCCCAACACTGTTAGCTCACGGCTATTCCTTCTGGTGAACAGGGTGCCCTGTTGGAAAGCATGTTAGCAGGGGGAAAGACAGAAGACCTGACTCAATCGTGCCCCTAGTTCATCATTTTGACCATTTTTGTTTTCTTCCTAAAACAGTTTTGATCAAGAATGAGAGTTGGATTAACACACTTATTCGATTCTTGATTTGAAAATCATGTGAATCAGGCTGCGAGCACTGAAAATTCTCCTTTTTGGGTCCAAACATGGTCCAATTTTGAAAATGAAACAGTTTTCGAGCAAATAAGTCAACCTCAGTGAAAATTTTTAAAAACTATTTTTGCAAACAGTCGATGCTTGACGAGCATAGAACTTACCCTCGAGATGCGCAACCTCGGATCGGAGGCAATGGAAAATTGCCCCTGGCTTAAAGGGGGATAAGGCAACGGAAAGTTGCCCCTAGTTTGGATGGTAACTTAAGGCGACTCATGGCAATGGATGGCAACGGAAAGTTGCCCCTTGTTTGGATGATGCCGCGGCGTGTCGTAAGCCAGTCCTTGTTGATGACGATCGGACCCTTAGGCGCGGAGGAGTCGAAGACGGCTTGAATCAATATATGGACACAGTCACCATGGAAGGTGTTGGTGGTTTGGCTTCAAGAGGAAGTTAATCATGTAGTTCCGGGTTGCTGCAATCGAGACATTGGATTCGGAGGAGGCGCAATTGATCAAAACCATGACATGGACTAAGACGCTATGGAAGCGTTGGGGGCTGGACTTCAGGATGAAGTTGCCTACGTATCCCAAACATGGGAATCAAGCCTTACGTTGTTCGGGTTAAGGTACACTCGGGTATTTTTAACCTTCACTATTTAGGCTCTAACTTTTGCCAAGGCGCCTGTTGCAGGTTTTCGACCTTGCGAGCTTTGTTTTTCTTTTTCATTTTTTTTTCTTTTCTTTTCTTTTACATTTCTTTTCTTTCTTTTCTTTTGCTATTCTTTGTTCTTTTCTTTTCTTTTTTGCTTCTTTTGTATTTTTCTTTTTTCTTTGCTCTAACTTTTGCCTGGGCCGCCCTTCCAGGTTTTCGGCCCAGCGAGCCTCTCAAAGGGTAAAAGTGTAGCTTTGTCCATGCCAAATGGTTTTGAGACTGAAGCCTCTCCGTATCCAAGAGAGCGACTGTTGTATTGATTTGCAGGAAAAGTCCATCACGGTTACTTCTCGAGCTTTGCTTGGTGGGATCTGATCTCCCTGATCTGACTTTGGTGCCTCTTGCTCAAGGGCTGCTTCAAAATGGGCCACACAGGCATTTCATGGCACTGAATGTTTTGAACAGATTCCGATTTGCAACAGATAAATCGAATCTCGAGGCTGAGAGCGATCCTGGGCTGCACAATCTCAAGAGCGATTCCACACAGGTCTTCGCAAGACTGCGCAAAACATTTTGTTTTTTGAAAGTTTTTAAGAAAGCGACAAATCGCTCATGTTGAAGATAGTGTGGAACCAGTCTGGATCAGGCCAGGGTCCTTCTCAGTACACACGCCGACGGGCATGATTTCATTCATTAAAAGCTTAGTGGGCCTCTCTTTCTCTCAAAATGATCAAAATTTTACAAAACCCGAGGAATTACTTCCTCTTCATTTTCATCACCGCAGTGTTCGAAAAGGGTTTTTATGAAAAGCTTAGGTCATTATGACGATGTTTAAGGCACAAGAGTGTAGGCAAAATGCACTGTCGTTTCATTCACATCTTCCGGCACGGCTAACTCAAATAGCAACAAATACGGAACGTGATAGCCACAGTTGTTTCATTCAGATTTGGTGGTATAACCGGCTCCTCGGCAGCAACAGGCTCAAAAAGCAAAAGCCACTAATTACAAGACAAAACGGTGTTTGAGGCAACAACCCCGAAATCACCTGGTATACTATACAAGAGGGACTGACTCGTTACAACAAGACAGACCCTGTAAGCAAAAAGACTAACTCAATACAGAGAGACAGACTCAAAAACAAAACGAAAGACTGACTCGACACTCAAGTCAGGATTTACAAAACTAGCATTGGCTGGTGCTCAAAAATGCGTGCCAAACGCCACATCCGAAAATGTACCAAACACTGCCCGCAGGCGGTTCACCTTCTGATTACATACTTGCAGTATCTGTATCCTCAAAATCCAACAACTGAGTGGTGACGGACTTTGCTGAGGTAGGGGGAAGGATAACCTCGTTGTCAATCAAATCTTGCACCTCGTGCCGGAGGCGGAAACAATTGTCGGTAGCATGGCCAGTCTGCTGATGGTACGCACAGTACAGAGCAGCATCATGTGTGGCAGGGAGATTCTTCGGGAGAGGCCGAGGCTCCAGGGGTTTAAGGTGTCCCCTCTCGGCAAGGATTTGAAGTGCCTTGGACAATGGCATGTAGAGAGCATGGAAGACCCTGCGCCCTCGGGGCAGGTACTTTGGAGTCTGAGCACTTTTGCTAGATGCAGTAGCGAACGGATCGGCGGGTGCGGCCTTGGGTTTCTGATCCTTTCCGAATGCAAGGCTGGGAGCGGGAAGAACTGTCTTGGCATGACGGGGCCTATCCCGATTCTCTGATTGACTGGGATTGCCCTCAGGCGGAGTGGGGAAAGCATCCTCCACAGCTTTTGACGTAACTGCGGATATCTGTTGCTTGTTCATTCCCCCGGCTTTCAAAGCCTCTACTGCCCACAGCAGTTGTTCGATAGGGTCGGCATCTGCCTTCATCTTGCCTTTGTCTCTGGCCTTGGCCTGATCTAGAACTTGGTTTGATGCGTCGTTACCATAGCTGGAGGCCATCTCCGGTTGGTTGAGTTCAATTACAATTCGTCCCAGTAGCGGGGGCTCCTGGGGTATAAAGCCTCCGGCATATGGTACGACTGGTGGCAAAGCAGACATTCCATAGGCGAGATCCGCCACGGACCTTTGAAGATCACCTATCATTCCCATTAGTTCAAATGTAGTAGGCTCGCGAGCCTGATATAGTTGAGGGGTCCAAATTGGATGTGCGGCAGGCGACCTGGGTGGATGCGGCATGTCAACAGTAGTCTCATCCTGTGGGGTAATTCCTTGGCTCAACGCGGCCGTCATGACCACAATCTCTTCTGAGTTTTGCGTCATGTTCAGTTTTGTCTCAGCAAGAAGAAGACACTAGCTGTTCTGGATCGACCCTCTGAATCTCTGAACTGAAACAGAAAACAAGCAGTATTTCAGCCCCAAACAAATCAAACACGGATGTAGCCGGACAACTGTACTTTACTACTGAACGCTGTTCCCCAGAATCACTATTCAAAACTGAACTGACACCCGCAGACACAGCTGATTCTCAACAACACTGATACTGGTGCCCTCGGGCCTGATGCTCAAACTTTGCAAACTGATATATGCGTTCCCTGCAGAGATATACTCTAAAAGCACACAACAGGTAAAAGAGAGCCAATACACCCCTATGTTGGGGTAGGGTTTGCCTGTCCTATTTTGTCAGGAGCTAGGGTTTCACTACGCACACAAAGGTTTCAAACAACCTATATCGGGTAAGCAACCTGTCCTAATTTGGAATGGTCACTATGGATCCGAATATGCACTAGGTCGAATGGTCAAAAAGGGTGCCCCGGTAAAACCGGGGTTTGTGTTCCCATACTGGCAGAGCCCGCAAACCGGTCAGCCTTATGGTCATGCCTTGACAAGACAAGCCTCCAGCAAACCGCTCAGGAATAGCAGATGGCCAACACGGTGTCCTAGGCGCACCAATGCACATGCAATGCAAAGAGACACATAAATGGAATCAAAACAGGATATCACGAGTTCGAGTCAAGCTCTCTAAACTCCCCAGCAGAGTCCCCAGAAACTGTAGACGTCCCCGAACGCCCCGGGAGGTTTAAGTCCCGTTCCGTTCATATTGGGGGTCACTACAGTTCAAGGACTCAAGTGTCACGGTTCTTAATCTTGAACCAAAGAGTCCAAATCCGGCAAATCGTTTGAGAAAATAGATTTTTGAAAAAGTAGTGCCAAACATGGACTGCTTTGCCAGATTATAGAGTCGCCACCTAAATATTTTAAAATGGAAAATTTAGGAAACCCTGACTCGGTGCCGAAGGCCACGTGTCCGTCATCACCAAAGTGGTCTTGGCTCGGGAGCTTGGGTACGATCGGGGAAGGTCAGCTATGAGCACCCCCTTTCGCCAGGTCCGAAGACCGGCCTCTACTAACCGTGATATCTAATTTTGAAAACATTATGTGTTCTTATTCCAATTATTAGCCTAGAATTACTATGTTATGCGCACAGCAAACAAGTATAGACTAGATTGCCTAATTTGGAAATAAACATTGCATATCCGTTCGTTTTGAAAACAGTTTGAAATTGCTACTCGCAAGTAGGCTAAAATACGGATTTCAAAGAGTTATTCCAACTCAAGCAATCTAACCTCCACCCACAGGCATTCAAACAGTTATATCATCTAAGCATCTAGCCACATGGTAAGCATGCTGTCATGGCAACATTCACACGCATGTGATATGCTAAAGCATAAAAGCTTACCTAGTACTCCGTGCCAAAACAAGAAACTAGTTAGCAAACATGCATGTCCTAGTTCATGTTGAGTGGCTAATGCAACACATGCAAAGATGTAATCTAGAGTAGGCTCGGCTAACCCTAAAGATGGCATGTGAAATGCACTTTATTCGATGCACGTATTCAATTTGGAATTGAAAATACAATGCGGTTTGTATGATGTGCCGAGCCCGGTGCATGTAAACAAATGCATGGATGCACGCATGCATTGCATAAGGTATGCTAAAAATAAACGTGCCCTAATCTACCATCATAAGCAGGTAAATAAAAGGGAAGAAAGAAATGGGGGTTGGAAGACATACACACCACTCACCCACACTTATTACAGATATGCCCTCGCTCGGAGGGACCGAAAGAATAATACAAATAATTAACTACGCAAGCTAATTAAACATTACAAATAGCCTAATTAGTTGACAAACTAACTAAACTAAGAACAGTAGTAAACTGCCTCGGGAGGAGAGCCAAATGCGGCACGTGCTCGGGCCTTGCTCGGAATTGCACTGCCATGCCTAGATTGCCTCTGTTTTCCCTGCTTTGCACCTCAGAAGACTGCCAAAGTCTCAGAACTACTTCCTTGGATGCTGGGGATCACCACCGGCTAAACAGAATATCCATCGGCTGCTATATGTGGCCACCGGCACAAAATGAACTCATCGGCTATCAATAGACTGCCGGTCGGCACTAAATACTGCCGGCCGGCACTGAATGTCTGTAGAACCTGCAACTCACAGCAGCAGAGGGCAAAAACTTGCATGGCAATGTAATTCCAACAATGTATGCACCAATCATGCCCCTTATCATATTTGTGACTCAAAGGGGCATGTGCCTCGATTCTCGGGCCACCAATCACGCATTCCCATGCATGATGGCCCGAAGAACCAAGTTGTGCACTTTCATGTCAAATGCATGTAAACCAAACAAACAAAACAAGGCCCAATTCCTATCACCAAGTCAAGGAACAAGGCGCGTATGCAAGGTGCAATGCAACCTAAGCATGTTAGCTAATATGCAACATGATCATGGCAAGATACTTATGTAAGCATGCAAGCAAACATGAGACAATGCAAGCCAAGCAAATGATGGTCTTAAACATGATCTAGGCAACCCCAAATAGGCCTAAAATCAGTGGCCAAAATGCCCCAAAGATGGAGGCCACCACACACACACACATGCATATGTTAAGGTACCAACTTAAGCATAAACAAGCAATTCTCGAGCGCACTCAAAAGAGGCTAAGTGTGGACAACTAACATGCATTGTAAAGCTCTGAAATCATGCTAAACATGGTGCCCAAACCAAGCAACAAAGCAAGCTAAACATGCGATTAAGGTCCAAGCACTTAAGGCAAGCCAAAGGGCTTAAACCAAGGTCAAACCCACCAAGCCTCACAAGGCCAAGGGGACTCAAAATAGGTCAAAGACAGACCTAAACAACACCCAAGGAACACCTAGATGGCATCTAAATGGTCCAAGCATAAAGGCACATACAAAGGCCAAAACATGAGGTATACAACATGCGCTTTTAAAGCAATAAAGAGGCGACTTAGGCAAGCATATGAGCATGCCAAAGGGACTGAAATTACATGTTGGGTGGTTCCAAACCACCAAAATAATGCAAGCAACACATGCTACACACTCACATACTTGAGGCATAGAAGCTCGGCAAGCCACAAATGCAAAGGAGCTATACTAAACATGCCAAAATCAATCCAAACGACCATGGACAGACCTAAAGCATGGCAAAATAAGCACAAAACATTCATAAGTCTAAGCCTAAATCATGCTCAAATAAAGGCTAACAACCTAAGACATGTTAAAGGCGTTACAAGGCATTACATGGCAACTATGCTAAGCATGCATAAGGGATCAAAACCAACTTAAAATCATGTTATATCATGGTAATATGAGCATGAAAAACAGTCATGGCATGCTCAACACACACTTGAACATAGGCTTCCTCAAGAGGCCAAAACTTGTCCTTTTCAAGGACAACAAGGAGAGGGGGTGGCCCTCTCCTTCTTGGGACTTCAAGGCATCATCTACACCACTGAAATCCCTCAATATTTCAGTGGTGAAGAGACCCCAACACCAAAATCCCAGAGCTCTCACAAAATAGCTCAAAATGAGGCCTTTTCAAGGCCTAAGGGTGGTCAAACCTCCCCAAAGCACAAAACACTCTTAACCAACAATAAAGAGGAGCAAAAAATAGAACTTTTTTGTATTAAATTCTAAGCACAAAAACAATTCTAAACTATGCAAAAATGGAGTACAAAAATGGGGTAAAAAGGGATAGTTTCTTACCCTTGAAGACCACCTTCACAAAGGTTGATGTTGTTGCTTCCTTGAGCTCAAATCCAACCAAAAACTTCACGAACCAGCCCTTAGAACCTCAGTAACCAAAGGAAGGTGAAACACTAGGTGCTTGTGTGCAATAATGTGGACTAAAACGCCTAGTGTACAAACAAGAGAGAAAAAGAGAGATAGGATAGATATAGAACTCAAACCCTCAAACCAAAGCTTCTTCTCTATCTTTTCTCTCTAAAAATGTCTAATTTTGCTAACCCTTGAGCCAAGAGAAGAGAGGGTTCTCTTATAGGCAAGAAAGCTTACAAGCTAAGCAAAACAAAAGCTCATCCCTCCATACACGTGTATGGAGGGGAAACAAATGCCATACAGCTGCTTCAAAATATCTGAGAAAGCAACTGCACAGTAGTCGGCAGGGTAAAGTTGTCATTTTGACAAAATTGACTACCGACCGGCACAAAAGAGTGCCGACCGGCACAATATAGTGCCGATGGCAACACTAACCAGCCGGTGGCCTCTAGCCACTGCCGGTGGTGTGTGGGGATGCCTCATAAGGCATTCCCTGCCCCTCCAAGGCAAAGCACAAGTGTTTGGTGCAAAACCAGACACAAAACGGTCAAGTTCGGAGGTCCTGAGGCAAGGCGCGTAGCCGAGAACTCCGGGAACTCCAAACGAACACGAACATGGATAATCACCGAGGGTTCAAATGGTGACGTCCAAGTCTTGAGGACGGTCAAAAATGGGCTGTCTACATATACTACTTTCAAATTAGGCCAACTCATGGGTTATCATCATTAATCAAACTAGGGTTTCAAGAAAATGTTGAAATTCAAGACAAATTCAAACCTATTAATTCATTACCTTTAATTCTAATTTTCCCGTTGATTAAACACTTAAGAATCATAATTTACCCTTTTAACCCATCAATTTAACTCTCAAGATTCCATACCTCAAAAATCAAGCAAGCTTTGGTGAGATTCCTCCATAATTTCGGAATTCCAATCGGTTAAAAACATTGCTCTTCGCTTATTCTACATCCTTGATGCCAAAATCATGGTAGATTGTTGCTCAAACTAAAGGAGATCAAGGTTTTGGGGCTAGGGTTTCGAAGGGTTTCGGACTTAGGAGAAGAAGAAATAAGAGAGGGGAAAGAAAATGTAGAAAAAGATCTCAAAATCCCGTTTTTTAAGCTGCTGGTCCGCTCTTCCCGCTCGAGCGTCCCTATTCCCGCTCGAGCGGACCTGTTCCCAACACAGATTTCAAAACTTCGAACACGTATAATTCTCCCATCCGGACTCCGTTTTAGGTCGTTCTTGTGTCCAAATTGAAGCCCCTGAAATAAGCTTTCCAATGGTTCTAACCTCACATCCAAACTCAAAGGGTGGAAAAAGAAAAGGACAAATGAGTGACGGTTGGTTGTAAATGAATTATTCAAACTACAGTTTTGGATCCAATCTTACTCTACCATCATATTACCACCACAATCAATACCCCAAAATAAAATAAGGAGGTTCCAAATACCTTATTACAAATCCCTCAGACGAACCCATGTGCCTCAACATTCAAGCTCACCAGGCGACCCGCTCGAGCGCCCTTCCTTGCGCTTGAGCGCTCTGACGAACAAGGACGTCTGCTCGAGCGTCCACTACTACGCTCGAGCGGGAATCTACAACCCTCAGATTCTCAGGCAGTCTGCAACAATATACTGGGAGCCTCACAAGTCCGCTCGAGCGGCCACTCCTCCGCTCGAGCGGAGGAAAGAATTTCTGGGTCGTCACAATAAGTGTCCGAGTATTCGAACCCAAATGCGTGAGAAATTGTAAGTAACACCAAAATTACATATCTGCCATCATGTAAGAGGGTAAGAATAAGTGTCCGAGTATTAGAACCCTAATGCATGAGAAATTGTAAGTCAACACCAAAATTACGTATCTGCCATCATGCAAGAGGGTCTGAATACGTATCCGAGTATTAGACCCGTAATTTGGAGAAATTGTAACTAACACTATAATTACATATCTGCCATCATGTAGGAGGGTACGAATAAGTGTCAGAGTATTCGAACCCTAATGCATGAGAAACTGTAAGTCTACACCAAAATTACGTATCTGCCATCATGCAAGAGGGTCTGAATAAATATTCGAGTATTCGAACCCTAATGCATGCGAAATTGTAATTAAATGCCATAATTACATATCTGCCATCATACAAGAGGGTCTGAATAAGTGTCTGAGTATCCGAACCTTAATTTGGATAAATTGTAAGTAATACGATAATTACATATCTGCCATCATGTAAGAGGGTACGAATAAGAGTCCGAGTATTCGAACCCTAATGCATGAGAAATTGTAAGTCAACACCAAAATTACATATCCACAATCCTGCAAGAGGGTCTGAATAAGTATCCAAGTATTCGAACCCTAATGCATGCGAAAATGTAATTAAATGCCAAAATTACATATCTGCCATCATACAAGAGGGTCTGAATAAGCGTCCGAATATCCGAACCCTAATGCATGAGAAATTGTAAGTAAACACTATAATTATGTATCTGCCATCATGCAAGAGGGTCCAAATAAGTGTCCGAGTATTCGAACCCTAATGCATGAGAAATTCTCAATAAACAACATAATTACATATCTGGCATCATGCTGGAGGGTTCGAACAAGTGTTCGAGTTTTCAAACCCTAATGCATGAGAAATTGTAAGTAAACACCATAATTTCGTATCTGCCATCATGCAAGGGGGTCCGAATAAGTGTCCAAGTATTCGAACCCCAATGCTTGAGAAATTGTACGCAAACACCGTAATTACATATCTGCCATCGTGCAAGAGGGTCCGAATAAGTGTCTGAGTAATCAAACCCTAATGGATGAGAAATTGTAAATAAACACCATAATTACATTGCTGAAATCACGCAACGGGGTCCGAAAAGTGTCTAAGTATTCAACCCTAATGCACGAGAAATTGTAAGTAAACAACATAATTATATCTCTGCAATCATGCAAGAGGGTCTGAATAAATGTCCGAGTATCCGAACCCTAATGCAAGAGAAATTGTAAGTAAACACCATAATTATGTATTTGCCATCATGCGTAAGGGTCTGGATCAGAAATTGTAAGTAAACACCATAATTACATATCTGCCATCATGCAAGAGGGTCCGAATGAGTGTCCGAGCATTCGAACCCTAGTGCATGCGAGATTGTAATTAAACTCCATAATTACATATCTGCCATCAAACAAGGGGGTCTGAAAAATTGTCCGAGTATCCGAACCCTAATGCAAGAGAAATTGTAAGCAAACACCATAATTATATATCTGCAATCATGCAAGTGGGTCCGAATAAGCGTCCGAGTATTCGAACCCTAATGCAAGAGAAATTGTAAGTAAACACCATAATTACATATAAGGCATGATGCCAAAGAGTTCGAATAAGTGTCCGAGTATTTAAACCCAAATGCATGTGAAATTGTAAGTAAACACCATAATTACATAACCGGCATCATGCTAGTGGGTTTGAATAAGTGTCTGAGTATTCAAACCCTAATGCATGAGAAATTGTAAGTAAACACCATGATAACATATCTACCATCATCCAAGAGGGTACGAATAAGTGTTCGAGTGTTCGAACCCAATGCATGAGAAATTGTAAGTAAATACCATAATTACATATCTGTCATCATGCTAGATAGTCCGAATAAGTGCCCGAGTATTTGAACCGTAATGCTTGAGAAATTGTAAGTAAACAATATAATTACATATCTGCCATCATGCAAGAGGGTCCAAATTAGTATCCGAGTATTCGACCCCTAATGCATGCGAAATTGTAATTAAATGCCATAATTACATATCTGCTATCACACAAGAGGGTCTGAATAAGTGTCCAAGTATCCGAACCCTAATGCATGAGAAATTGTAAGTAAACACCACAATTATATATCTACCATCATGCAAGAGGGTCTGAATAAGTGTCCTAGCATTCGAACCCTAATGCATGAGAAATTGTAAGTAAACACCATAATTACATATCTGACATCATGCTAGAGGTTTCAAATAAGTGTTCAAGTATTCAAACCCTAATGCATGAGAAATTGTAAGTAAACACCATAGTAACATATCTGGCATCATGATAGAGGGTTCGAATAAGTATCCGAGTATTCAAAACATAATGCATGAGAAATTGTAAGTAAACACCATAATTACATATCTGCCATCATGCAAGAGGGTCCAAATAACTGTCCGATTATTCGAACCCCAATGCTTGAGAAATTGTAAGTAACACCATAATTACATATCTACCATCATGCAAGAGGGTCCAAATAAGTATTTGAGTAATCAAACCCAAATGGTTGAGAAATTAAAAATAAACACCACAATTACATAGCTGCCATCATGCAAGAGGGTCCGAAAAGTGTCCGAGTATCCGAACCCTAATGGATGAGAAATTGTAAGTAAACACCATAATTATGTATCTGCCGTCATGCAAGAGGGTCCGAATAATTGTCCGAGCATTCAAACCCTAACTTGGAGAAATTGTAAGTAAACAACATAATTACATAGCGGCCATCATGCAAGAGGTTACGAATAAATGTCCGAGCATTCGAACACTAATGCATGAGAAATTGTAAGTAAACACCAAAATTACGTATCTTCCACCATGCAAGAGGGTCCGAATAAGTATCCGAGTATTCGAACCCTACTGCATGCGAAAGGGTAATTAAACGCCGTAGTTACATATCTGCCATCATACAAGAGGGTCTGAATAAGTGTCTGAGTATTCGAACCATATTGCATGAGAAATTGTAAGTAAACACCATAATTACATATCAGGTATCAAGCTAGAGGGTTTGAATAAGTGTCTGAGTATTTAAACCCTAATGCGTGAGAAATTGTAGGTAAACACCATAAATACATATCTGCCATCATGCAAGAGGGTCCGAATAATTGTTTGAGTATTCGAACCCCAATGCATGTGAAATTGTAAATAAACACCATAATTACATATCCGCCACCATGCTAGAGAGTCCGAATAGGTGTCTGAGTATTCGAACCATATTACATGAGAAATTGTAAGTAAATACCAGAATTACATATTTGCCATCATGCAAGTGGGTCTAATTAAGTGTCCGAGTATTCGTACGCTAATTTGGAGAAATTGTAACTAAACACCATAATTATGTATCTGCCATCATGCAAGAGGGTCCGAATAAGTGTTTGTGTATTCGAACTCCAATGCATGAGAAATTGAAAGTAAACACCAAAATTACGTATCTCCCATCATGCAAGAGGGTCCGGATAAGTGTCCAAGTATTCGAACCCCAATTTGAAGAAATTGTATGTAAACACCATAATTACATGTCTGCCATCATGCAAGAGGGTACGAATAAGTGTCCGGGTATTTGATCCCTAATGAATGAGAAATTGTAATTAAAAGCCATACTTACATATCTGCCATCATACAAGAGGGTCTGAATAAGTGTCCAAATATCCGAACCCTAATGCATGAGAAATTGCAAGTAAACACAAAAATTATATATCTGCCATCATGCAAGAGGGTCCGAATAAGTGTCCAAGTGTTCGAACCCCAATGCATGAGAAATTGTAAGTAAACACCATAATTACATATATGCCATCATGCAAGAGGGTCCGAATAAGTGTCCAAGTGTTCGAACCCCAATGCATGAGAAATTGTAAGTAAACACCATAATTACATATATGCCATCATGCAAGAAGGTCCGGATAAGTGTCTAAGTATTCGAACCCCAATTTGTAGAAATTGTAAATAAACACCATAATTACATATCTGCCATCGTGGAAGAGGGTCAGAATTAGTGTCCAAGTATTCGAACCCTGATGCATGAGAATATTTAAATTAACGCCATAATTACATATCTGCCGTCATACAAGAGGTTCTGATTAAGTGACCGAGTATTCGAATCATAATGTATGAGAAATTGTAAGTAAACACCATAATTACGTATGTGCCATTATGCAGGAGGGTCCGAATAAGTGTCTGCGTATTCGAACCCTAATGTCTGAGAAATTGTAAGTAAACACCAAAATTACATATCTGGCATCATGACTGAGGGTCTGAATAAGTGTCCGAGTATTTGAACCCTAATGCATGAGAAATTGTAAATAAACACCATAATTACATATCTTCCATCATGCAAGAGGGTCCGAAAAGTGTTCGAGTGTTCGAACCCTAATGCGTGAGAAATAGTAAGAAAACACCATAACTAGATATCTGCCATCATGCAAGAGGGTCCGGAGAAGTGTCGAAGTATTCGAACCCAAATTTGGAGAAACTGTAAGTAAACGCCACAATTACAAATCTGCCATCACGTAAGAGGGTCCGTATAAGTGTCCGAGCATTCGAACCCTAACGTATGAGAAATTGTAAGTAGACACCAAAATTACGTGTCGACCATCATGTAAGAGGGTCCGGATATGTGTCCGAGTATCCGAACCCTAATGCATGAGAAATTGTAAGTAAACACCATAATTATATATCTGTAATTACGCAAGAGGGTCCGAATAAGTGTCTGAGTATTCGAACCCTAACGCATGAGAAATTGTAAGTAAACACCATAATTACATATCATGCATCACGCTAGAGGGTTTGAACAAGTGTCCGAGCATTTAAACGCTAATGCATGAGAAATTGTAAGTAAACACCATAATTACATATCTGGCATCATGTTAAAGGGTTTGAATAAGTGACTGAGTATTCAAACCCAAATGCATGAGAAATTGTAAGTAAACACCAAAATTGCATCTCTGCCATCATGCAAGAGGGTCCGAAAAAGTGTCCGAGTATTCAAACCCCAATGCATGGGAAATTGTAAGTAAACACCATAATTATATATCTGTCATCACGGTAGAGGGTCCGAATAAGTGTCCGTGTATTCGAACCCTAATGCTTGAGAAATTGTAAGTAAAAATCAGAATTACATATCAGGCATCATGCTGGAGGGTTTGAATAAGTGTCTGATTATTTAAACCCTTATGCATGAGAAATTGTAAGTAAACACCATAATTAAATATCAGGCATCATGCTAGAGGGTTCGAATAAGTGTCCGAGTATTTCAACCCTAAAGCATGAGGAATTGTATGTAAACACCATAATTACATATCTAGCATCATGCTAGTGGATTCAAATAATTGTCCGAGTATTCAAACCCTAATGCATGAGAAATTGTAAGTACACACCATAATTACATATCTGCCATCATGCAAGAGGGTTATGAATAAGTGTCCGAGTATTCGAACCCCAATGCAAGAGAAATTGTAAGTAAACACCACAATTACATGTAGGCCATCATGCTAGAGGGTCCGAATAAGTGTCCGAGTATTCGAATCCTAATGCTTGAGAAATTGTAAGTAAACACCATAATTACATATCTGCCATCATGCTAGAGGGTCCAAATAAGTATCCGACTATTCGTACCCTAATGCATGCGAAATTGTAATTAAACGCCATAATTACATATCTGCCATCATACAAGAGGGTCTGTATAACTGTCCGAGTATCCAAACCCTAATGCATGAGAAATTGTAAGTAAATACCACAATTATATATCTACCATCATGCAAGAGGGTCCGAATAAGTGTCCGAGTATTTAAACCCTAATGCATGAGAAATTGTAAGTAAACACCATAATTACACATCTGCCATCATGCTAGAGGGTTCGAATAAGTGTCCGGGTATTCGAACCCTAATGTATGAGAAATTGTAAGTAAAAACCATAATTGCATATCTGCGATCATGCAAGATGGTCCGAATAAGTGACTGAGTAATCAAACCCTAATGCGTGAGAAATTGTAAATAAACACCATAATTACATAGCTGCCATCATGCTAGAGGGTTCGAATATGTGTCCGAGTATTCAAACCGTAATGTATGAGAAATTGTGAGTAAACACCATAATTGCATATCTGGCATCATGCTAGATGGTCCAAATAAGTATCCGAGTATTTAAACCGTAATGCATGAGAAATTGTAAGTAAACACCATAATTACATATCCGCCATCATGCAAGAGGGTCCAAATAAGTGTCCGAGTATTCGAACCCCAATGCTTGAGAAATTAAAAGTAACACCATAATTACAAATCTGCCATCATGCAAGAGAGTCCGAATAAGTGTCTGAGTAATGAAACCCTAATGCATGAGAAATTGCAAGTAAACACCATAATTACATATCTGCCATCATGCAAGGGTGTCTGAATAAGTGTCCGAGTATTCGAACCCCAATGCTTGAGAAATTGAAAGTAACACCATAATTACATATTTGCCATCATGCATGACGGTCCGAATAAGTGTCTGAGTAATCAAACCCTAATGCATGAGAAATTGTAATTAAACACCAAAATTACATATCTACCATCATGCAAGAGGTTACGAATAAGTGTCCGAGTATTCAAACCCTAATGCATGCGAAATTGTACGAAAACACCAAAATTACATATCTACCATCACGCTTGAGGGTCCGAATAAGTCTCCGTGTATTCAAACCCTAATGCTTCAGAAATTGTAAGTAAACACCATAATTACATATCAGGCATCCTGCTAGAGGGTTCAAATAAGTGTCCGAGTATTTAAACCCTAATGCATGAGAAATTGTAAGCAAACACCGTAATTACATATCTGGCATCATGCTAGAGGGTTTGAATACGTGTCCGAGTATTCAAACCCTAATATATGAGAAATTGTAAATAAACACCATAATTGCATATCTGCCATCATCCGGGATGGTCTGAATAAGTGACTGAGTAATCAAACCCTAATGCATGAGAAATTGTAAATAAACACCATAATTACATAGCTGTCATCATGCATGAGTGTCCGAAAAGTGTCCAAGTATTCGAACCCTAATGCGAGAGAAATTGTAAGTAAACACCATAATTACAAATTTGCCATCATGCAAGAGGGTTCGAATAAGTGTCCGAGTATTTGAACCCTAATTTGGAGGAATTGCAAGTAAACACCATAATTACATATCTGCCATCTTGCAAGAGGGTCCGAATAAGTGTCCGCGTGTTCAAACCCCAATTTGGAGAAATTGTAAGTAAACACCATAATGACATATCTGCCTTTATGCAAGAGAGTGTAAATAAGTGTCTGAGTATTTGAACCCTAATGCATGAGAAATTATAATTAAACACCATAATTACATATCTGCCATCATACAAGAGCGTTAGAATAAGTGTTCGAGTATTCGAACCCTAATGCATGAGAAACTGTAAGTAAACACCAAAATTACGTATCTGCCATCATGCAAGAGGGTCCGGATAAGTGTCCAAGTATTCGAACCCCAATTTGAAGAAATTGTAGGTAAACACCATAATTATATGTCTGCGATCATGCAAAAGGGTCCAAATAGGTGTCCGAGTATCCGAACCCTAATCCATGAGAAATTATAAGGAAACACCATTGATAATACAGTTACGATACAACGGGTTCCAAGTAGAACGGGTCGGACCGATCCACACTTCTCGAGTCGGTAATGAAGGATGACCAAACCCACCGAAGAACCTGCACAAAAGTTCAACGGGGAACGGGAAGTGCCCCAGCGTACCCTCCGGCGAGCAAGTTAGAGAGAGAGAGAGATGGAATGTGGAGATATGGGTCAGAGATAGATAAACTTTACATCCTTTTTTGTCTTCAACCTTTGCTTATATCCTCTGGTAATCATTTCGTTGCCCCTTCCGACCTGCCACCTTGGCTGAAAGTCTATGCTCTGGCTTACCTTGTTCATGGTGAAGGCGTTCTGCCCCGACGGAGAGGGCTTGTCGCAATAAATGCTGTGAGGGGCTTCATTAATGGCGATGTGCAATGCCAATAACTTTGCAGATCTTTGTCTGCTGATGTGGTTTGCCCCTTACCAGGCACGTGTTTGAATATCATTAGTCCTTTAAGTCATGTTGACTTCCAATTGTGCTGGGCCTTACCAGTTGGGTTATGCATTGGGCCCTACGCGGTAGGTTTGGGTTGTTCATAGTGGGTTATGGCCTTTATAAGCCTATCCATGTCAGTAGTCCCCCATTCGCAAGTGCCGCTTTAGTCCAACGAAGGGAATAATGAGCAAGATGGGGGTTGAAGGTCGAGTGAAAGGAATGACCAACCAGAAGTGGCCGAGTGGAGGGACCGACCGTGAGGAGGGCCGACCGCAAAGGGTTATCGGGTTGAGGGGCCCACCACGAGGAGGGCCAACCATGAAGGGTAACTGAGTGGAGGGTCCGACCATGAGCAGGGCCGACTGCAAAAGGTGACCGAGTGGAGGGACTGACCATGAAGAGGTCCGACCACGAAAGGTAACTAGGTTGAGGGGCCGACCACGAGGAGGGCCGACCACGAAGGGTAACCGAGTGAAGGGTTCGACCATGAGCAGGGCCGACCGCGAAAGGTGACCGAGTGGAGGGACTGACCATGAGGAGGGTAGACCGCGAAAGGTGACCGAGTGGAGGTACCGACCATGAGCAGGGCCGACCGCGAAGGGTAACTGAGTGGAGGGACCGACTAAGTGGAGGGCCGACTATGAAGGGAGAGGTGGCGGGGTGCGGGGCTCGACGTGGGAACGTGAAGTGGAAAAGACAAGGTAGGAGAAGGGGGCAGTGAATCGGGGTCGTACAGGTGGCAGCATCTCGTGGTGGGGGAGGTTAGGCGTTGGGCTAGAAGTGAAACGATAGGTCATAATGGGTGTCGAAAAGACAGTTTTGGCGGATGGTTGAGAATATTTCAAACTGGCAGCAATTAATTGTGACCCCTGGAATACAAGCAAGCCTTGGGCTTTTGGGATTATACGTTTTACCTATCTTTTTTCGAAAAATCAAAATATTCCAAGTGTAGACTCCTTCGTTGCAAGTGATACACCCTTGCGACATTTTTGGAACTTTCTTGCACCCGCATCCGAAGCCATCCACAGACATACGACAGAGACGGCCCAGGAAGAAGCTAAAACTGCCGGGGTTGATCCACTAGGAGACGACGATGTAGTGGAGTTGGCGGAGCAGTACAGGGTGGAGAAGCAAGTGGAGAGAGTAGGGGGGCCATCGGCGCAACTTCGTTCGTCCACAATGATGACGGCGTCGACACCAATCAGCCAGGTGGAGTCAGATCACTGGCATACAAAGGCCGATAAGTCGATCATCACTGCAAAGGAGCTGGAGGGTATGCGGGCGAAGTACCAGACTCCAGCAGAAATAGAGTTGAAACTGCTGGAATCAAAGGAGAGGGCATCCGATGCGCGACCGGGCGAATTTGCCTATATGAGGAGGCGCTATAGGGGGGTGTGGGGTTGCCACTACCCCGGATAGTGGTGGAAATTTTAAACTGGTTGGATGTGGCCCCAGGCTAACTGATGCCCAACGCGTGGAAGATTTTGCTGGCGTGTGCGAGCGTGTGGCCGAAGGCGAACGGGGGGGCTGCAATGACGGTAGACGAGTTTTTTGCGTGCTACAAGGTGTCGGGGCAGCACGAGACTTGGGTTACGTTGCTGGCGGCGGCAGGGAAGGGGTTGGTGGCGGGGTTGCCATTGTCGATAAAGGGGTGGAGGCCGCGGTGGTTCTAAATGCCTGCACGGTCGCCAATGATCGGTTTGAAGAGGCTCAAAATGCCTGCACGGTCGCCAACAATTAGTTCTAGAAGGAGTTGGAGGAGGAGAGAACCAGAGCAGCCTCTGAAAGGGCAGCATACCCCGATCTCTGCGTCGCAGCAATAGAGCAATTTAAGGGTTCTGCTGAATTTCACATGGCAGTCGATGCTACGGTCGTCAGCAACTTGGCGAGAGAGGTGTCTGGAGGGGCGGGCCTGTCGGGAACGATTGCTGGGGGTAAGACTGAAACAGAAATTATTGAAAGCTTCCAGCAGTTGGACTTCTACAAACACGAAATGGCTGAGTTTTGGGACAGTGGCTGGAAGATGTTCAAGCGGAAGGCAGAAGAACTATTCCCAGACTTGGACCTTAGTAGTGTACGGATTGAAGAAGAAGACCTCGTGTCTAGTGAGGAAGAGTGATTGGTGTGAATTGTACAAGTTTGTTTTTTTTTTTTTTTTTTGAATTGCTGTAATAAACTTATGTACAAGTTTGTGAATAAATAAAATTTGAGTTGTGTTTTCATTCCACTGTTTGTGTTTGTGTATGATGAATGAAAATGTTGACTTGAAACTCAACGCAAAGCCAAGGTTGAAATAAACGAAAAAACTGAATGCAAAGTAAAGTTAAGAAGAACACAATGCAGAGTGAAGTTGAACTTGTAAGAAAAACTCCGTGTAGAGTGAAGTTGAAAATGGAATAAAATTATAAGTTTGTGTTTGCCACACTGCTGTCTCTGTTTTGGTGAGTCTGAAGTGAGCGAGGGGGAGCTGATTCAAGTTAGGCTTGATTTGTAAGGAAAGAGTAAGAAGATAATCTGACTTGAAGAGGAAATATATACGAATGTCAAAGATGTGGAGTTTTAAATTATCCCCAAAAATGGAGTTGTAAATCATGTTGCAAGAGTTTTGGAATTTGACTAAGTGTAGAGTGGTGTAATAGCGTGGATCTGGAATGTTGACCAAGTGTGTCTACTAACGTCACCAGCATGAATTCTGCCTGGATGGCCTTGACTGACTAACTTAGCGGCCTACTAATGTCACCAGCGTGCTCAGTTGGTGCCAAGCTGTGATTGACTAACTTAGCAAGTAGTTTAGTAGCTTGAAGTAACTAAGTTTGGCTGAGGCTGTGTAGGCTCATGCTGACCGAGGCTTTTATGCTCGGTCTGGCTGAGGCTTTGTATGAGCGGTCTGACCAAGGTTTTTATGCTCAGTCTGGCTGAGGCTTGTCATGGTCAGTCTGGCTGAAGCTGGTCACGCTCAGTCTGGCTTAGGCTTTTATGCTCAGTCTGGCTGAGGCTTTATATGCTCGGTCTGGCTGAGGCTTTAAGTGACTCGGTCTGGCTGAGCTCTTCATGTTTAGTCTGGTTGAAGTTGAGTAGGCTCGGTCAGACCAAGGCCTTTATGCTCAGTCTGGCTGAGGCTTGTCATGCTCGGTCTGACCGAGGTTTTGATGCTTAGTCTGGCTGAGGCATTGTAGGCTCGGTCTGACCGAGGTTTTTATGCTCAATCTGGCTGAGGTATGTCATGGTCAGTCTGCCTGAAGCTGGTCACGCTCAGTCTGGCTGAGGCTTTTATGCTCAGTCTGGTTGAGGCTTTGTGTGCTTGGTCTGGCCAAGGCTGCAATCAAAGCGTTATTTGGAAAATCACACATGTATTTGGAATATAAGCTTGTTGTCATTAAAGTGTAACCCATTTGATCAAAATTTTGCATCACAGAAGAGAAGGATGAGAGCAATGTGGTGTGCAAGTTGTCAAAAGGAAATATAGCAAAAGATTGATACAAGAATTGAACTTTTATTGAAAATAGCATTTCAAATGCTTGGCATTCTATGGGTAGGGGAGATTGTGGCCTTCCATGTCCTGAAGTCGGTAAGTGCCTGGACGAGGTCTGGCAATAATAATATAAGTTCCTTTCCATTCAGCCGCCAGCTTCCCCTCAGCCGGGTTCTTGGTGGCGAGGGTTACTTCGCGCAAAACAAGGTCCCGTATGGCGAATTCCCTTGGTCGGACTCTGCGGTTGTAATGTGCTCTCATTTGCTACTAGTATGAGGCCCGTCTGACTGCAGTTGTTTCGCGAAGCTCTTCGATCAGGTCTAGGTCTGCCCGACAGAGCTCTTTAGTTAGTTCTAGATTCGGATGTAGAACCCTTGGGGTAGGAAGACTGATCTCCACTGGGATGACCGCCTCAGCGCCGTATGTTAAGCGAAAAGGGGTCTCCCTCGTGGGAGTTCGACTGGTAGTACGGTAAGCCCAGAGTACATTTGGTAATTCCTCAGCCCAGAGTCCCTTAGCAGCTTCCAGCTTAGTTTTGATAATCTTGAGGAGAGAATGGTTGGTGACCTCAACTTGGCCATTGGCTTGGGGCTGGCCTGGAGAGGAGAAGCATGGCTGGATTTGGAGCTCTTCACAAAATTTCCTAAATTTGGCGTTGTCAAATTGTTTGCCGTTATTGGAGACAATGGCTTGGGGGATGCCAAATCTGCAGACGATCGACTGCCAGATGAACCTGGTTGTGTTCCGCTCGGTAATGGTGGCAAGGGGTTCTGCTTCAACCCATTTGGTGAAGTAATCGATGGCGACAATGGCGAACTTGGTTTGGCCTCGGCCAGTGGGCAATGGACCAACCAGGTCAATCCCCCATTTGGCAAAGGGGTAGGGACTGCAGAGTATGATCAATTCTGTAGGAGGGGCGTGGGGGATGTTGGCAAAACATTTGCACTTGTCACATTTGAGCACAAAGTCTGTCGCATCTTGATTGAGAGTAGGCTAGAAATAACCAATGCAAAGTATTTTGTGGGCTAGGGACCTGCCACCCGAATGATTGCCACATATGCCCTCATGGACTTCTCTCATTACGTAGGTCGCTTGAGCAGGATTGAGGCATCTCAGGTATGGGCGTGAGAAGCCCCTTTTGTATAAGAGTCCGTTGACAAGAATGTAATTAGCCGACCGAGCCCTAACTTTGCTAGCTTGCTACTTGTCATATGGAAGTTCCCCTGTGGATAGATACAGGAAGATGTCTGCTGCCCAAGGGATGGGTTCATTTTGGAGGAACTGGACTTCTTGCTGATTGGGGGAAATGGCAGGGTGGGCTAGGTAGTCGAGGCGAACACCATGGTTGAGGTTGGATTGGTCTGCAGAAGCCAACTGAGCCATCTCATCTGCCTTAGAGTTTTCCGCCCGAGGGATGTGCTGGATGTGGAAGGTATTGAAAAGGCGAACAAGGGGGAGTGCTATATCCCTGTAAGCTCGCATTGTGTCCTCCTTGGCATCGAATTCCCCCATAATTTGGCCGACAATGAGCTTGGAGTCGCTGAATACCTGGATGTGGCTAACACCAATATCCCTGGCTAGGCAGAGTCCTGCTATCAATGCCTCATACTCAGCCTCATTGTTGCTGGCTTCGAACAAGAAACGGAGAGCACATTTGAAATAACCACCCTCAGGGGTGGTGAGGATGAGACCAGCCTCGCTGCCTTCCATGCGGGATGACTCGTCGACGTTGAGAGTCCAAGAGTGAGGGTCTTTTGGATCGGTAGGGGTTGGTGGGGGTGGAGGGCTGTGGTTGGGGTAGGTTTAGTGAACTCCAGGATGAAGTTGGCGACAACTTGCCCCTTAATCGCCGTTCGAGGTCGGTAGAAGATGTCAAACTGGCTAAGTTCTACTGACCACTGCATGAGTCTACCAGAGAGTTCTGGTTGCTGCATTACCTTCTTCAAGGGTTGGTCGGTGAGGACCATTATGGAATGGGCTTGGAAGTAAGGACGAAGTTGTCTAGAGGCAGTGACCAAGGCCAGGGACAATTTTTCTAACGATGGGTAATTCTGCTCTGCTCTCTTGAGAGCCCTACTGATGTAGTAGACCGGACGTTGGACAGAGCCGTCTTTCTTGATAAGAGCTGCACTGACTGCGGTGCTTGACACGGCTAAATAGAGGAAGAGGGGTTCGCCCGTGATTGCCTACGAAAAGAGGGGGGGTTGGCCATGCACTGTTTCAATGGGTAATTCTGCTTTGCTCCCCTGAGAGTCCTACTGATGTAGTAGACCGGATGTTGGACATAGCCGTCTTTTCTGATAAGAGCTGCACTGACTGCGGTGCTTGACATAGCTAAATAGAGGAAGAGGGGTTCGCCTGTGATTGCCTGTGAAAGGATAGGGGGTTGGCCATGCACTGTTTCAACTGCTGAAAGGCCTCTTCGGAGTTAGTATTCCATTCAAAGGTTTGCCGAAGAACTTTGAAGAAGGGGAGGCACTTATCTATGGCGCGGGAAATGAAGCGGTTGAGAGCGGCAGCTCGGCCAGTGAGTCTTTGAACCTCCTTAACCGTTCTGGGTGACTGCATCTCAATCAAGGCTTTGATCTTTTCAGGGTTGGCTTCAATACCTCGCTTACTGACCATGAAACCTAAAAACTTCCCAGATCCTACGCTGAAGGCGCACTTCTCTGGGTTGAGCTTCATTTGGTATTTTCGTAGGGTGGCGAAAGTCTCTCTCAGGTCGGTCAAATGATCAGCAGAAAGTTTGCTCTTGACTAGCATGTCGTCGACATATACTTCCATATTTTGACCTATCTAACGATGGAAGACATCATTGACCAACCGTTGGTAGGTGGCCCCAGCATTTTTCAGTCCAAATGGCATCACACGATAATGGTAGGTACCTCGGTTGGTAATGAAGGAGGTGTGTTCACGATCCGATGGATGCATCAGAATTTGGTTGTACCCGGAGAAGGCATCCATGAAGCTGAGCATTTGATGACCGACAGTGGCGTCGACGAGCAGATCTATGCGGGGGAGTGGATAGCTATCTTTGGGACAAGCTTGGTTGAGGTCGGAGTAGTCAACACAGAGTTGCCACTTACCATTGTTCTTACGGACCAGGATGACGTTTGACAACCACCTGGGGTAGTCTACGTTTTTAATGAACTGTGCCTCAAGAAGCTTGTCAACCTCTGCGGCAATGAGAGCGTTGCGCACTGGATGAAAGATGCGCTGCTTCTGGCGGTAAGGTCGGAAATGGGGTTCAATGCTGAGGCGGTGGGTAATGAATGAGGGGTCAATACCCAGCATGTCTGAGTAGGTCCAGGCAAATACATCGTTGTGCTCGATTAGGAGGGTAGTAAGGTCAGCCTTTGCGTGGGGGGATAGTTGGCAGCCGATTTTGGCAGTTTTGGATGGGTTGGCGGGGTCGATGGGAACCTCAACGAGCTCCTTCACTGGCTCCCCTCTGACTAGCTCGTCCTCATCTCAGACATCAAGCCCTTCAATGATCATGGTCTCCTTCAGCTTGACTTCTTTGAGTGAGGTGGCATAGCATTCCCTGGCAACTGTCTGCTCTCCTCTCACTGTCCTGACCCCCAGATCGATGGGAAACTTAATGGCAAGGTGGTAGGTTGAGGTGATAATTTGACAAGCGTTTAGGGTGGTGCGGCCAAGGATGATGTTGTAGGCGGAGGGACAGTCGACAACAAGGAAGGTGAGCAACTTTGTGGTCTACCGCGGGTACTTGCCGATTGTGATAGGAAGATCGATGGAGCCGATGGAGGTCACTCGGTCACTAGTGAAACCGACCAAGGGGGTTTGGAGAGGAGAAAGACTTTCCTCCCCAATCTTGAGTTGGCGAAAGCAGTTGAAGAAGATGATGTCTAAGGAACTGCCGTTGTCGATGAGAACTCGCCTGACCTTGTAGTTGGAGAGGAGGGCAGAAATGACGAAAGGGTCATCATGAGGGTAACGGATGCCTGCACAGTCGGCGTCCGTGAAGGTGATAGGCTCGGTCCACTGCTTGGGCTGTTTGAAGGGTCGGTTCACCGTGGCAATTGCTTTGTTTGAGCCTTGCCTTATCTTTCTGAGCTCTACTTTCTGAGCCGAGTGGGATGGTCCCCCACAAGCAAGGCTGCCTAAAATAACTCTGATTTCTCCAACAGGTGGGGAGGGGGATTACCTTGCGGTTGAGGCTGCTGCGGAGGGCGATCAGGGCCTTGGTTGGGTTGGGCTGGCTGTCGGGGAGGGGTGCGTCGGCGGTTGTTTCTGGAGGGTTCATTCCTTTGCCTCTACTGAGTGCGGTTGTCCGTGAACCGGCTAAGACGTCCCTGACGTATGAAGGTCTCGACTGATCTTTGAGGTTAACACACTCATCGGTGTTATGGCCGTGGTCTTGGTGGAAACGACAATATTTGGATTGGTCTTTCCGACTGGAGGGGGTTCGTGATGGTTGGGGCCATTTGAGGGGGTAATCCCGCTGGACCTGGTTGAGGACTTGTTCCATGGGGGAGTTGAGGGGTGTGTACCGCTCGAACCGACTGGGCGGTCGGGCTGATGCCGACCGGTCGGCTCGGGGGGGTCGGTCTGTATAATGCGGTGTTTGGTTATTGTACTGGGTGTTTCTGCCTTCTAGGTCTTTTCGCTTTTCTTGGAAGGCCAGGTTTTTTGTCGTAGGGTCTTGGCGAGCGGCTAGGGAATCTTCTGCGTTCATGTATTTTTGGGCTTTGGAGAGTAGGGCTGCCATGGAGGTGGGTGGGCTTTTGGCGAGGGAGAAAAGGAAATCAGATGACCATAGTCCAGCCATGAAGGCCGTTAGGATTACCGTATCATTGTTTTCTGCCACTTGTAAAGCTTCGGTGTTGAAGCGGGTAACGAAACTGCACAGGGACTCCCCTTCGGTCTGGCGGATGTTGAGGAGTTGGGTTGCCGGACGGCATTGACGCTAGGCTCCAATGAAATGGCTGAGGAAGGAGTCACTGAGATGCTGCAAAGTGGAGACGGAGTCTACTGGCAACTGGCTAAACCACAGCCGAGCTGACCTGTTTAATGTCACGGGGAAAGCTCAACACATGATCTCGTCAGGGAATGCATGGAGGATCATAAGGGTTCTGTAGGTCTCCAGATGGTCAACCGGATCTGTCGTATCGTCAAAAGAGTCGATGGTGGGCATTTTGAACTTGGGGGGTAGAGGTTTGTCCCGGATGGAGGCGACGAATGGTGAGTTTGCTGTGGTAAAGGGTTTATGATGGATGTTCTGTATGACCCCTTGGACTTGGAGCTTCATGGCTCGGAGCTCCGCATCCCAGAGAGGGATGTTATCACCACCGGAGGGCAGCGGAGGTTGGACGCTATTGGCCTCCCCTTTAGGGGCTTGTGTCAGGACTGATGGATGCGGGGGCCGAGGTGGTGGATTCACATTAGGAGGAGGAGGTTGCAAGCCTTCCAAGTTGGGTGGATGGGGTTGCGGGATAGTGTGGCTCGGGGCTCGTTCTTGGTTGGGCGGAATATCGGGAGGTGGTGGAGGGGGCATTGGAAGGTTCCTTTGGAGTAGGGCATTTATCAGGGCTTGGTTTTGCTCGGCCATGCGGTTAATGCTATTGGTAAGCTCGATGAAATACTGTGGTGGGTTGTTTGGATTAGGGGGGTCGGCTTGATGGTCGGGAGCATTATAGTGAGAAGCCATAGATCTAGTCGTGACCATACACTTTGATGGGTAGTAAGAAAAAGGTTATTGGGACAGGGTCTCCAGCGACACTGAGCACAATTGGCGTGCAGAGCAAGGCGTTCCCACAGGCGGCACCAACTGATGATACAGTTACGATACAACGAGTTCCAGGTAGAACGGGTCGGACCGATCCACACTTCTCGAGTCAGTAATGAAGGATGACCAAACCCACCGGAGAACTTGCACAAAAGTTCAACGGGGAACGGGGAGTCGCCCAGCGAGCCCTCCGACGAGCAAGTTCGAGAGAGAGAGAGAGATGGAATGTGGAGATATGGGTCAGAGATAGATAAAATTAACCTTCTTTTTTGTCTTCAACCTTTGCTTATATCCTCTGGAAATCATTTCGTTGTCCTTTCTGACCTGCCACCTTGGCCGAAAGTCTATGCTCTAGCTTACCTTGTTCATGGTGAAGGCGTTCTGCCCCGACGGAGAGGGCTTGACGCAATAAATGCTGTGAGGGGCTTCATTAATGGTGATGTGCAGTGGCAATAACTTTGCAGATCTTTGTCTGCTGATGTGGTTTGCCCTTCACCTACCACGTGTTTGAATATCATTGGTCCTTTAAGTCATGTTGACTTCCAGCTGTGCTGGGCCTTACCAGTTGGGTTATGTATTGGGCCCTATGTGGTAGGCTTGGGTTGTTCATAGTGGGTTATGGCCTTTTATGGGCCTACCCCCGTCAACCATAATTATATATCTGCCATCACGCAAGAGGGTCCGAATAAGTGTCCGAGTGTTCGAACCCTAATGCATGAGAAATTGTAACTAACATCATAATTACATATCTGCCATCATGCAAGAGGGTCCGGATAAGTGTCTGAGTATTCAAACCCCAATTTGGAGAAATTGTAAATAAACACCATAATTACATGTCTACCATCATGCAAGAGGGTCCAAAAAGTATTCGAGTATTCGAAATTGAAATTAAATGCCATAATTACATATCTGCCATCATACAAGAGGGTCTGAATAAGTGTCCGAACCATAATGCATGATAAATTGTAAGTAAACATCATAATTATATATATCTGCCATCAAGCAAGAGGTCCGAATAAGTGTCCGAGTTTTTGAACCGTAATGTACGAGAAATTGTAGGTAACACCATAATTACATATCTACCATCATACTAGAGAGTTCGAATAAGCGTCCGAGTATTGAAACCCTAATGCATGAGAAATTGTAAGTAAACACCATAATTACATATCGGGCATCATGCTAGTGGGTTCGAATAAGTGTCCAAGTATTCAAACCCTAATGCATGAGATATTGTAAGTAAACACCATAATTACCTATCTAGCATCATGCTAGAGGGTGCGAATAAGTGTCCAAGTATTCGAACCCCAAGGCATGAGAAATTGTCAGTAAACACTGTAATCACATATCTGCAATCATGCAAGAGGGTCCGAATAAGTGTCCGAGTATTCGAACCCTAATGCATGAGAAATTGTGAGTAAACACAAAAATTACGTATCTAGCATCATGCAAGAGGGTTCGGATAAGTGTCTGAGTATTCGAACCTAAATTTGGAGAAATTGTAAGTAAACACCATAATTATATATCTGCCATCATGCAAGAGGGTCCGAATAAGTGTGTCCGGGTATTCGAAAACCAATGCATGACAAAGTTTAAGTAAACACCATAATTACATATCTGCTATCATGGAAGAGGGTCCGAAAAGTGTCCGAGCAATCGAACCCAAATGCATGAGAAATTGTAAGTAACACCATAAGTGCATATCAGCCATCAAGTAAGAGGATCCGAATAAGTGTCCGACTATTTGAACCCTAATTTGGAGAAATTGTAAGTAAACACCAAAATTACATATCTGTCGTCATGAAAGAGGGTCCAAAAAGTGTCCTAGTATTCGAACCCAAATGCATGAGAAATTGTAAGTAACACAATAATTACATATCTACCATCATGCAAGAGGGTTCGAATAAATGTACGAGTGATCGAACCCTAATTTGGAGTAATTGTAAGTAAACACCATAATTACATATCTGCCATCATGCAGGAGGGTCTGAATAAGTGTCTGAGTATTCGAACCCTAATGCATGAGAAATTGTAAGTAGCACAAAAATTACGTATCTACCATCATGTAAGAGCGTCCGGATAAGTGTCCAAGTATTCGAACCCCAATTTGGAGAAATTGTAAGTAAACAAAAAGAATACATATCTGCCATCATGCAAGAGGGTCCGAATAAGTGTCCGAGTATTTGAACCCTAATGCATACGAAATTGTAATTAAATGCCATAATTACATATTTGCCATCATACAAGAGGGTCTGAACAAGTGTCCGAGTATTTGAACCCCAATGCAAGAGAAATTATAAGTAAACACCATAATTACATATCTGCCATCATACAAGAGGATACGAATATGTGTCCGAGTACTCGAACCCTAATTTGGAGAAATTGTAAGTACACACCATAATTACATATCTGCCATCATGCTAGAGTGTCCGAATAAGTGTCCGAGTATTCGAACCCCAATGCAAGAGAAATTGTAAGCGAGCACCATATTTACATATCTGCCATCATGCAAGAGCATCCAAAAAGTGTCGGAGTATTCGAACCGAAACGCGTGAGAAATTGTAACTAACACCATAATTACATATCTGCCATCATGGAAGAGGGTCCGAATATCTGTCCGAGTGTTTGAACCCTAATTTAGACAAATTGTATGTAAACACCATAATTACATATCTGACATCATGCAAGAGGGTCCGAATAAGTGTCCGAGTTTTCGAACCGTAATGCAAGAGAAATTGTAATTAAATGTCGTAATTACATATCTTCCATCATATAAGCGGGTCTGAATAAGTGTCTGAGTATCCGAACGCTAAGGCATGAGAAATTGTAAATAAACATCATAATTACATATTTTCCCTCCTGCAGGAGGGTCCGAATAAGTGTCCGAGTGGTCGAACTCTAATGCATGAGAAATTGTAAGTAAACACCATAATTACATATCTTCCATCATGCAAGAGGGTCCGAATAAGTGTCCGAGTATTCAACCCAATTTGGACAAATTGTAAGTAAACACCATAATTACGTATCTGCCATCATGCAAGAGGTTCTGAATAAGTGTCCGAGTATTCGAACCTTAATGCATGAAAAATAGTAATGAAATGCCACAATTACATATCGGCCATCGTACAAGATGGTCTGAATAAGTGTCTGAGTATTCAAACACTAATGCATGAGAAATTTTAAGTAAACACCATAATTTTGCATCTGCCATCATGGAAGTGGGTCCGAATAAGTGACCGAATATTCGAACCCCAATGCGTGACAGATTGTAAATAAACACCATAACTACATATCTGCTATCATGTATGAGGCTCCGAATAGGTGTTCGATTATTCAAACCCTAAGGCATGAGAAATTGTAAATAAAAACCATAATTACATATCAGCCATCATGCAAGGGGGTCCGAAAAGTGTTCGAGTATTCGAACCATAACGCATGAGAAATTGTAAGTAAACACCATAATTACATCTCCGCCATCATGCAAGAGGGTCCGAACATGTGTCTGAGTATTCGAACCCTATTTTGGAGAAATTGTAAGTAAACACCATAATAACATATCTGCCATCATGCAAGAGGGTCCGAATAAGTGTCCGAGTATTCGAACCCCAATGCATGAGAAATTGTAAGTAAACACCAAAATTACATATCTGCCATCATGGAAGAGGGTCCGGATAAGTGTCCAACTATTCGAACCTCAATTTGGAGAAATTGTAAGTAAACACCATAATTACATATTTGACATCATGGAAGAGGGTCCGAATAAGTGTCTGAGTATTCGAACCCTAATGCATGAGAAATAGAAATTAAACGCCATAATTACATATCTGTCATCATATAAGAGGGTCTGAATAAGTGTCCGAGTATCCGAACCCCAAAGCAAGACAAATTGTAAATAAACACCATAATTATATATCTGCCCTCCTGCAAGAGGATCCGAATAAGTGTCTGAGTGTTTGAACTCTAATGCATGAGAAATTGTAAGTAAGCATCATAATTAGATATCTGTCATCATGCAAGAGGGTCTGGATAAGTGTCCGAGTATTAGAACCCCAATTTCGAGAAATTGTAAGTAACACTATAATAATTACGTATCTGCCATCACGCAAGAGGGTCCGAATAAGTGTCTGAGTATTCGAACCCCAATCCTTGAGATATTGTAATTAAACGCCACAATTACATATCTGCCATCCTACAAGAGGGTCTGAACAAGTGTCCGAGTATTCAAACCCTAATGCATGAGAAATTGTAAGTAAACACCATAATTTTGTATCTGCCATCATGCAAGAGGGGCCGAATAAGTGTCAGAATATTCGAACCCCAATGCATGAGAAATTGTAACTAACACCATAACTACATATCTGCCATCATGCAAGAGGCCCCGAATAAGTGTCTGAGTATTCGAACCCTAATGCATGAGAAATTGTAAATAAACACCACAATTACATATCTGCAATCATGCAAGAGGGTCCGAAAAGTGTCAGAGTATTCGAACCCTAATGCATGAGAAATTGTAAGTAAACACCATAATTACATATCTGCCATCATGCAAGAGGGTCTGAATAAGTGTCTGAGTATTCGAACCCTAATGCATGAGAAATTGTAAGTAACATCAAAATTACGTATCTACCATTACGCAAGAGCGTCCGGATAAGTGTCCGAGCATTCGAACCCCAATTTGGAAAAATTTGTAAGTACATAAAAAAATTGCATATCTGCCATAATGCAAGAGGGTCCGAATAAGTGTCCGCGTATTTGAATCCTAATGCATACGAAATTGTAAATAAATGCCATAATTACATATCTGCCATCATACAAGAGGGGCTGAATAAGTGTCCGAGTATTCGAACCCCAATGCAAGAGAAATTATAAGTAAACACCATAATTACATATCTGCCATCATGCAAGTGGATCCGAATAAGTGTCCGAGTATTCGAACCCTAATTTGGAGAAATTGTAAGTAAACACCATAATTACATATCTGCCGTCATGCTAGAGTGTCTGAATATGTGTCCGAGTATTCGAACCCCAATGCATGAGAAATTGTTAGCGAACACCATAATTACATATTTGCCATCATGCAGGAGCATCCAAAAAGTGTCTGAGTATTCGAACCCAAACGCGTGAGAAATTGTAAGTAACACCATAATTACATATCTGCCATCATGGAAGAGGGTCCGAATATGTGTCCGAGTATTTGAACCCTAATTTGGACAAATTGTATGTGAACACCATAATTAGATATCTGACATCATGCAAGAGGGTCTGAATAAGTGTCCGAGTTTTTGAACCGTAATGCAAGAGAAATTGTAATTAAACGCCATAATTACATATCTGCCATCATATAAGAGGGTCTGAATAAGTGTCTAAGTATCCGAACGCTAAGGCATGAGAAATTGTAAATAAACACCATAATTACATATTTGCCCGCCAGCAAGAGAGTCCGAATAAGTGTCCGAGTGTTCGAACCCGAATGCATGACAAATTGTAAGAAACACCATAATTACATATCTTCTATCATGCAAGAGGGTCCGGATAAGTGTCCGAGTATTCAACCCAATTTGGAGAAATTGTAAGTAAACACCATAATTACGTATCTGCCATCATGCAAGAGGGTCTGAATTAGTGTCTGAGTATTCGAACCCTAATGCATGACAAATAGTAATTCAACGCCACAATTACATATCGGCCATCCTACACGAGGGTATGAATAAGTGTCTGAGTATTCAAACCCTAATGCATGAGAAATTCTAAGTAAGCACCATAATTTTGCATCTGCCATTATGCAAGAGGGTCCGAAAAAGTGACGGAATATTCGAACCCCAATGCGTGACACATTGTAAATAAACACCATAACTATATATCTGCTATCATGCAAGAGGCTCCGAATAGGTGTCCGAGTATTCGAACCCTAAGGCATGAGAAATTGTAAACAAAGACAATAATTACATATCAGCCATCATGCAAGGGGGTTCGAAAAGTGTCCGAGTATTCGAACCATAATGCATGAGAAATTGTAAGTAAACACCATAATTACATCTCCGCCATCATGCAAGAGGGTCCGAATATGTGTCCGAGTATTCGAACCCTATTTTGGAGAAATGGTAACTAAACACCATAATAACATATCTGCCATCATGCAAGAGGGTCCGAATAAGTGTCCGAGTATTCGAACCCTAATGCATGAAAAAATTGTAAGTAAACACCAAAATTACATATCTGCCATCATGGAAGAGGGTCCGGATAAGTGTCCAACTATTCGAACCCCAATTTGGAGGAATTGTAAGGAAACAGCATAATTACATATTTGACATCACGCAAGAGGGTCTGAATAAGTGTCTGGGTATTCAAACCCTAATGCATGAGAAATTGAAATTAAACGCCATAGTTACATATTTGCCATCATATAAGAGGGTCTGAATAAGTGTCTGAGTATCCGAACCCCCAAGCAAGACAAATTGTAACTAAACACGATAATTATATATCTGCCCTCCAGCAAGAGGATCCGAATAAGTGTCTGAGTGTTTGAACCCTAATGCATGAGAAATTGTAAGTAAGCATCATAATTACATATCTGCCATCATGCAAGAGGGTCTGGATAAGTGTCCGAGTATTCGAACCCCAATTTCAAGAAATTGTAAGTAAACACCATAACTACGTATCGGCCATCACGCAAGAGGGTCCGAATAAGTTTATGAGTATTCGAACCCCAATGCTTGAGATATTGTAATTAAACGCCACAATTACATATCTGCCATCCTACAGGGGGGTCTGAACAAGTGTCTGAGTATTCAAACCCTAATGTATGAGAAATTGTAAGTAAACAGCATAATTTTGTATTTGCCATCATGCAAGAGGGTCTGAATAAGTGTCCGAATATTCGAACCCCAATGCATGAGAAATTGTAAGTAAACACCATAACTACATATCTGCCATCATGCAAGAGGCTCCGAATAAGTGTCTGAGTATTCGAACCCTAATCCATGAGAAATTGTAAATAAACACCATAATTACATATCTGCATTCATGCAAGAGGGTCCGAAAAGTGTCCGAGTATTCGAACCTTAATGCATGAGAAATTGTAAGTTAACACCATAATTACATATCTGGCATCATGCAAGAGGGTCCAAATATGTGTCCGAGTATTTGAACCCTAGTTTGGAGAAATTGTAAGTAACACCATAATTAAATATCTGCCATCATGCAAGAGGGTCCGAATAAGTGTCCAAGTATTCAAACCCTAATGCATGAGAAACTGTAAGTAAACACCAAAGTTACATATCTGACATCAGGGAATAGGGTCCGGATAAGTGTCCAACTATTCGAACCCCAATTTGGGGAAATTGTAAGTGAACACCATAATTACATATCTGACATCATGCAAGAGGGTCTAAATAAGTGTCTGAGTATTCGAACCCTAATGCATGAGAAATTGAAATTAAACACCATAATTACATATCTCCTGTCATATAAGAGGGTCTGAATAAGTGTTCGAGTATCCGAACCCCGAAGCAAGAGAAATTGTAAGTAAACACCATAATTATATATCTGTCCCCCCTGCACGAGGGTCTGAATAAGTGTCCAAGTGTTCGAACCCTAATGCATGAGAATTTGTAAGTAAACACCATAATTACATATCTGCCATCATGCAAGACGGTCCGGATAAGTGTCCGAGTATTCGAACCCCAATTTGGAGAAATTGTAAGTAAACACCATAATTACGTATCTGCCATCACCCAAGAGGGTCCGAATAAGTGCCCAAGTATTCGAACCCTAGTGCTTGACAAATTTTAATTAAAGGCCACAATTACAGATCTTCCATCCCACAAGAGGGTCTGAATAATGTTCGAGTATTCAAACCCTAATGCATGAGAAATTGTAAGTCAACACCATAATTTTGTATCTGCCATCATGCAAGGGGGTCCAAATAAGTGTCCGAATATTCGAACAGCAATGCATGAGAAATTATAAGTAAACACCATTGTAGACACCCCATTTTTGACCATTCTCAAGACTTGGACGTCACCGTTTGAACACTCGGTGATTATCCATGTTTGTGTTTGTTTGGAGTTTCCGGAGTTCTCGGCTACGCGCCTTGTCTCAGGATCTCCGAACTTGACTATTTTGTGTCTGGTTTTGCACCAAACACTTGTGTTTTGCCTTGGAGGGGCAGGGAATGCCTTGTGTGGTATCCCCACACACCACCGGCACTAGCTAGAGGCCACCGGCTGGTTTTTCTTGCCACCGGCAATACATATTGCCGGCCGGCACTTTTTGTTGCCGGTCGGCAGTCATTTTTGTCAAAATGACATTTTTGGCAAGCCGACTACTGTTCATCTGCTTTTTGAGATATTTTAAGGCAGCTGTCTTGCATTTGGTTCCCCTCCATACACGTGTATGGAGGGATGGCCCTCTTGTTGCTTAACTTGTAAGTATTACAAGTTTGGCTCCTCTATAAGAGGAGCCCTTCTCTCCCTTGCTTGAAGGTTGGAAGAGTTAGACATTTTTAGAGAGGAAAACATTGCTAGAAGCTCCAGTTTTAGGGTTAGGGTTCAATACATATCCTATCTCTATATTACCCTTGTGTGTGTTTTAGTCCATACTATTGCACACAAGCACCTAGTGCTTCACCTTCCTTGAGCTACTGAGGTTCTAAGAGCTTGTTCTTGCTATTTTTGACTGGATTGAAGCTCAAGGAGGCAACAAAAGCACCCTTTGTGAAGAAGGTCAACAAGGGTAAGAAACTAGTTCTTTTTACCCCATTTTTGCATCCTATTTCTACCTATCTTAGAGCTATTTTTGTTCTTAGTGTATAACATAAAAAAGTTCTGGTTTTAGGCCCTCTTGATTGTTTGTTAAGAGTGTTTTGAGGTTTGGGTGTGTTTGACCCCTCTTAGGCCTTGAAAGGCCTCATTTTGTGCTATTTTGTGCAAGTTTCGGGACTTTGGTGTTTGGGCCTCTTCACTACTGAAATCTTGAGGGATTTCAGTGGTGGAGATGGTGCCTTGAAGTCTCCAAAAGGGGAGGGCCACCCCCTCTCCTTCTTGTCCTTGAAAGGGACCATTTTTGGTCTCTTAAGGAAGCCTTTGTTCAAGTGTGTGTTGATCATGTCTAGGCTGCATTTCATGCTTATTATGCCATAATATAATCATGTTGTGTGTTGGTTTTGGTACTCCATACATGTTTGGTATAGTTGCCATGTAATGCCTCCTTGATCCCTTAACATGCCTTAGGTTGTTAGCCTTTGTTTGAGCATGATTTAGGCTTAGACTTATGAATGTTTTGTGCTTATTTTGCCATGCTTTAGGTCTGTCCATGGTTGTTTGGATTGATTTTGGCATGCTTAGTATAGCTTCTTTGCATTTGTAGCTTGTTAGGCTTGTATACCTCAAGTATGTGAATGTGTAGCATGTGTTGCTTGCATCATTTTGGTGGTTTGGAACCACCCAACATGTAATTTCAGTCCCTTTGGCATGCTCATATGTTTGCCTTAGTTGCCTCTTTATTACTTTGAGAGCATGTGTTGTACGCCTTATGATTTGACCATTATGCATGCCTTTGAATTCAAACCATTTAGATGCCATCTAAGTGGTCCTTTGGGATTGATTTTGTGTGCTAAAACTCTGATTTTAGTTGCTTAAGTCGAGCCATGTTAGGTTTTGCCAAGTGTAGTTCAATGCCTCTTGGCTTACCTCAAGTATTTGGGCCAATTGCATGCTTTTGCTTGTCTTGTGTGAGTTGGTTTGGCACCTTTTATAACATGATTTCAGAGCTTAACTTGTATGCTAATTGTTCACATTTGTGCCCTCTTAAATGTGTTTAAAAGTCGCCCCATTATGCTTTAAGTTTTGGACCATGATCGTGTGCATGTGTGTGTGCATTTTGGCTTTCATTTCCTTGGTTTTGGCCACTGTTTTAGGCCTAATTAGAGTTGCCTAGAACATGTTTAAGACCATTACTTGTTTGGGGTTGCATGCTTACCTCATGTTTGCTTGTATGCTTGCATTGTTTGTTCACATGCTCATGTTGCATCCCTAGCTAACATGATTAGGTTGTAATGCATCTTGCATGCATGCCTTGTCCCTTGATTTGGTGATGGGGATTGGGCTCTTTGATTGTTTAGTTTGCATTTCATTTGACATGAAAATTGCACACTTGATTCTTTGGGCCATCATGCATGAAAATGTGTGATTGGTGGCCCGAGAATCGAAGCACATCCTCCTTTGAGTCACAAACATGATAAGGAATGTGTTTGGTGCATACATTGCTTGAATTGAGCTGCCATGCAAGATTCTGCCCTCTGCTGTTGTGAGTTGCAGGTTCTGCAGGAATTCATTGCCGGTGGATATGTTTTGTGCCAATGGGCCACATCCTAGTGCCGGTGGTCATTTCCTCCAGCCTGTGGGATTCTCCAGTGTCCAGAGAGGCATCCTTGAGGCTTTGGCAGTTTTCGGAGGAACAAAGTAGGGAAAACAGAGGCAGGCTAGGCATGGCAGTGCAATTCCGAGCGGAATCCGAGCGCGCATGCATTGAGCCCTCGCCCCAAGGCGGTTTACTGTTTTTCTTAGATTAATTAATTTGTAATATTTAATTAGCTTGTGTAGTTAATTAATTTGTATTATTCTTTCGGTCCCCTCCGAGCGAGGGCAAATCTGTAATAAGTGTGGGTGAGTGGTGTGCATGTCTTCCAACCCCCACTTCTTTCTTCCCTTTTATTTACTTGCTTACGATGGTAGATTAGGGCACGTTTATTTTAACATACCTTATGCAATGCATGCGTGCATCCATGCATTTGTTGACATGCACCGGGCTCGGTACATCATACAAACCGCATTGTATCTTTAAATCTAACTTGAATACGTGCATCAAATGATTGCATTTCACATGCCATTTTAGGGTTAGCCGAGCCCATCCTAATCACATTCTGTATGCGATGCATTAGTCACTCTAACATGAACTAGGGCATGCATGTTTGCTAACTAGTTTATTGTTTTGGCACGGAGTACGATGTAAGTATTTATGCTTTAGCATATCGCATGCGTGTGAATGTTAACATGACAGTAGGCTTACCATGTGGCTAAATGCTTATATGAGATAAACTGTTTGAATGCCTGTGGGTAGAGGTTGGATTGTTTGAGTTGGAAAAACTCGTTGAAATCCGTGTTTTAGCCTACTTGCGAGTAGCAAAATCCGAAACGCTTTCAAAACGAACGGATATGCAATGTTTATTTCCAAATTAGGCAATCTAGTCTATACTTGTTTGCTGTGCGCATAACATATTAATTCTAGGCTAATAACCGGAATAAGAATACATAACGTTTTCAAAATCGGATATCACGGTTAGTAGAGGCTCGTCTTCGGACCGGGCGAAAGGGGGTGCTCATAGCTGCCCTTCCCCGATCGTACCCAAGCTCCCGAGCCAAGACAACTTTGGTGATGACGGACA